>JBBBDQ010001138.1:1000000-1600000 GCA_037127315.1 Ascarosepion bandense
ATGATTTTGACATCCATATGGATGTGAATGTATCAGAAAACTCAAGGTTTAGACAGTCTCATATTCAGTTCAGTAGCTGTATATTTAAATTAAGTTTTCAGATACAGTATTATTATATATAAAAATTGACTTTAGCAAAACTGTCAAATAATTTAATGACTATTAATGAATAGTTTAAGAAATTTATAGAGTAATTATTATTTTAAATTATTTTGAATCCTCAAATGAAAATATTGATATTCTGTCTTTAAATTTCTAATTGACAATCGAGTCCATCTGATTAGAAGATTTTACTAAAAGAAATAAACTAAGATAATGTAATAAAAACGTTAGCTTATAAAAATAATGTCCTTAAAAATAAGCAAGCAAGCAAATGTTTGCCTTTCTTATTTTTTTAAACATTATTGATTTTTATTGATGTATAATGGATATCTGCTCAGAATGAAAAATTGGAGAGCTGAGTTTGAATTCCAGTTGAATCTGTTTCATTCTTTGATGCACAAATACGCTTGGGAAAAGGTATTGATTCATCTCTTCTCTGGACAGATTGGGTTCTATAGCCTTAGTCGGCAACCAGTCAACCACAGAAAGTAATGGCAAACTACTATGGGAAAATCTGCCTAGTCAGTCATGTTTCAAAAGAGATATGATTGCTCAGGTGTGTATTACGCATGGCACTTAACTGACTGATCGATTTTCATTGTGATGTGTTTTAAAAAAATTTTGTCATAATGATGAGATAGTTTTTATAATTTTTTTTCTTTTATACTATGAGGGAAAAGTGTTGTCAATAAAACTTTATGCAATTTTAATACTATCTCTGACCTATAATAATAGTTACATATGTATACACATTTCATAAATAAAATGTAATAATAACTATGGGACAAGAGTAGTACTAAATTTTACTCATCACATACAATTGAAACTATCTTTTAGTATGTTATTTACATTGTTTGGACTGTTGTCCTGATCTTTATTGCCATGGATGTGAACAATGTTTTGACTGTTTTACACTTTGGCCTTTTTCAGGTGATTGGAATTTCAAAACTTTATTTTGATTACTTGGGTATATTATTATTATTTCATGAGCCATGCCACTTAAAGATGTCTTAGACACAATTCTCTGAATTGTTTGTTCATTATTGCTGTATCAAGGTATTGAACTCAGGAGTTAAGTCACTGGATCTATCTGACGCTTTTATCCACTAGTCCTGAACATATAGCCTACTGGATAAAAGGACCTGAAGAAGGATTGAGTATACAACGAATGAAACATTGTGAATATTTATAGAGCAATAAAGATAAGGACAACAGTCCAAATGATGTAAATAATGTAAATACTACCTCATCTCAAAAGTATACACAAATACCTTTCCATTTTTTTTATTTTAATTTTAATTTTTCAAGTCTTTGTAATAAAACATTGAATTCTGGATATTTCAAAAATAATTTTTCTAAATGATATTTTCTTGTATATGCTTTAGATATCATGTAAATTTTTCTAATTGTGTCTATTTTTCTTCACAGCTGTTTTAGCAACTCATGGCCGTAAAGCTACTTTATACGATATGGAAGGAAAAGAGTAAGATTTTCCTTGATTTTTGTTAATACATTAGTACAAAATTGTAAAGCTAAATAAAATTACACTCATTAATTTACTCAAATATGAAGTAGTTTTCAACAAATTTGAAGTATATAAAATAATTATTTTCATTTTGGTATTTTGGGTTGAATATGTAAACAATGTGCATTGTAGTGCGGAATGAGAAGTCGGAGAGCTAAATTCGAATTCCAGTTGAATTTGTTGCGTTCACTTAATGTGCAATTGGGAAAGGTATTAATTCATCACATCTCCCTCTAGCTATGGGTTGAATAGCAGGACAGTTTCTAACCTGATATAAAGAAATTCTAAAAATGGTTTTGTCTAAGCAAAAAGCTCTTACGAAAAATATTCTGATGTTTGTTTAGATTTTGAGAAGTGGGTCATTTCAAAAACTTTTAAGTGATCCCTCATAATTATCAGTACATGTTTGAGGGAAAATTAAAAAAAACAAAAAAATAGTTTTCACTAGTTTTTATCATTTATCTCTTGATTCCAAATTAAATTGTGGTTAGCAAAATAAATGATTAAATTACTAAAGTTCCTATTGCTGGAAAAAGATGTACAAATTTCATCTTTCAAGACAAATGAAATTTTTATTATCCATGTAATCACAAAGTTGAAATTAGTAGCTTCAGTGCCACATAGTGCCGAAAATTAACTTAAAATTAAATGCTCTACTTAATGTGTAAAACAAAAAAAAAGAAAAGAAAAAAAAGCACATTAATTTTGTTGTAGTAGGATTAACCAGCCTATAAGTATTACTCAGTCTTGTTTGTCTTAAATGTATGAAGTGGGGCTGAAAAGTTCTTGGCCCAAATCACTTCTCATGATCTAATCAAATGATCAGACATCAGATTTTTTAAAAAAAACTTTTCTTAGTCAAACCAAAAATTGTTCAATCCACTGTGTAATTTTATATTTGATATTTTTTTATATATATTTAGTAAATGCTTAAAATTTTTATTAAATAAAAATGTAGTTTTATAATATTAAATGAGCCAAGAAATATTCAATATTCTCCTCTTCTGATCAGAAATATGCAATGCCAATAGTTGCTTTTACTTTTTGTATTGTATAAGTGAGTGAATTCATTTAAATTTTCTAAATGTTATTTTTATTCTTAGAATTGGAAAATACTCTGGTTATAAAGAATCTTTGCTGAATTCTTTGGAAGCAGACCAAACATTATCATTTGGAGGAAAAGAAATTTTGGTATGTTATCGTTATGATAACCAGTTTTTATATAGATTATTTTCTAAATTTTTATGGATTTGTGCTAACACTTTCTATTAAATTCATAATTGTTTATTTTATTGACTGTTACATTTTTGATAAATATTGATAATTTATAAAAAAATTGAAGCAAATTATAATCATTTTACATATAAGATGTGAAAGTTTCTAATTTCTCATAATTGTTATAAGACAAAGGATTATTTTATGTCTGAAACATTTTATTGAAATACACATAACAAGAAATGGCATTAGTATGTGAATAAGATGATATAAAATTATTTTCTAGGTGATGTCTCGTATTCCTGAAGAAAACTTCAAATCTGGAAAATGTTTTATGCCAAGTACAACTACCCCCACAGCAGCAGCAGCAACCAAAACAAAAGGTTTTATTTAATTTTACAGTCAAATATAAAGAAATTCATCAATAAGAGTGCATTGGTGTTTTTTATAGGAACTGCTTTAGCATTTACAAGTTTTTTCTATGTCATTTATTTTGAAAATTATGTGGCTAAATATTGGGATGTTAAGAAAAATTAATCTCTTGTTTGTTAATCAAATTGTCATCACTTTAAATGTTGAATAGTTCAGGCTAACACATCACTCAATAAGTCCCATGCCTGACATAGATAGTGTCACTTATAAAAAATCCATATGGTTTTTATGAAGTACTAACCTTCAAATGACACATGACAAAATTTGGGCCTAATCAGATTATTAGTTTACAAATTACAGTTATTTAAGTGAAGCTACTGTTGCAAATTTTCATAACAATGGAAAAATCTAAATTTTGTGTGTTGATAAAGCATTGCTTTCTGATGGGGGAAAATTACTGTTCAAGCAAAGCAATGCCTTGATAAGTGTTATCAGACTTTGCTCCATTGGAAACGGTCATACACACACAAATGATGCTGAACACTTAGGTCACCCAAAATCGGAAGTTGTCCTGGCAAACACCAAAAAAGTCTACAAACACATTTTGGCTGATCGTGAATAAAAGTTGTGTGAGATAGCAGAGGAGTTGAACATATCAGAAGGCTGTGTATTCACCATTTTGCATGAATTTTTGTCAATGAAAAAGCTGTGTTCAAAGTGGGTTCCACATTTGCTCACAGTCGATCAAAAACAACAATGCGTCAACAATTCAGAGCGTTGTTTGCAATTGTTTCAATGCAACAAGGAGTTTTTGTGTAAATATGTGACAATGGATGAAACATGGATCCACAACTTCACTCCAGAGTTAAATTAGTGGTCAGCTGAGTGGACAGCAGCAGGAGAAAGCCGTCCTATGCGACTGAAGACGTAAACATCAGCAGGCAAGGTTTTGACCTTCATATTTTGGGATGTGCAAGGTATTTTATTCATTGATTACCTTGAGAAAAGAAGAACCATCAATAGCAAATATTATATGGCATTATTGGTGTGTTTAAAAGAAAGAAATTGTCAAAATGGCCACAAATAAAGAAGAAAAAGTGATCTTTCACCAAGATCTTTTCACTGTGTCACAAGTTGATAGCAATGATGGCAAAACTACATGAATTGCATTTTGAATTGCTTCTGCATCTACCTTATTCTCCAGATCTGGCCCCAGCAACTACTGACTGTTTGCAGGCCTCAAAAGAATGCTCCAGGGAAAGTGATTTCACTACAATGAAGAAGTGATATCGGAAACTCAGGCATATTTTTAGGCCAAAGACAAATCAAAAAGAAGGCATTGAATTATTAGAGAAGCATCAGTGTATTGCCCTAGAAGGCGACTGTTGAATAAAGTTGAATTTTGCCTAAAAGTTGTTGTTTTATTAGTTAGGCTGGGGACTTATTGAGTGATGTGTTATTGAACTCATTTTTATAACAAAATGTTTCTTTCTTTTCTTTTTCTTTTTTTTCTTTTTGCATTTGCATTTGAGTTAATTTTTAGACATGTGGCACTGAAACTACGAATTTCATCTGAATAATTACATGGATTCCATAATTTTGAAATCAGACTTATTAAAGTTTGAAAGATAAAGTTTGTAAATTTTTTTCAAGCAGGAAGCAAAAACAAATGATATAATTTTATTGTATGAGATGTTTGTCAACCTGACATTAAAAGATAAGAAATTAGTCTGAATAACTTTTGAAATGATAATCTCTTTTTTCAAAATTACAGAATTATCTTTTTCAAAATTATCCTTATTCTCTTTATTTAAAATTTTTTGATGGAAATGTGATGTTAAATAGGAAACCAATTTTATTTATACAAAAACTCCCTTTATGATAAAACATACTACAGGTTATTAATAGACATACTGTCAAAAATTGCAGCAATTGTTAAAAAGTTTTAATAGTGAGATGCAATGAAACAAAAATCTTGAAACAATGTATTGAGATTCAATAAAGCATAGATAAAGAATCCACAACTAAGATAGAGGCAAATTAACCATTTAATTAGTATGCTTTATGTTTTTTAGATGTTCAATGGTATCTATGCTGTATTGATTACTCTTAGTATTATATAAATTGCTTTTAGCTCAATATCTTTTCATGTTAAAATTTTGATGTGTTTGATTGAAATGAAATTAAAATATCTCTTGGAAAAAAATATTAGCAACAGTAACAATGATGACAACAACAAAGCCCAAGTTGAAGCAAGATGACCACTTAATAAACAAAGGTATCTGAGTACCTCACAAGATGGGTTTGAACAAATAAGACTGCATTCTAGGAAATGTATGAGTAAAGAAACTGATTCATTAAACAGTACATTTTGCTTGGAAACTAATTTTGTCTAAATGCAGATAAATATTTTATTTGTATAGATTATTAAAATGACTAACGGAAGTAATCACTCATGAATTTACTAACTTAAGTTAATTTACCTCTCTTCCCACTACAGACGGGACAGGAAATATATGAATTAATATGCATTGATAATTATATAGTTTCTAACATTTGTAGAATAAATCATTATTAACACATTTAAATTAATTTGCATGATTTGTTAATCTTTTACTGCTAATAAAACAGATATGTTTTGTGATCAGCCAATAAATTAAACTACATTCTTATTCTGAGAAAATGATAAGAAGTCTGTTTTAATTTTTAAAATATGATTATCATTTTTGAGTCAATAAATTCGTCATATAATTGCTAACAAAGTCAGGGATAACTTTTACTAACATGTGTCAAACTATCAACTGTATAAAACCAATCAATAATACACTATAGTTCTACTGATGATTGTGGATTGTTATTTTTATATAAGGCACAGCATTTAGAAAAACTAGACTTTTGTGATTCAAGAAAAAAGATTAGAATACTAATATACAAAATTGAACATTTTATATTTTATAAAAGTGTACAGAAAGTACATGTAAATATCATGAATCATTTTAAAGGTGAACATATTTCATTAAAATATTTATATATCTAGAATAACATGAATTCTTATTGGTTTAACTGTACATTCCAAGAATTCTTTGAATTCTCCATAACGTTTATTTTTCTTTGTGTTAACAAAATATTTGGATCAATCTATTCTTTGGCCTTTCTTATGTAGAAAATGGAAGGAGGTTGTTTCTGTCTTTTTTTTTCCAGCGAGTGTCTACTAATCTCTTTGTACTTGAAATGGAGTTGGTTGCAAACAATAATTTATTTAGCTCTTCTTGGCTTTGTCTTTTTTAAATTTGGTAGGTAAAAAAATGTCATTTTCTTTTATATTATGTATCTACAAAAATTAAATTAAAAATTACGGTGTGTGTGTGTGTGTGTGTGTGTATATATATATTTTTTTTTTCTTTTCTTCATATCTTTTATCATAAATTGGCATAATTGGTAACTATAATGTATAAAACAAAAATTGGTAGTAAATGGCTGGACCAACTTTTGTAAGATCTTGTCTGTGTGTGATACAGGTAATTTCATCCTTTTTTGCTAAGCAAAGAATCCACACACTACAACAACATATAAACAGATTCTTTTAGTTTTCTTACTCTCCATCAGATGTGTGTTGTGGTGCATTGGATATCGGCTCAGAATGAGAAATTGGAGGGCCGAGTTCAAATTCCAGCCGAATTCATTGCATTCACTTACACGCAAATACTCTTAGGAAAGGTATTAATCCGTCTATTCCTTCTAGTTATGGGTTAAATAACAGGACAGATTGGGTTCTATAACCTTGGTCGGCAACCAGTCTACCGCAGAAAACAATGGCAACCTACTGCAGGATAATCTTCTGCCCAGTCAGTCATGTCTCTTTTGAGACATGATCACCCAAGCGTGTATCACGTATGGTACTGAACTGACAGAATGACTCTCCATTTGTGGTTGCTGTCTTTTCTGGAACATCTCTCTCCAGACTTTTCCATTTCCTATTTGGATATAACTTGTCTATCCTCCCCAAACAGTTCTGAATTGTCACGTGTTTTTTCTCTTATATTCCTTTCTATATTGTATGGGATAAGGACGTTCAAAAAAGTTTTCTTGGCTCGGACAAAAAGGGATTACAAAATTAATTGAAACGTGTCTATCAAATTCTTGTCTTTTTAATTAGAGGCTAATAGATGTGCAACTTTAATCTGATGAATTTTTAATTATAATATGCAAAGTCTGATTAAAAAGTATCGAGACTGGTGCGATAAAAAGGAAACTACAATACATATCAATTCGGCATTTTATCTCCTTCAAAGTAGTACTCTCTTAAAGCCACACACTTTATCCAGAATCATTTCCATTGATGAAAGCATTCCTCGAAAGCTTTTTTTGGGATAACGAGTAGCTGCATTCTCTTGGATTTCCTTGAATCTTGCTTCTTTCAGGTGGGATTTGTATTTTGAAGGGAAAATTGCTGCAAGGGGCAAGATCTGTGGAATATGATGATTGTCAGACATGTTGAATGTTGTGCTTAGCCAAAAACTACTGCTCAAGCCATGGCTATTCATAATTTCTGTGGTATGGTGAGACAACCACACTCTACACACTTTCTTTCCAAACACTGTTATTGACGACAAAAGTGAGCAAGAATGTTATAACTTAGTTTGTATTCATGACAGTTCAAGAACAATTTTCCAAGCAGCTTCACTCTGCGTACTTTAGTTTCATTATCAAAGCAACAGTCCCAATACTTTTTGATCCGACCTCATAGAATTTATATTTATTATTATGAAATTATTAAGAAGAGAGTTTTCTGTTAATTCACGAGTAAATTTTCTGGCAATATACTTTTCTTTTAGTGGGATGTATTTTTAACTTGTCAGTTATATGACAATGTATAACCTTATGAATAAACTTTACGATTTAATAGTGGTTCCTATATTCTTAAATGATTTAATGTTTTTTGTACTTTTATCTTTCAGATATATCTCGACCATATGTTAATCCTCAGTTATCTAACACTTCAACTGGAAATAACTCATCCAAATTTCAGGTTTGCTTATTAGAAATTTTTTTTTTTTTAATTTTAATTTTAAAAACTAGAACAGGCATAAAACAGTCCCTTGTATACATGTTTAAATCTTGTGTTCTTGCTATAAATATTTTATCATTACTAGAATTTCTTGAAATGTTCAGTTTAACACTAATGCTACATTGCTGTTTTTATTAAATGAAAATTGATATGATAAAGAAAATTCAGAAGAAAATATAAAAATAATTTTATTTTCAAGCAAGCATTTTGTGTAGAGTATCAAGTGATGAATGCTCTTAAAAGTCAGTCATATTTTTATATCTAATATTTGTTGTTTCAGAAGAATTGAAACCATCTCTATGTGAGCTTTGGAGAAGGCCTTCAAAAGAATATCTTACATTTTATAAACTGAATTCTGGCTGTTAAGATCCTTTTAAAACATAAATAAAAGGCATGAGACTGACTCAAATAATTTAACTTTTTAAAATTTTTGTCAGTTGCATTTAATCATGGCCGATTAATCCACATAATCCTTCTATGACAATGTTGACTAGAGTACGTCTCTTGATCTTGTCTGCCAAAATGATCGATGGGGTAGATAAATATTAATCTGTTTGCATATGCCTGCCTTGACGATAACCATTAAGATGATTACACGTCAATTCGGGGAATTTACATTTCCACATCTATGGACAGATACGAGTTATCTCTCCTAGATCATGACAAATGGACAATGATAAACAAAGATAAGAAAATGAGATCACTGTTCGATTAATTGAACTGTAATCTTCCCAGGTCTGCTTCAGTATCAATACATGCGCTGACCAACAATTCAAGGATGAACGACAAGGAGAAATGATTTTTGATATAAGATTTTAATAAGTAACAAAATATTAAAATAAAAAAAAATATAAGTATGAATAAGAATGTCCAATGACCTGAACCTCAAAACTTATGTTCAGATACCCAACTTAATCGAAATAACAATTTACGACAAATATTAACAAATATGAATGAATACAGGTGACTACGAATGCAAGAGATTAACACAAAATAAAAATGGGGAGAATCATGTAAGATTATTATTGGCTCATATGGTATGATGTTTGTGGTAACATAATATTTGTGAAAGTGTATGTATTTTCTAACACGGGCCCAAGAATATAATAACTTATCTTTATATCAGTTTCTTCTCTTTTGTTTTACTGTCTTTTTCTTTCTTTCTCTTTCTTTATACAACTTCGGACTCAATCATGGACTGCTTGAAGTGTATATAGCTGTGACTTTCTTTACTTTTCTTTCAGTTGACTGTTGTATTTTCAGCATACAAGTATTTCGGCAATATCCGCAATCTTCTTTATTTCTTTCTTCAAACAGCGTCATATTTTCAGCACACAAATAATTCTGCGGTTTCTTCTTTTCACTATCTCTTCGTCTGCACGTTATCTTCTCTGCATCGCTATCTTTCCTTCCTTCTTTCTTTCTTGATAAACCATTTGTCTTCGTCTTCTTCTTTTTCTTCTTGTTTTAACAAATAAGAATCAGCATACAAATAACTCTACAGTTTCTTCTCTTATCTTCTTTTCGTCGCTATCTTTCATTCTTCCTTGATAAATGATCTGGTTTTGTCTTCTTGTTTTAATGAATAAGAATTTATACACTTGTATTTCTTATCCAGAGTTGCTAAGATGAATTGGTCAAATTACACCTTTATCTCAAATATGTTTTCCTTTTCATTCATAAGTTATCAGCGCTCAGCAATCGTGACTTGTTCATTCAAGATCTGATCTGCAACTGACTTCCAATCTCTGCTTTCCACGTGACTTGTCTTTTGGCGCGGACTTTAGCTCCTGCTGCTTCACGACCTCATGTTTAGTCTCTGTCTATTTCCTGTCTAGACATTTGTTACTAAGGGTATCTGGGTCAACCAACTTTGACGTGCTATCTCAAAACTGACTTTAGGCTCCCATGTGACCATCTCTTTGTTACCACATGGAGACCAATCTTATATATGTGTGTAGCTATCTATATCCGTAACACTATGTAGCTTCTAACTGATCACAAATATGTTCTAGAGTTTAAAAAAAAGAATGTTTTTTGTCTTATCTTACTAATGACTCCCTTTTAAAAAAATCTTTTACTTGCATTCATTTTCATGAACCTGTCATCAATTGTAATGTTATTTCCGTAATGAAACTAAAAAAAAAACCTATATTGTATGTTTTCAGAAAGCTGGTGCTATAACAGATTCCATTGAGACAATCACCCCCAGACATGATCCATCAGCACCAAATGCTCTTGTCATGCCAAGGCCTAGTCAAGACCATCAGGTGAATTATTTTCTTTTCATACTATCTACTGATTATTATACAGTATGTGGCAAAAATACCTCCTACATATGCTGCCCAGAAATACCTCCTATATAATAAGATATTAGCTAGATTAAGATAAAATTGCCATGAATGTCTTATGTGGGAGGTATTTCTGTCATACCCTGTAGAATGTGTCATTTTGTATCAATTCTATTTTTTGTCTTTAATTTTGATTCTCTCATTTTGATAAAATTTGTTTTATCAATATCGTAACAATATAAAATCAGGATTTATGTATAAAATTAAGTGGTTTATTTTTATATGAATTATGAGTAATGGTTTTATTTTATAAATAGTATTTAAATTTTAATTGTTCTAATAATTTTTATCTGTTGGTTACAATCTGACTGCTAAACCTCACCTCCCCAAATTTATAGACAATTCTTACAGATGCATGCTGGGAGTTTTTCATAATGAATAAAAATGAACTATTCTTAGTCCTTACATTTTTATTCTTTCTTACCTTGAACTTGGAATACTATAAGCACTTGTATTGCTTTTGCATGTGGACACCATTCTATTTTTTGCAGTATATTACTGTGTTGCTTTGCTTTTTCTTTATATATATATATATATATATATATATATATATATATATATGTATATTATAATTTAGAACATGTACAAATTACAATTTACTACAAAGTGTACATTTTGTTTCAACATTGAAAGGACAATGTCTCATTAGTTAGTAAACGTTTTTTTCTGAAGGGAGATGGAAGATTCACTTCCTTATATTGGTAAATGTTTGTGCGTGAGGTAAAGGGATTAGGTAAAATGAGAAATCAGAATGGGGTATCGTAAAAGAGACATTGAGGCAATAAAGAACAAAAAGAGGAAAACGGAAGAGAAAGAGAGAACTAAAAGAGACATGGTGAAAGGTTCAAAGAAAGGCATCAGGTTTAAAAGTAGGAAGTAAAGTATAGTCATAACATGGATAAAGTGAATTTTGACTTTGCACTGAAAAATATTTCTACACTTTGTAGTAGATAGTAATTTGTACATGTTCTAAACTATCATTTATAATAAATATCCATAGCTCTATCTCTATATTGAGCACTGTTTTAAATTATATATATATATATATATATCCAAGTGAATAAAGAATGAAGAAAATATTAACAGCATTCAAAACATTTATTTAAAACTGCTCAATATAAACACAGAGTTATGAATATTAATTATAAATTATAGTTTAGAACATGTACAAATTACAATTTACTACAAAAGTGTACATTTTGCTTTGACATTGAAAGAGCAGTGTCTCATCAGGTAGTTAATAATGATGGTACCATCATTATTTACTTTAATTTTAATTTTTATGGACGAAAAAGAGTTAACTAAAACCATTTTAATTTTTTCAGACGAAAAAGTGTTAACTAATTTTTATGCATAAAAAAGGATTAGAGACAACAATTTTATTTTTTTGGGACAAGAAAGGGTTAAAAAAACACAATGTTTTTTTTTTCAGAAAGAGGTTTCTTTCCTCAAGATTGCAAACTGGTTAAAAATAGAAATGAGATAGAATTGCATAATATGATTGTTATTACCCAGTGAAACATATCTAGGCTTTTAGAGGTCAAATGTCAAACAGCCTTGTTGAAAGAAGTGAAACACACTAACATTGTGTGCGGGTGAAAGAATTAGAAAGAGAAATTTTATTTTAATAAATTCTTAGGTGAAACTCGGTAAAACACAGCTGAGAGAATTAGAAGTCAAATGTCAAAACCACCTTGTTGAAATAAGTGTAATAGACCAGCATTACGTAGACGAAAAACAATTGAAAAAAAAATTAAAAGAAATTTTTTTTTTTAGTTCCTAAATTTTCAGGTGGAACTCAGCAAAATACAGCTGACATCATTAGGAGGTCAAATGTCAAAGCCGCCTTGTTGAAAGGCATAGACAAAAATAATTAAAGAAAAGGATTTTTATTCATATTTCTCCAGATGGGAATTCAGCGAATCACAGCTAAAATGATTAGAGAGCAAAGGTTAAAATGATCTTGTTGAGAGAAGGTAAAAAGACAATTGTTAATGGTTAGGAAAATTTACATTCTAAATTTCCCTGAGAGGAATTGACGTCATGTAATAGCTCCTCCCAAAGAGGAGGGGGAAATCTTCCAGAATTGGAAGTGTGAAAAGTAAGATGTCAGAGAGGTTTGCATCATGTAATAGTTCCTCCCAAAAAGAGGGAAAATCTTCCATGATTGGAAGTGTGAAACAGAGAAATAGGACAGGTTGAATTTTAGGATATTTGCATAAAACACCTTATGCATCCCCACCACACCCGTAAAAAGAGACACCCATAAATACGAGGACTAAAGTGAGTCGCCACTCGGAGATGAAGTGAAAAGCAACAGTTTCTGTCAGTTCTCACCCAAAAATGAAGTGAGAAACAGTTCCCAGTCAGTTGCAGTTGGAGATAGAGGGTGTTAGTTGCTGCTGCTGTTGCCACTCACAGTTCAGTTCAAGTCTTCGTCCGTTGGAGTTTGAAGTAATAATAACCAAAGTTATCTGCTGAAGAAAAACTCCAACAATATCCTTGTGCCAACCTGATGAGGATAATAATAAGAGAAAATGCCGACAAACATTTTTGCAAAGTACAAACAACAATACTTGAATTTACCAGTTACCTAATTACCAAGTCTGGCCATCTTATAGAAACTATTTGAAATTTTCATTCCATCACCAATTATTAGGAACTGGTTGGGAAAAAGAAGAATTGTAATTATTTTTTTTTTTGTTATTTTTTGTATATAAATACCATCTAATGATTTATTCAGGCATTGTCCATTTTATTTCCAAAATTGATGCTGTTTTACTTCCACAATTGTGCATACATATCCAGCTTGGTTCAGCTTGGCTGAGATACCCCAGTGATAATTCAGCTTAATTCTCTAAAGATCAAAAATTACAATGTGAGTAAGAGAGAAGAGATTACAGTTGAAGAGGTTAACCCAAAGACAAGCTGCTGTGTCAACGCCATTAACTACCAGTGAGTGTGGGCTGACGGCTTGTCCTCAGACCAGGATTGATCCTGACAAAAGGGACAACGAGCCATGTCTCTGGTGCGCCCTTACAATAGGATTTTATATGATTTTATATTCCTAACATTAGAAGTGTTTTGAAGGCACTCTGTGACATGACCTTGTTATAGTTACTAATACTGTATGTTGTGATATTCCAACTGAAAGTGTTTTACTAACTTCTTTTGCTTTTCTTTATTAGTGGTACAACAACAAAAATCAATTACAAGTAGTAGATGTGGTAGTTGACCCTTACATCACTCGTCATATGCGACCTCATCAGCGTGATGGTGTTATCTTTCTTTATGAATGTGTTATGGGAATGCGTGATTACAGTGGCTGTGGAGCCATTTTAGCGTAAGTTGTTTTTTATGTTTATCATTTACATCTGAAACTTTGTCTCCAAAATTGTGATTGTTGTACTGTTACAAGTGACAAGACAATGTTTCATTTTTAGTGCTTAGAGCAGTTGTTTCCAAACTTTTTTCCTCTGGGCTGCATTTTTGTAATTAAAATTTGCTTGTATGTCACCAAATTTTATGTAATAAAAAATACATTTAAAAAAATAATAACTGAGATGGGATTAAAGGGAGATAACCGGATTTGACGTCAGAACATTATCGTTGATAACTCTCTCTTTCAATTTGCAGACACTAGTTATTATATTCTTTATGCTTGATATAATGCAAAAATATCAAATATCACAGTAATAAAAAAAAGTCAATAATGATTTATAACTATTTATACTAGGACTCATGCATAAGCAAAACCATAATATTTTGCATTTTGAAATCATTTTATTTTTTTTTATTTTTATTTATTTATTTTTTTTTTTGCTTTATGAATTTTTCTAAAACTGTTTTTAAATCTTTGTTTTTCAATCATTCTACCTCCCCTGCTATCCTCCTCTGCTGCACCTATGAGGCACTGTTTGGAAACCACTGACTTAGGGCATTAAAAAGTAGACCCCATTCTTATCAATGATTGTAAATCCATTTTGTAATGTGTCATTGTGATGCAGGAAAAACTACTTTTTATTTCTAAAACCCATACTAAAGGAGTATCATCCAAGGAGTAGTGATGCTAGTCTGTCAGAGATAATTGACAATGATTATTTTTATACATTCTATTTTAATTAAGTAAAACAAGGCATTGTCCCATTCTGTCTAATACATGTTCAATGAGGACAGGTCTGTTGAATATGTTGGCTAGGGAAGTTGTCAGACATCTTGCAGAGAATGTTGAGTAGCAAAGGCATAATGTGGGCAGGCATTATCCTGCTGGAACAGCACATTACATTCTTGTTGCAAGAATAGCAACAGAATTGTTTCTAGATAGATATGACACTGTTCAACACTGCTTCCACAAACACCAGTTAAGTGAGAGTTGTAGTTTCTTTTTGCCTGTGTGCTGTGGTTGAAAATATTGGAAAATATAACTCCACTGGTCTACATTGCACATATAAATAATCATTATTTGCATGAATGCAGAATCTGCTCTTATAATTGAACACTACAGTGTATCATTTGATACCCCAGGTGACCATCTTGTGATAACACTATACATCTGCAATGGTGTTGTGGCATTTCTTGGTGAGTGTCTGTGCTATATGGCCATCCAGAATCTGGTCTGTAGGACCACCCCTGTTCATTTGTGTCAACACTGATGTGTGACATCCAACCTGTACAATTCTCTTAAATGTTGATCTATCATTTGAAATGTTCACAATCTAATCTCTTTGAAACGGCTCTATTTGAAGAAAAGGAGCATCACCATGGCACAGTATTGAACTCTTTCATCACATTCTGTGCCTGAGCTTTAGACAATGGTGCATGCTGCAACAAAGGACATTGTCTAAAGCTCAGACACAGATTGTGCACAATTACATCACAAGATATCTGAAGACTTAAAAAATTTTATCAAAATATCTACTAGCTCTGACCTAGTATGCACACATTGTACCTGTTCAAAAGCAGCTTCCTTTTAGAGTATTGCAATTTTTTTTTTAAAACTGTACTTAATTTATTGTCAGTTTTCTTGTTTCAGAATGGGACAGCTAAACAGTTATTTAGAAAATGATAAAATTCTTTTTTTTTTTTTTTTTTTTATTACTTCAATTGCAGTGATGATATGGGATTGGGAAAAACACTTCAGTGCATTGCATTGTTATGGTAAGTTGTTTTGTTTTGAAAAAACTATTTAACTCTATAATCACGAAATAAACTTAATTCCTAAATTGTCTTCACATTTTTTGATAGTGATGATCATTATCATAAATCTGCAATGAATAAATAATTTTTTTTTAATCAAAACAAATTGTGCTTCATTTAGAGATTATTCAAATCCACATTTCTCCTCTGGTAAAAATATTTATCTTTTTAGCTTATTTTTCTGTTTATAAATATTTAGCATTTTATGAACCTGACCTGGCATTGAGAGACTTAACTGTAGCTACAATGTAAATTACTTCTTTTTTTCTTTTTTTAAATTTCATATTCCCTCAAGACATAGGCTCTTGTGGTTTTGAACAGATACTGTTTTTTTATTAACTGTGAATTTCTGTTACTTTTTGAGAAAGATAGTGAAGTGATTTCCTGTTGCCTTCTTTATGGTTTTGAATTCACTAAGGTTCTAGATTAACTTTTGCCCATTGTCCTAGAGCCATTCCAAAAAAACAACTTTAATTAAAACCATTCCAGAAATAAAATATTTTGTTTTTTAACTTTATTTATCAGTTTTTTGGGGTTTTTTTTGGAAAAAAAAAACATGGAAATATTCTTATCAATTTTCATGCCCAGAGTAACTTTTTGTGTTCTATGCATTCATTTTCTTTATAAAGAATATTACCACATTCCAACTATTCACAATCAAAAATGTTTTAAATTCTTTATCCAAAAAATTTTATTTACAATTATTTGTCTCCTGTAACTAAATTTTCTGGGTTTGTTTATCATGTCTTAAATTCTTCCTTGTATTTTCAATTTAGTTTATGATAAGCAGAAAGCATAACACATAAATATTGTTTGTTAATAGTTTATTAAAGTTTAAAATAAAAAAAAATGAACAGGAAAAGTTTCTTGCTTTTTATTGAAAGAAAATTTGTTCTTACTATATTAATATTTTTCATGTTCATGTTTTAAATATCTCTCTTTAAAATTCATTTTTCATTTTAGCTTCATTCACTAAATAAAATGTTGAAGTTTTAAAAATTTTTGTGTGTGTGTGTTTGCTCCATTTATTAAGAACCCACAGATATAGAAGAGAAGTAAGAATTTTTCTTTAAGAAATAAGTTTCTTTTTGAATAAATATAATTAAATTTTCTTTAAAAGAAAATTGTATCATTCCGATATCATCCTAAAAAATCTAACTAATTCTCCTAAACTAATATCCTATCATCTCTGGAACAATAGGATAACAGTAATTTCAAGACTTTTGTAATTACATTAATGCAAAGTGAATGCAACAGACTGGGCTTAAACTTGAACTTTGATTGATACTACCAGTTTATCAAAATACTATACAGCTTATGCTGTATAATCTCAAGGTACTCAAAGCTACATAAAAAATAAAACAAACAGCATTAAGTAAAATATCTTTTATCACATGAAAGGTCATTTTAAAATACATATACCACACACACACATGTATAGTGATGTTAATAAATATACATATGAGGGTGCACAATTTATGAACAGAGCTATATAATATATATATATATATATATATATATATAATATTTTTTATTTTAATTTTAAATCTTTAATCTTGTTATTAAAAAAGCAGTAACTTTATAAGATTTAATTCCCATGAACATCAAGTGAGCTTAAATTCAAATCTATTAAACTGTCAGTTTGAAATATGCACCTGATGATGTGATTGCATAACACATGAAACTTGTGTGTGTGTGTGTGTGATGGTGTAAGGGTGGGTATTTGAAGTCTATCACAATACGTTTAGTATAATAAAGAAAGGTAAAGAGCGGAACCTAGGAAACTTATGCATAAAAGAGTCCTTAATAATAGCTAAACTCCACCCACAGATCAACAATAGACAGGAGCTCAATCTAGATTGCATAACAGAATAATTAACACTATCATGCATCTGACACACACTGGCCACAACAGTAAGGTACAATCACAGACTAACGCACACAAATACATGCCTATAAACGCGTGACCAATAGCATGCTATAAGCCAGAACATGCACAAACAAAAAAAAACAAAGCAAAAAGAATATATATATATATATATATATATATATATGCACACACACATCCCATACTCTAACATACTATACACCGAAACATATACACACACACACACACACATTTACACACACACACACATTTACACACACACCCTGACATACTATACACCAAACACACACACACACAATACAAGGAAAAGTTATGTAGATATATGTATATATAAAATGATCACAGAAGTGAAAAAAAATTAAAAAAACAAATACAAGAAGTATACACACATAAACACACACATACATAACACATGTGCACACAAACATACACATACACACACAAGATCACACGAGAACAAATACCAGAGGGGAGAAAAAAAATGTGGCACTGAACACACCTCCAATTAAAGCAGATAGACATAACATCAGGTCATAAATCGGCACCTACTACTATTCTGATAGAGATGCGAAAATGCCAAACCCTGTCATGGGCTAATGCGCACATGTTAAACCATAAATTAAAGCAGGCAGATATATCATCAAATTGTAAAATAGTGCCCGCTATCACTTTAAAAAAGAGGCGAAAAGCTATATCCTACTACTGAATACACTTATATAAACACACACACATACATGAACTAACCCACTTACAGGTACTCACATACATACTCACTCCAATTTACGACTGCAGTAGCAGCAAAAGAAGACCATTCATTTAAAGGCACGGTCCAACAGCAGACGACATGAAACCAAGCTTTCATGACATTCTGAAGATGAGATTCTGATCTTGAAATATTAATGAATAATAAATAGGTAATACCCAATACCTTCTTTACCTTCCTTTATTATACTAAACATATTGTGATAGCCTTCAAAAACTTACTCATACACCTTACATACACATTGCTTCAAGCAAAACTCTCCTATATCTAAACTTATTTATAAATGAAACTTTGTCTGTGTGTCCATTACCTATAGACTCTGAAACGGCTGAACCGATTTTCTTGAAAATTTACACAATTGTACTATAAGCGTCTGTGAGTGTTCTTAGCTAGGTTTTGTGTCGAGGTACCCCCGATAAATATTGAAAATCGATATAAAAGAAATCAGGTTTTAGAAGAAGTGGTCCGATTTTAATCAAATTTGATACACTCATAGACAAAGACATAAGAAACGATATTCAGAAGTTTCAAGGTTGCATTTCTTACAATAGTGCAGAAAATCGATAATATATATATATAAAAGGCAAGATGTTTGTGTGTGTCTGTTTATCTGTCTGTATGTCCTTTATTCAAATCCACAATTTTTATCCGATTCTCACCAAACTTCACACAAATATTCTTTAGGCTGAGTCTGAGCTCCAGGACCATGGATTAGTTTTAAAGCTTTCATTATACCCAAGCAACGCCGGGCTATACTGCTAGTATATATATATATATATATATATATATATATATATATATGAGTGAGTACAGAACGAGGAAAGAAAATTTTTTTCTGTCCAAAACATTAATTTAAAACAGTGCTTGATATATGATGTATAGAGCTGTGAATATTTATTATAAATTATGTTTTAGAACATGTACATAATTTTTTCTATATATGTCCTCTTCTCTACAATCATATGTTTGTTTCAATGTTGGTGTCCCAACATTGAAACAAACATGATTGTAGAGAAGAAGACATATATAGAAAAAATTATGTACATGTTCTAAAACATAATTTTTAATAAATATAGATATATATATAGATATAGATATAGATATGTATGTGGATATGAATATGTGTGTATGTATATGTATACTTATATTTATATATATTATTTGCCCATTTCTCATTTTAGACCTATTATAATATTATCCCAATTTTAATTTGATTTTATTATTAGATTTTAAATCCTCTCCAATAATCTATTATTATTATTTTAAACAAATTTTTTTGGTTAAATTTTTAACAGATATATAATATATTGTCTCTATTCTTTCCTTTCCTTTCACTATCTGTAGCCCTGTCATCTTGGCTACTGAATGTTTTCATGTCTTATTTCTTCGTTAACTTTCCCCTGTCTTTCCCATTTGTTCTTTCTTTTTCCTTTTTCCCCATCACTTGTATTCCTGTGACATGGTTAAATTTTTATTCTATATATATATATATATATATATATAAAGGAAAACTCAACACATCATTTAGATTGGTTATAAATTATAATTCATTTCAATGAGCTAAATTAGCTCATTTCATCAGACCACACTATTTTTTTTCTGGAATAAGCATTTCTTAACACTTAATATTTTATATTAAGTTGATCTTGTTGGATTATTCTTGCCATTTACTGACTGACTGGATATCTCTCTCTCTCTCTATATATATATAGAGAGAGAGAGAGAGAGAGAAAGAGAGAGAGATGTAATGTTTTCAAATTATGTGAAAACATTCTGCATGTGACATTATTATACGATACATGTATATTTAAATTTGAAATGTAGCATCCTAAAAATAACAGCTCTTGTTTACAATACTGACAACATTTAGTCTCTGATAATGACAGATTGTTAAAAGTATTCAAACATAAACATAATTGCTTATTTGCATAAAGTACTCTTCATCAGATTTTTATCACTCCCTCCCTATTGTTCTACTTCATGTTTTTAGCATGTACACTTTATGAACTTTGGTCATTCTTTAAAATATTTAAAACCTTATTTGAATTTATTGTTAATCTTTATATATTACTTGTATATTGGAATTTTTATTCGTGTTTAAAACTGATAAAAATAAAGAGACGATATAAAACATTTAAAATAATTATGAAAACAAATTTTTGGCAGATATTAATTTTCATGTTAATTTTTGTAAGATGACTTTGTTAGTATCTTACTTCATAGTGTAAATATGATATTTGATTAAAAAGGGACAAAAGTAAATTAATTTTTTGATTAGTCAGCTTTGTATGATTTTCACATAATTATTCTATTTAGTTAATTTCAAATGCTTATTTCTTCAGGACACTTTATAAACAAGGCCCCTATGGTGGTAAACCAATATTACACAGAATTCTTATTGTCACACCTAGTAGTTTGGTCAAGGTAAGTCTGACTGAATTAAATTTACATATCGGTTTGTTTGAACTGATAACATTAAAAATAAAATAATCTATGTATTAATGATGTAAATACCATCAGCAGAACAATACTTGTATCAAATAAAGTTTTGTTTTACTTAGTGAGTAAAGTATCTATATTTTGATATCATGAAGTGAAAGTTTTCTATAAGCAATTGTAAAAATTGAATTTTATGAAAATTCCATTTTTAAACTTTCTGTATTGAAATATTTTAATATCAATATCGTGCTTAGGATAATATTTGTAAATATCCGAATATTAACAAAATCCTTTATCCTTTTTTTATTTTAAAATGATTTAATAAATAAGATTTGTGTATATATGAAAAGGAATTTTTAAATTTGAAGTTTTTAAAATTCAATTCTTAATATTTTCATAAAATAATTTTGAGCATAAATTTCATGTATAAAGGGGTGCTGAAAAGCTATTGGTTTAACCACCTCTCCAAAATCTGACTATCAGCATTATTTATTTTTATTATTATTATTTTTTTTTAATGACTTCTTGTTCCCTTCTATTATTATATCTACACACAAGTGAGCTTTGGTTCATATAAAATGGTCCCATACTTGCAATAATTAGTCTAAACTGTGTCAGAATATGACTTCATTTTCATTTTTATATTTTTGTAATAGTTTTTGTAACTAATGTGTCTGTGAATCATTACAAAATGACATTTCCTAACAGTTACATGATAAATACTTCAGAGTTTGGTTTTATAACTGTTTGAAAAAAATATACTACATTATTGTTGTCAGAAGTTCTGAGATGAAGTACATGTCAATTTTTCATGCATATTCTTCATCTTTTTTATAGCAGTGTCAGCTGATAAGTTCTTCAGGCTTCCTCAAGTAATATTACTTGCAATGATTTTTAGATGTTTCTTAGTACTTATCACTTCAGTAAGACTTTTTTTTACAGTAAGGTTCACCCTGTACAAGGTCCAGGGGTCACTTGAGGTAGGTGGTTACATTAAGAGGATAGGATAGGAAGATAATGGCTAACTTGGGACAGGTTAAGATTGTAGTGATCAGGGAAACCTCCTCTTGTGAGTTTGTTCCACAGAGCAGTGGTTCATGGGAAGAAACTGTTTTTAATGGAACTTCTCGCTGATGGAATACAGAGGGGATTGGGTGGTTTGCTACAATGTAAGTTACATGGTGGGTAATAGCTGTGAAGGTTAGATGTGAAACTAACGAATCTAGTCCATTTGATCACTTTCCATGAAGAGAGAAGTTGGAGGTTGGAAAATAATTCCTCAAGGACTTTAAGATGTTTTTGAACTCTATCAAGACCTGAAAGTAAAGACTGAACATCTCCTGCCCAAATATGACAACAGTATTTCATTTTTGGCCTGATCTGGCTCTTATAAAGGTAGAGGATAGCATAAAGAGTCAGATACTTGCTGGAGTGGTGCAGGGAGTCAATCATTTTACTTACATCTTTGTAACTGAGAGTCAGTCTCATGCCCATGAAAAAAACTTTTTAGGTGATTCTGGAAAAACTTGTCTATTTTTATCAAGAGAAGCTTTAATGGTAAAAGATAATGTTAATGCATTTGAAATAATAGGCTTTATAGATACTAAATTTTTATTACAACATCAATATAAGTTATTTTCTCATGCTATTTTCTATTTTAGAATTGGTTTCAAGAATTTAAGAAATGGCTTGGATTAGAGAGAATATCTGTATTTGCTGTGGAAGCTGACAAAAGAGTTGATGTGTGTATATTTTTTCACTTTGTAATATAATTTTCAATATTGACAACGTTTTTTTTCATATGCTTTAACTAAATATATTATGTGGCCAAAATGTTTGTACTGTTAATTGAGTAAAAATGAACACATTTTTTTATTTTCATCATTAACATTGAGCATATTTACTGTTTTGTTCCACTATATTGTGTTAATCTTCAAAGAACTACTTTAAGTGTTTTTGGTAGTTTACCAGAGAATTGAATTTTCTTTTTATATTAAGATAATTATGTAAATACCAGAGTAAACAGTAATATGAAAGTGCTACATCTCATGAATATAACAGACACATTAAAACTTCTTAATTAGGCTCTGACAAATTTTGCCTGATCTTTGTACAATATTATGTCCTTTCTTTCAGTTGGTGCTTTTTTTTTTAATTGCTGTAATTATAATGGAGTACTGAATGGTTTTTAGTCTGATGCACATCCCAAAATCTTACTAAATGATTACTCATCAGAATTTTTAGTCCTTCATAATTGATCTAATTGGTAACTGTATATCATTGTATTAATTCCTTAGTTCTCGGGATAGGATTTAAAAGTTGAGGATTCATTATGAAAATGAATGCTCTATTTACATGATATAATAGCATCACCTTTGGATAAAGACCACTAACCTTTGGAACAGTTAATGAGAAATTCATTTCACTTACCTCACAATGTCTTAAATTTCACATATTCACTTTTCATTGTCATTACAATTCTGTTTAAAAAAATGCATTTTTTTTTATATTTGGAGAATCTGTAATGTGAGCGATTCAGACCTGGCAGCTCGACTCCAGCCACTTTCTCAACAGTGGGACGTGGTTTCCTTCTGTCTCTTCTACAGATATTTTCATGGCTTCTGCTCTGACAAACTTAGGTCACTCGTGCCCACTTCACAAGAATTTACTTGAGCAATCAGACTGGCAACACGGTCCCACCCTTTTACAGTTAAACCTACCAAATGCAGTTGACAATTCTTCTCCAGCAGCTTCTTTTCTCACACTTCCCACCTGTGGAACTCCCTTCATATAATTGCTTTCCTGATGGCTACAACTTCCAGGAATTTAAATGCAATCTCAATTCCCATCTCTTATCCACTTGACTCCAGTCTTCCCCTCATCCTTTCAACTTCACCCCATATATCTTGTTCTTTTCCTTTCTCTCTACCTTCACAACTGTCTTCACATCTGTGTTCCCATCCTTCTCTTGCCCTTTCTCTAACATCCCCAGTAACTGGTTCTTTCTATTCACTTTCCTTCTGCCTAAACTTTTACTCTCTTATGTAGCCCCCTTTGCATCAGTGACGGTACCGCCTTGCTTCGGGTGAAACAATTATTAAAAAAGTATATGCTCTAGTACTTTTTATGAACAGGCCATATATCTAAAGTGCTTGAACTGGTAATGATTTTTCCCTATTTATTGAATATTCAAATATTTGGATATGTTGGTTATTTTTTACATCATATAGTGTTGCTTATTGTCAAATAATGTTTTGATTTTTATCATTAATCTTAACTAGTTTACACAACTGTAGAGCAGAGTTCAACAAGAAATTTCCAGTATGAATCTTTGCAAAATACTTTTGACATTTTCAGTTATACTTAGTAGTTTCTTCATAAACTTCACAAATCCATTTTTGCATTTGAATCACTTTCTTAAAATAAAAAGGTCTGTCATTTTTCCATCTTCATTGTTAGTCACTAAAATAAAAATATGCTAATTTTAACAAAATTATCAAAAAATGCATTGTTATAACAACAGTCAATATATATTCAAAAACAATGTTTTTGAATGAAAACTAAACACTCTGACTGTTATATTACAACCTTGGTGTTATTCGACTGCATGTATGCCATCCTATGGAGCTGCAGAAAGAAATATAAAAGAGAAACACCCCCCCCCCCTTAACATAAGGCTGCAAGAACATCACAAGGACATAACATGAGGTTAAATAGAAAAATCAGGCATATCTGATCACATATGGAAGGAAAAAGGTGATCACTGCCTCCTGTGAGATGAAGTCGAAGTAAGAACATCACAGGAAAATATGAAGGTTTAAGGAATTGGAACACATGCTGAGCCAAAATCTTTCTAAGTTGGTCAAGCATAGTATTGGAACCGGTAATACAGAGTGCTAGAGAAAATCAATAACATCAAGATTGTAATATGGGCTTTGGTAAAAATTGTTACTGAGACATTAGATTTACAAGTCCCAAAAATTCATACACTGATGTCCTCAAGGACACATTGCCTAGCATTGGTTGGATCCAGTGACTTAACCCAAAGAGTTGTGTTCAATACCTGGGGAACAAAAACTTTGCAAGTTGAGTTAAATTGAGAAAACTAAAACATCCAAAAGTTGTGTGACTGTTGCAAAAAGAAAGAAAAAAACAAATATGTATTGGTAGGAAGCAACCACAGGAAAGTATTTCAAACAGGCAAACCAAATTCGCATGTCTTGTCTTAATCTCCAAAACGCTATTCTTATGCGAACGACAGCTCGAATGACAACAACAACCCCCCCGTCAAAATAAGCATACCACATTTTATCCATTTGATCTGGCTACCACTCAGTACAGTAAATATAAACGGCTACAAGCGACACCAATTCTGTTGACCACAAAGTGCTGTCCGATACTCCATCTGACCAACGCTCGCCAATTTGCCGCCGCCACTCTCCCTTACGAAATATACGCCTGACTCTGGCCCGTTTAGGTCACCAAGGCAAGTCACTGCTACACTCCCCCCCAATCTCCTGTTCACAGGTGCTGCATCCCGGGGTGGGTGTCTTCTGTCGGGTACTTCTTCAAAGAGGCTCAATGGTCTCTTTCTCGGATGAACTGTCATCGGGTGCTCCGGCATTAGTCTCTGAATTGGTGGTACTAGAGGAATTACCTGGTGAAATAGATTTTAAATATATAAATCGTTCACTCTCCTCTGTCACTATTTGTGTCTGTCAACAGATCTGATCCTAAAAATGGGCATAAATTTTTTACGTGTTGTGGTGTGCCATCAATCCGCACTGACTGCAGACTAATTACCTGGGTTACGCGACCTGTTTTGAATTTGGTCATGCATCTGCTTTTTGGGCTTTTAACCCAGACAATGTCCCCTTCTTTGTACATTCCGTGATTGTTTTGTGGTGTTATGTGAGTGCACAGTATCAATGTTTTGCACACGAACGTGGTACCTATGCAACATATCAGCTGGTGCTGTGGAAGCTGAAAGACTGTCCTTGGGAGTGACATTGTGCCAGTAGACTGCCTCTGGCTGCGATACTTTTTATACTCCTATGATAACATTCCACAATTCCATTCCCAGCTGGTTCATAAGCACATCTAAATTTCAAGAGTACCCCCCAACTGTTTGAAAATTTCTTGAAATTTTGACACGTGAATGCAGTGTCATTATTCGTCAGGATCTCAGCTAGTGGGCTACTCTCATAGAAAATTGCTTCCAGTTGATGAATAACACTAGTGGAGTCCTGCCAGCACAGCAGTTGCCATATCACAAATCAAGAAGACCTGCAATCAATAAGTGTTAGAAAAGTGCCAGTAGACTGCCTCTGGCTGCGATACTTTTTATACTCCTATGATAACATTCCACAATTCCATTCCCAGCTGGTTCATAAGCACATCTAAATTTCAAGAGTACCCCCCAACTGTTTGAAAATTTCTTGAAATTTTGACACGTGAATGCAGTGTCATTATTCGTCAGGATCTCAGCTAGTGGGCCACTCTCATAGAAAATTGCTTCCAGTTGATGAATAACACTAGTGGAGTCCTGCCAGCACAGCAGTTGCCATATCACAAATCAAGAAGACCTGCAATCAATAAGTGTTAGAAAATGACCGCCTCTATAGTGGGTAATATTCATTACCAATCTATTTCAAGTTGCTTTTACGCCTAACGTCCCTTTTTTGCAATGCACCGGTGCAGGATCAATTGACCGGCAGGCTTCGCAAGTTCTAACAACAGATTCGACAAGTTTTCTAGACACTAATGTGTCAACAGATCTGACAAAATATAATGTTCTTTTCACACCCACCCAGGTGGCCACTTTAGTATATCAATCACCTGGTTTTTGTTTAATCTACTCTCCACAATTGTGCAACGTTTTGGCAGCGATTTTCTCTATGTCGATGCCAATCTAACCATCTCTGTGGTACTCGGGTCAAGCAGTCTGCGCAGTTTAAACAGGACTTCACCAGTGTTACATCCATTGTCAAGGCATATTCTTCTGTCAATACTCGCAATGTTTCTAAGCGTCGTCTTACCAGCATCTCACCAGTCGCCTTTGGGTTCACTCACGCCTTTCCAGTTAGGGTGTTTGATATCCATCAATGTACACAGGTTGAATCTGTAATTAAATGCTTGCCATTGAATGGCCAGATTTACCCCTTTTATTGTGGCATCGAGCTCGGCCAAATTTATATGCTTGGCATCTTCAACTGGGCATAATCAACTAGCATCCTCCACAATGCTTCCATTTACTTCTAATACCACTCCTGTGGCCACAGAACTTGCGTCCACCCACACCTTCATTTCTCTACCATTAACACAACAGTCTCCTCTTACGGGCTCCATCTCGTGTATGTTAACCACTGTTTCTGCTAGCATGGAATGGAGAAAGACATCTTTGACTTCATCATCCCATCCGTTGGTCACCGCAGTTGCCTGTCATTTTATAAATGCAGTTGCCACTCTGAGCCAGCCACACACAGGGTAATGGCCCACAAGTTTCCCGCAAAGTGAAAAGATGCTTTGATGGGTAACTATCAGTGAAATGTCTGTGACTTCATTTTCTTGTTTCCATCGGAGTGTGCCGTCCTCACACCAGACCTGCAAGCCTAAAACTTTGGCTCCGTCTTCTAATAATTCTGGATCCTTACAGACAAGTCCACAATCAGCAAGATGCTGCCGCACGTGTACTGCAGAAACCAGTTCTTCATTGATGAAAATATCATCAATATATGCTGATGTGGCGCGCTTAATCATTTATTTCGATCAGTGATCGAAATAAAGGGTCCAGTTTGAAATTCCAATCACCTGAAGGTTAGAAAGTTGTGAATATGGCAATAAACAGACAACAGACTGAACAATGTAAATAATACTCTGTTTGAACTTTGATATTTTCTACTGCGTTGATAATAGCTTTCATAATAAGCGGTGCCACATTTCATCCAAAACCCAACCGTGTTAAGCAAAATCGCTGACCTCTAAAAACCACAGTCTGAAAGAGCCATAATGCCTTATCAATATGAACTTGTAAGTAGGCCTTTCTCAAGTCCAACAGCGATACATTGGCTCTTTGTCGTCGCCATTCTCTAAGTTTTTTGTGCACACATTTGCATCTGCAGTAAATGCCTCTACAAATGGATTTAATTCCCGATAGTCCAACACCGGCTGGATCTTCTTGTGCTCCTGCACAATTGCCATCAAACCTTTAGGTGGGCCAAGCTCCTTTTTGGGATATGGTACCAGCCATCCATTTTGTTGCCACAACAAAAGTTCTTTTTCTTATGCATCCCGAGTATAGGAAGGTACTGTATATTCTTGTACCTTATTTTTTAATTCATTGGGTGCATGACCACTCGTCCATTTCCTTGAGGTGGTCCATACTTTATTGTTGTTATCAGACGTCACCCTGAAATCAGGCTCATCAATAGCAATGGCAGCACACAAGCTTAATTTTTCATCAGGAAAGCGTATTTCACCCAATCTGGTTAAATGCACACCACCGAGATCCCTGATTGCATCGATTCCGAGAATGAGATTGTATCCTGATAATCATCTATCAACAATCAAGGCCTCAATAGTTACCGGATGTGCCTGTCTGATGCCCAACTTGATTTTGCCTACCCACGACACTTTAAAGTCCTTCTATCAACAGTTAATACCTTTATCTCCTTTTGCTTTCATAGACGGCATACAGCTTTGCTCACCAGGGTCTGTGAGCACCCAGAATCCACCAGAGCGGCGCATTTTTACCCATTAAAAAGTACCTCCACAGCAGGTAGTTCCCGTTTTTGTAATTGTTTGAGAAGAAGACTGGCATTTCCCTGATATGTGCACTCTTGACGATATGTGCCCAACTTTATTGCATTTATAACATCTGTTTTCACAGTGGGTTCTTCAGGCGCGATTGTCCATTCTCTCTGAATGGCCCTCCAGACAATCTCTGGCTATATGGTTAGGACCAGAACATCTATAGCAAGTGACAGCTCCTCTGAGTTGGTAGGAATAATTTCATTGTCTGTTTGGCGAGCAGACACGGCGACCGATACCTCGTGTTCCTTGTCATCAGTCATAATAGCCTGACCCCGGTCAGTCATAGTTTCCATTCTAGAGGATGCCTGAAGGATGCTGTCTAACTTGGCAGACCAGATACAAAGGCACATGCTATCCAACGTTCTGGCAACGAATCTCCTACCAAACGAGCCAGGCGATGTAGTTCAGCCAAAAATTCGTCGACTGTTTCATTCAGCCTAAGGTGATGCGCCACAAATTGGTTGTAAGCATTAAATGCATCTGTTGTGTATGCGGTCATTAGGGCTCGCTTAATTTCTTCAGCATCTGCTTTCTGTTCTTTAGTCAACTTTGTCCATGTTACAAAGCTCGCAAACTAGTTCAATGTTCTCGATCCATTCCACAATCAGGCTATCAGTTGCAGCACCGCTGTACTCCGGAATGTCAAAAACCTTGTCTGCCATGATGGAAGGAAAGGTAGACAAAATAAAGGCCAAAATAGCTTGTTGCAAAAAGAAAAAAATAACAAATATGTATGGGTAGGAAGCAACCACAGGAAAGTATTTCAAACAGGCAAACCAAATTCACACGTCTTGTCTTATTCTCCGAAATGCTATTCTCATGCGAACGACGGCTTGAATAACAACAATGACCCCCCTCAAAATGAGCATACCACGTTTTATCCACTCAACCTGGCTACCACTCAGCCACTGCACGCTCAGCACAGTGAATATAAACAGCTACAAGCGACATCAATTCTGTTTACCATGAAGTGCTGTCCAACTCTCCATCTGACCAACGCTCGCCAATTCGCCGTCGCCACATTCCCTTACAAAACATACACCTGACTCTGGCCTGTTTAGGTCGCCGAGGCAAGTCACTGCTACAGTGACTCATGGAACAAGAACAATCTACCCCAGTGATCGAAATAAAGGGTCCAGTTTGAAATTCCAATCACCTGAAGGTTAGAAAGTTGTGAATATGGCAATAAACAGACAACAGACTGAACAATGTAAATAATACTCTGTTTGAACTTTGATATTTTAATAATTTGTTGAATTTTTGTAACTAGCAAATGTTTGGCTATGCAGGACAGGATTTTATAATTGATCCATAAAGTTTTATCATATTTTCTTAGTCATTATTTATCAGACTTAATGTTTTCTTTGATGTTTATCTGTATCTTACTTCCAGCTTCTAAGAAAATTTTATTTAAGCTTAGAAACCAGCTTACTTGCTTTAACTGTTATGATATGAAAGTGATTATTGTATAATGTCCATTGTATGGATTCACTCACTTCTGGTGATAAACACAAATCAAAATAGTTAGAAAGATCGAAAAAGCCATAGTTTGTTTTCTTAGTAGTGTTCTTTGTTTTTCTCATAGCAGTTGGCATTAAAGGCTAGACGTCTCTGCAATTGGGTTTTCTGTTAACAATGGACAATTAATAGTAATGAACTTTTGTTCATACTTAAAGGAGGTTGACAGAAATCCTTCAACTTAAGCTTTTTAATATTTTTCATGGATTGTTGTAGATGAGTGGTTTAAGAGAAGTTATGTGAAGACATAGATAGATTAGTGACTTTATACTTTATCAATGTAAATTCACAATTTCTGTTTGAATGACATTAGTGCAGAGTGGCTCTGTTGTCAAGAAAATGCTTCATTTGGGGTTTTCATACAGCAGGTCAGCTTATAATGTTAGAAATTGATGAAGAAATATTTTTCTTGTTATAAATAACATCAAAGTGCATTATTTTTGTTGGGATTGAACATGAAGTAAGTGCTTCATGGTTTTTGTACCAAATAGAACTCAAAAATAAAATGGACAATGAAAGAAAACAATGTATTAGCTGGTTCACAGTCACGGATGGACAGCGAATCAGTCTAATTGAATAGAGTCAAGGTGAAATTAATAATTCTAATGTAGTTATTCACAAAGCTAATTTTGTTAATACCACTCAAGTGCCATATGTGATACATGCTTTGGGCGACCATGTCTCGAAAGAGACATTACTGACTGGGCAGAAGATTATCCTGCAGTAGGTTGCCATTGCTTTCTGCGGTAGACTGGTTGCCAGCCGAGGCTATAGAACCCAATCTGTCCTGTTATTTAACCCATAACTGGAGGGAAGAGACAGATTAATACCTTTCCCGAGAGTATTTGTGCGGAAGTTAATGCAACAAATTCAACTGGAATTTGAAATCGGCTCCTCGATTTGTTGTTCCAAGTCAAAATCAACCGCACCACAATTTGTTGATACCAAAGATCCTGAAAAATAAAATCAAAATATTAAAAATATGTAGATAAGATTAAAATAAAAGTTGTGGGGGCAGTTTTGGCCATCTAGACATCTGCTCCAGTCATCTCAGAATTTCAGTGGTAGAACTATTATCATGACTTCTTTCCTTTGTAATTAAATATGTTGTAATTGAGTTTTGTAATTTGCTTGAAGCATTGCGTAAAATAGTTGTATGTGTTATGTCTTTAAGGCTGTCACAATGCGTTGAATGAAATAAAGGAAGGTCGAGAGGTGTTTGTATGACCTATTTATTAAATCGATATTTCGAGACTATAATCTCATCATCAGAATAGCAGAGAAATCTTCAGACTGTGCGCAGGTTACCTATGTTGCGTTCCCTAGCCAAGATCTTAACAGTTATGTTTTTGTCCTTATTTTTGCATTTTTTAAAGTGTTTTTGGAATGACGATGCTTGCTTGTGTAAGTGTTCTTTTATCCTAATATGTAACTGTCTTGTAGTGCTGCCGACATAGAATGCATGGCATTTGGCGCATTGTATGCGGTATACGACATATACATGGTGGCATATATCGGTGTCTGCAATTGGGCAGTTGGCTAGTGTGCATGTGGTGTTATATGTTTTGTGATTGGGGTTGAGGTGTCTGCGAAGAGTAGCAGAGGTGCTTATAACAAACCATTTACCAGGATAGAACACACACACACACACATATATATATATATATATATATATATATATATATACAAAATAAAGTAGATTCAATGACAACACACACAACGAGCAAACACCACCAGATAAATCAGATAGATAAGACAACAGCAATGAAACTGATACTCTTTGACCCGGTCAAAGTCACATCAACTCCCAGATCTCACTAATGTTAGCCATCTGAGAACTGATCCTATCAGACCATAAAAACCCCAACTAGAACACATACACACACACACACACACACACACACACACACCATCAGACCATAAAAAACCCCAACTAGAATACACACACATACACACTCACGCACACACACATGTACAGCAGCAGTGGATAAAGCCAGCCATTCATAGATGGACAACTACGAAACGTGAAACACGGACAGTCTGTAGATTTCTCTGCCATTCTGATGAGATTATAGTCTCGAAATATCGATTTAATAAATAGGTCATACAAACACCTCCCGACCTTCCTTTATTTCATTCAACGCATTGTGACTGCCTTCAAGACATAACACATACAATGTTGTAATTAATTTGAATTAGTATATTCAAATATTGTAATGTTAATGGTGAAATTAACCGTTTCTTTATAGGAAACATTTGACATTCATTAACCAAACAGTACAACTGATGAGTGGAATTTATTAAATCTTTTTATTGAATCAATTTTTCAGAAAATTAGATTTCTCAACTCCATTGTTATTGTTTTTCCTAGTATTGATGTGAGTTTTCTTCCAAACTTTTTGTTTAGGCTAGTGTGGAAAGCTAACATTTTGATATAGCATATTTTCTCTTCTATCTACATGTGCCACCCATTTTTATTGTTGTTGCTATTGAAAGTCTTCAAGTGATGTGGTTTTTGTTATTTGCTAAAAGTTTTTGTGATTCTGTAGCACAAGTTTGTAAATTCTGATTGAGATGTAGAGGATTCATTCATTTAAAGCTGTTTTTAATCTGAATAAACAGTTGTATATATGATCAAATTTTCTGAACCCTTCTAAATTAGTTGGACACCATGCATAACATCCATATCTAAACTTATTTATAAATGAAACTTTGTCTGTGTGTGCATGTGTCTGTATCCGTTACCTATAGACTCCGAAACGGCTGAACTGATTTTCTTGAAAATTTACACAGTTGTACTATAAGCATCTGCGAGTGTTTTTAGCTAGGTTTTGTGTCGAGGTACCCCCGATAAATATTGAAAATCGATATAAAAAAATTAGGTTATAGAAGAAGTGGTCCGATTTTAATCAAATTTGATACACTCATAGACAAGGACATAAGAAACAATATTCAGAAGTTTCAAGGTTGCAGTTCTTACAATAGTGCAGAAAATCGATAATATATATATAAAAGGCAAGATGTTTATGTGTGTGTCTGTTTATCTGTCTGTATGTCCTTTATACAAATCCACAATTTTTATCCAATTCTCACCAAACTTCACACAAATATTCTTTAGGCTGAGTCTGAGCTCCAGGACCATGGATTAATTTTAAAGCTCTCATTACACCCGAGCAATGCCGGGCTATACTGCTAGTGAAAGCATAGATTTGATGAATCTATTTAAGAACATGACTAATTTTCAGCTTAATCTCTTAGCTATGAACAAAAGTGTCCTCTCTACAATCTATCCTGTGTTCAATTTCTTCTATTAAATTTGTTATATACTGAGATATTTTTTAGAATTTATTAATTTCATATTACAAATTTTTATGATGGATTTAGTTTTTCTTGGTCAAAATAATCTATGCTGCTATATTATAGAGGTATGCATTAGTGCCTAATTGGTAAATTTTTGTTTTAGGTGCCGACGACATTTCCCCTCTTCAAATTTATCCAAAATAGCATTATTTCTGTGCAAATGTATATGCTGAACTCAAATCAACAGTTAGTTATTGAAGAAACTTACCTTTTTTGCTTTGAAAGTCCATAAAAAAAACGAACTATATCTCGCACTTTTTCTCTCCTGTAACTCTCACAAAGTCATATAATTAACTGCAGAATGACATTCTATGTAGGCAACAATTTTGGTCGAATTTCGTCTTTTACTGAGACTTCCAGTGATGTACTTCCTGTTTTGAGCATAATAAGTGTAGAAATACAATAGTGCATTACTTTAATTCCCGGAAGTACATCGCCGGAAGTATCAGTAAATGAAGAAAAATCGACAAAAAATCTGCCAGAATTTGATCACATGCGCAGTCTGTCATTCTGCAGTTAATTACATGACTTTGTGAGAGTTACAGGAGAGAAAAAGTGCAAGATATAGTTCATTTTTTGTATGGACATTTAGATAAAAAAAGGTAAGTTTCTTCAATAACAAACACTTGATTTGAGTTCAACATATACATTTGCACAGAGATAATGCTATTTTGGATAAATTTGAAGGGGAAAAGCGACGGGACTTAAAACGAAAATTTATCGCCTAATTTATCTTATTAAACTATAGAATTATCAAAATATTTTATGATTGTCAAATTCTTTTATGCATGCAACAGAGATAAACACTTTCTTAAAACTCCGAATACCATATATCCTTGCATATGCAAATTTTGAAGACCTAATTCTGAAACTAATTTCAAAATGGTTGCATCATACATGAGATATAAAACTAGTGTATGAACTTCTCAGAAGTCGCATGATATGCAAGTATATGCAATATGTTGTGTGGCATACATGTGAGAGAGAGAGATAGAGAGAATGTGACACATCACAATGTTGATAATGACAAAGAACAAAACATTTTTAATTTCATATTTAAAGGTTAAGGTTGAAATTACTTGATTTTTTAGGAATATCTGCTTCGACCAAAATGCCCTGTTCTGATTATCTCTTATGAAATGTTCCTACGAAACATCAAAGAGGTTGAAAAAATCAACTTTGACCTGATAATTTGTGATGAGGGTCACCGATTGAAAAACACGTCCATCAAAACATCCACAGTAAGTATTACTTGTCTTGTAAGAGTTTATTATGCAGAGAAAAGCTGAACACTGTTCACTACAAATTATGCAATAAACTGAAGTGTATGCATGTTGTCTACATGCTTTTAAGCCTTTTTAAAATTTTCACTGAAGGCTTTTTGGAAAGACAACTATAGTTAAAATAAAAGATACATTAATGGAATTTTCATATCTTTTTTCTTTATTTTTTCAATATAGATTAAATATTGCTGGTCATTTAATATTTCTTCAACTTTTATTTGCATAAATGGATAAAATTCTTTTCAGAAACTGATCAGTAGAAGCAAATACACTCAATCTTGTAAATATTTTAGGTTGTGAAGAAAATTTATATTTTTCAAGGTATGGTGTCACTTTCCATTAAAGTTTCTGATAAATATACTTATATTTTCATCAGTGTGTTTTCTAATTTGTTTTTTGGGGGTAAAATGCTGAAACTTTTTTCTTTCTTGTGCTTTTTTTTAACAAATAATTTTGTCATAATGAAAATAATCCTGTATTTCTATCTATATAATACTAAGTTTTATTGTGAATATCTGTATATAGCCTGATCTTCTTTTATATACAATGATATTCCTTCAACTTCCACAACAGCCTGTCTTTTGTTGCACTAAGTAAATAACTTATTCCAGAAATTCAGACAGGTGAGGTGTTGTAAACGAATTTTCAAAGGAAGTAATTATTAAAGATAATTGTAGCAATAACATATCTTATTTATGAATTTCTCCTTCTTTGTGTCTGGGATGTCTCTTTCTATCCGCACGTGGTTCAATGTCGCTGCGTCAAAATTTTTCTCCCTGGGACAAAAATTCTTCCTCGTTTTGTAACACTGAGAATCCGCTTATGCAAAACAGTGATAGCGAATTCTTGTCATCAGCCAGCAAATAAAAGAGAAAAGAAAAACAAGATTCTCTCTTGCAAGTAATCTGCTCTGGTTTCAATCCTGAGTCTCTCCCTGGTGGATGACACACGGCATGACCCTTACTCACTTTCTTCGTAGATTTGCATGATGGCTGCCACATCTTATTTATTTGATAAGTAAATAAATATAACCATTATGTTGCATCTGATTAAAAAATCTGAGTGCAAAAAGAAATTCACTTTTTTTACAATATTCAGAATATACTTTGAGGGAGTGAACATAATGATAATCTTCTTCTTTTCTTTTTTTCTCATCATAAAGGGTAACCTGACGATTCAAGTAATGAATAAAAAATAATAATGAATAAAATAATAATAATAATGAATAATAATAATGATAAAAAAATATAGCATAGTTTTTAAAAGCAATATTGGTGAAGACAAGCAGTAAAAACCTGAATATGATTGACTAGGTTGTGCCTGTAGATGCAGTGGAGCCCATAAATTAAAAATTTGAAGTGTTCTTGCATTTTCAGCATTTCTTTCAATGTAACCAGAATTTGTCTTTATATTTTGTTCCCTCCTACTATCTCATTAAGAAAAACATTATTTAGTCTGAAGCAAACTTTTAGAGAACAAAACTTTCCACTGGATATTTTAACCTTCAACCAGTGCAATAATCAAGTTTCTAGCTCCAACTAAGGGTAGAAGCTATTATTTCTGATGTCTTTGGTGAATTACATTGCACAATGTGAGTCAATTTTTGTTTTAAGATAGGATTAATTTAATGTCAGTTTCAAGTGATAGTAGAATCTGTAATGTTCCAGCAATATTGGTTATAGAAGCCTATAAAGAAATTCAGACTGCAAATCTCTATTAAGTCCAGTTTTCATCAGTCCCATTTTACTCATTTCAATTTTTTTATATATAACAATTAAGTTTTAAGCATTTTGATTGCAACATTTGATCATTGATTCCTTTTGGTATAACAAGTTTCAAAGTTTTCATGTTGTCAGTTCTTTTTGAGTAAGTCAAAACTTGTATAAATTTACAAAATTTTCAAAAGATCAAATACATTACTGAGAAAAAGTTTTAATATAATAGACAAAATAACTACTTTGTTGAATTCCTCATCCAACAATGAGTAAACTTTCAAAGTTTCAGTCTTGTATCTTCACTGGATCCTTTTTTTTACAACAAGTTCAAGAAATATTCTTCACTCTTTTTTACCCTACTATCAAATTTGCTTCCACCAGTACTTACATGGTCAAATAAGAGTTGTTTTACTGATGTACTCCTGTGAAAAAAATTTATCTCTAGGATACTATAAAACATGAAGAAATTTCAATGATCAAAGTTCCCTTCCTGTGCTATTTTTGCGCTGTTTTTAGGACGGAATGTGATTTCCCTCAACCCTCCTCTGTTAGGATGGTCTTATCTAATAATTATTAATTTCATTAGTATTATTTTTCTTTAATGACTTAATGACATTGCATTTATTATGATTTTTCATTTGTTTAAAGCCTGCATTTTCATATATGCTCTGTCAAAATGGGCTTCTTGCCCAATCACATTCAAGACTGAAAATCCAACAAACTTTGAATGGTCATAACTCAGTTGCTAATTGAGCTAGCATGATAAATTTGGTATCACTTTTTATGTTTTGTCAAACTATATGAAAAACTTTTAGATATATTGATAATAAAAAATAGTTTGGGATACCTATTTTTATATTAAAATGAACCAAATTAGTAAAATTAAAGATGTCAAATGGTAAAGTTTATTAAAATGATTCTATTTTGAAAATCTACCAGTAAAGCTAAAATTAAACAGCTTTTCTCTCATCTATTTATTACAAAATAGTTAAATATTGATCTAATGATGCATCTTGTGAAAAATCTTGTGTGAAACTTAAGTTTTTAATTTTTGATTTCAGATGCTTTCCAGTCTTCCAGTTAGGAAACGAATTGTTCTTACTGGCACTCCAATTCAAAATGATATGCAAGAATTTTATGCAATTGTAGAATTTTGCAATCCAGGAGTTCTTGGTAATTCTTATCTTCAACTTTTTTAAATATAGACCTGCTATTGCCAAAACATTCAACATCACAACTGAATTCATTGCATTCACTTACGTGCAAATACCCTTGGGAAAGGTATTAATCCGTCTCTTCCTTCCAGTTATGAGTTAAATAACAGGACAGATTGAGTTCTATAGCCTTAGTCGGCAACCAGTTCTACCGCAGAAAGCAGATAATCTTCTGCCCAGTCAGTCATGTCTCGAAAGAGACATGATCGCCCAAGCGTGTATCATGTATGGTACTTAACTGACTGACTCATTCAACCAAATATTATATACTAATAAACCTAATAACTAATAAATAAAATATTATTTACATTGTTTGGATTGTTGTTCTCATCTTTATTTCTATGTTCATATTCATGACGTTTCAGCCGTTGTATGCTCTGGCCTTTGTCAGGTGATTTAGAATTTTGAATAGAATGCTTTCTTTCAATCACTGGAGTATATTGTTTTCATGCTATGAGTCATGTCACTTCTGGATGTCTTAGTTATCTCCCTTAATCCAACTGTTGAACTCACAACTCTTTGAGTCAAGTCACTGGATCTAATCAATGCTTTTATCCACTGCTCCATTTGTTCATACCCTAGTGATCGAAATAAAGGGTTCAGTTTGAAATTCCAATCACCTGTTGAAGGCCAAAGCATACAACTGCTGAAACATTGTGAATGGCAATAAAGATGAGGAGAACAATGTAAATAATACCTCATCTCAGAATTATAGACAAATAACAAATAAAAGTTTCTTACTATTAAATGAGTGTTCTATTCATCTAAGTTTATTAAATAATAAATGGGTGTTCTATTCAGTGGTAGGTAACCAATATTCCTGATTAATTAGGCTTCTTGAAAGTAACTGTTTTTTACCTGGTTAACCTTATCTTCATCTTAACATTTTATATTAATGAATTCTTTTAAAATCTCTACATTACTATATAGCTAAATTCTTTTCAAATTATACACACTACATTTTTTTAAAAATTGTTTCAGTTTTCTGAGGTAATTTTTAATTTTTTCTGATTTGACACACTAAGTCTTTTTGAATTGTTATACAAGTCTGGTCAGTTTCCTTAAAATCAAGTTTTATTGTTTACTTATTTACTAGTTATTAATTTTTTCTTTTTAAATATTATTTTACCTTTTATTATTTATTCATTTTTACTTTTCCATTGTTAATCTTTTGCAAAAAAAAATTAAATTTGATTAAGAAAATTTAATAAATGTTAATTGCTAAAATTTGAGTTAAATTTCTTTTTGAAAAACCTTTTGATAAATTAATGTATTTATAAAAATGTAAAATTTATATTAAAAATGTTCATATTTTAAATGTGAAACATTAAACAACTTAAATAACTACACTAATGTTAGAACAGTATTATATAGAAATAAAAACATTTTCATGTTTAATAAAATTACCATAGAATTGTCACAACTACTGCTTATTGAAGTAAATATGATGATGATAGTAAAGTGAAATAAGTGGAAGAAAAATATTTCTTGCAATTTTAAAAAAATTCACCTTAAAACCAAAGATTAAAGTGATTACTTGTTATTTGCTAACTCAATTAAAAAAAAAAAACTCGTTTTATATAAAATTTGTATGTTATATTCAGTATGATATAGAAAGATAATTAATTTTTCATGCTCTTATGTATAATGCTAGCTTTATAATACTATATATATATATATATATATATATATATATATATATATATTTGTCAATGAATATATGTTTTTGTTTCATTTCCTTGTTATTTCTTGCTAGGTACGCCAACTGCTTTCCACAAGGTATATGAACAGCCTATTCTTACTTCACGCCAACCCTCTGCAACCAAAGAAGATGTGACACTTGGTAATGAGCGATCAACAGAACTTAGTCGGCTCACCAAATTATTTCTCTTACGGCGAACACAGGATGTCAACAACAAATATCTCCCACCTAAAGGTATATCATTAACACTAATTTTAAAATTACAACAAATTGTTAATTCATATGAGCAGAACTACAATATTTAATGTAAGGAATCAGTATCATTTGTTTTCAGTGCATTCCTTTCTCACTATCTTTTACATGCATTGAAAAAATTGTCAAAATTGATTGGGAAAAGACATTTTTTTTTATATAAAATTATATTTAAATTTTCCTTAGAGGATATTTTTTATAATAGTATTTAAAAACATGTAAATATTACTGTTTTAAAAAATTTTTGATAGCTAAGAAAAAATAAGATTTATATTTTTAACAGTTATTTGTCATTGAAGTACATGCAATTTATATTCAAATCAAATAAGGACTAGAGTAGTAGAGAGGAATCTTCTGGGTCTTGTATAATGTTAATGTTTTCTATGGAAGCACTGACATTTATTTATACACATGGCAGTATATCTTCATTCAAACATGTTTCATTGAATAATATAGACATATTACTTACTGATCTACTTATTTTTATATTGATCATTTCCAGTTATCTAAGCAGTTTCTTTACGTTAATATGAATTTCATCAAGGAAGGCACAGTAGCTTTTTTTTTAACGCAAGTACATTGATCTTTTCTAAGATCATCTTCAGTGACAAATTACAAAGACAAACTTATTGTGATAAAACCTGGATTCTGTTGTGAAAGTGATTTTTTTTAAAAAAATATGTGAATATGCTCTGTTATAGTTATATATCAGTTGTAGTAATGGAAATTGTTTGCAAAAACAATGTAAGGGAGACAACCAGAAATTTATAAAATAAAAAAATGGCATTAACTGTTTTATACACTTTATGTTGTTGCTATATTCATGGTAAATTTTGTGGAGTATAGATGAGTTGATTTTGATATAGAGGGCTTGGAGAATTTTAACTTTTTGTTTATTATTTTTGTGGTGTAGTACTGGTGTTGTCAGCAAGTATTTTCCTGTATTAGAAAGGTGGAAAGGATATATATATACATATATATATATAAATTTCACATGAAATTAACCCCGTTTTGTTGGCATGTGTAAATATTATGATAAATTACAATTATTTGTAATAAAATAATTTTAATTTATCATAATGATTATGATCGCCGATGAAACGGGGTTAGTTTCACCCACTGAAATGGGCATACAATGTCGTGAAATTTGAATTTTTTTTTTTTATATGTAATATATATATTGTCTCTGTAAATAAATAATTTTAATTACATTGAACCCTTTGGCTGGATCAGTTATAATATTTCATTTTTAATAATTAATATTAAAAAGATCTCCTTTGGGATTTTACCATCAGGCAGTTTTTCTTTTTTTTTTTTTTATATATATTATCACTATATCCCCACTATATGGTTTACTCAAAACACATAAACCTGACATACCCATCCAACCCATTATATCCAGAATTAATAGTGCACCCCACAAATTAGCTAGAGGAATCTCTAAAGTCCTGACACCATTCCTAGGTACCATCAGCACTAGACACATCAAGCACACAATATGAACTCACCTCATAAAGTCCAAGGAAAAGCTTCCTCTACTCGTCCACAAAATTATAAAGATATGCAAATTACTAACCAACTACTGTTTCTTCTCTTTCAATAAACAAAATTTGACTCATCTATCTTTGTTGTTCTCACCTGCCTCTTTCTGGAATTCTTATATTCCGGCCCATTCAAACACGTCATACCTAACAGCTCTACTTACGTAAGATATATAAATGACGTCCTCTTATTTTAACCCCTATGATACTAACCTATTAAACATAATGAAACTCCATAAAGTTGAACCCACCATCAAATTCACACAAATTTCCACAACACCTTATTAATATGCAACAATGATAAATTAGATTTTAAAGTTTACTGAAACCCCACAAACAAAAATGACCTAATCAATTTCTATTTCCACCACAACCAGAGAAATCTGAACTTATCACCTTAGAGCCCTTAGGATATGTAACCCTGAATATCTAAATGAAGAAGAGAAATATATTGAGAAAATATTAAACTTCTTCACTACACAAACCATTTATCCTCAATGCTAAAAAAACGAGCTTACAAAATCCGCAAAGCCAAAAAACAGAATACTTCCAACAAAAATGGTGACAAATTTCATAATCCTACCTTTCAACAACCTTTCAACTAAATTCGCAAACAAGTTAGCCATCATCCCTAACACTAGAATCATTATCACCACCTTTAAGACTATTAGTGATATAATCAGGAAGAAAAATATGCCGAACACCATTTCAAATTCTGGAATTTATCAGATAAAATATCTACAGTGCGAAAATGTGTACGTGGGGGAGACATCAGGTGATCTAAAAACCCACATCTCCGAACACAAGAGAGACTTGCATTTAGACAAACATTCTGTCTCATTTTACATCGAAACGACGTGAGACATAACTTTGATTTCACTAATACCATCCAAATTAAAAAAGAACATAACACTTTAAGAAGAAAGTATTTTGTAAACATAATAATAGCATTACTACCAACTATAAACACTAGGTTAAAATATTATATTACATCACAAACTTTCTACAGATTTATTCTTCAGGAATCTGTCTACCTAATGCATAAAGATAAATGAAATAGTACCAATTTCATCTTCAATGAAAAATTCTAACCAAAACAAATTTATCACATTTAGCTGCATTTCAGTGACCTACACAGAAGTGGCAACAGTAGCATTCCTCTCTCTCTCTCTCTCTAATATCTAACCAAATACAAAATCATCGCAACATCTCACTACATTTCATCAATCTACATGGAAATGACATTTACAGACTTTTCTTCATGCATATACGTATATATTAACTAATGTTACCATCCAACATACACCTAAACAGACAAGCATTTCTACAAAAACATACACATATACTATTATGCACTTTACCATCCAAAATATTCCAAATTAGGCAAAACGAACAAAAGATAAAAAAAAATAAATAAATAAATAATCGCTCACCCAGAACAGAATTCAACAATATTCAAGACATTTTAACTCCAAGCCGAAAACAAGGCTCCTGACCGATGTAAAAGATTTTTCTAACTTTTTAGTCGCAGAATGTGGGAATGGGATGCTAGCCAACCAGCCAGCAGAGAAGAGGAAAGCCTAGCAAACTAAGGCAAGATTCCAGGCAATGAAATGTCTAAGAAAACAAAATCAATCCTTCAATTAAGCATGAAAAGTTTTAAAATCAGGCAAAAATTAGGCAAAACGAACAAAAGATCAAAAAAAAAATAAATAAATAAATAAATAATCACTCACCCAGAACAGAATTCAACAATATTCAAGACATTTTAACTCCAAGCCGAAAACAAGGCTCCTGACCAATGTAAAAGATATTTCTAACTTTTTAGTCGCAGAATGTGGGAATGGGATGCTAGCCAACCAGCCAGCAGAGAAGAGGAAAGCCTAGCAAACTAAGGCAAGATTCCAGGCAATGAAATGTCTAAGAAAACAAAATCAATCCTTCAATTAAGCATGAAAAGTTTTAAAATCAGGCAAAAATTAGGCAAAACGAACAAAAGATCAAAAAAAAAAAATAAATAAATAATCACTCACCCAGAACAGAATTCAACAATATTCAAGACATTTTAACTCCAAGCCGAAAATATATATATATATATATATATATATATATATAATGTATTAGAATTGAATGATATTTTAAAACTAATTTACCTTTTCTTCTATTTATCAAACCTGTAACTTTTTTATTTTTGCAGTTGAAATTGTTGTGTTCTGTCGTCCTTCAAGTCTTCAATTGACCCTATATCGACAGATCCTTAACTCTCAAACCATACGTCGTTTCCTGGCTGGCCATTATGATGGCCCCTCCCACCTCATCAGTATCGCTGCCCTAAAGAAATTGTGCAACCACCCAGCCTTGCTTTACCAGTCCCTTACATCAAATGAAAGTGATGAAGAAGTAAACTTTTGTTTTGTTCCTAAACTTTCATTTTTTAATTTAAAAAAATTGTAAAGTTGTGCTTTTATTTTTTGAAATCTTTAAAAAGTGTGAACTTGTTTTCTCAAGTTGCTTTCTCTGTTTTTTTTTTTAATTTATTAAATATGTTTTGTTTAGATAATTCCAATTTTTCATTCGGAACAATCGCATTTCCATCAGCAAGTAATGTGGTGGAGACTTACCTCGCCGAAGCAAAAGAAGGCGGTTTGTTTGCACGTGCGTTCGTAGACGTAATGGAACCGCGAGGCGAGCTCATGCGAGGCAGTTTTTCGAATGACACGGCGCATGCGTCATTGGTGAAAGTGAGGCTCTTGGAGAGTGGGAAATTACGAGACCAAAAAACACATAAAAAGAGCCTACTTCTGTTTCGGGTCACTTTTTGCTATTTACGACTCGAGAAGGCTACACCGGTGTTTGGGAGACAGCGTTTTGCTTACGGTGCGCAGGAAACGGAGTCCCTGGTGAAGCAGTGTTCCGGGTTCTACGAGTAGCAGCTGGCGGAGTGGTTATTAATTCGGCTACGAACTACACTCTGAGAAGACACAAATACTCACAAGCTATTTCGGCATCTATTACGATTTCCATTATGGACGGCAAAGTCTTTGATGTCCGGTTGATTCCTGAGTTCAGTGGCGCTGCAACTGATATGCCAATCGTCGAGTGGATCGAAAATGCAGAGTTGGTCTGCGAACTCTGTGCTATGGACAAAGTTGAGCGGATTCTTCCATTACGCCTCCGAGGCGGTGCTCTTGCCGTATACAGGCAGCTCAGCAAGGAACAGAAAGCGGATGCGGAGCAAATTAAACGGGCCCTCATGACCGCGTATGCGACAGATGCATTTGATGCATACGATCAATTTGTTACTCGGCAACTTCGCTCGGGAGAAACAGTGGACGAGTTTCTGGCCGAACTACATCGTTTAGCTCGGCTGGTTGAGGGATCGTTGCCCGAACGATGGATGATATGTGCGTTTGTTTCGGGGTTGCCACAATATGTTAGACAGCTTCTTCGTGCCTCGTCCAGAATGGAGACCATGACATTGGAGCAGCTTTTGACTCGAGCACGGGCTATCATGACCGACAACGGAAGCTGTAAGGAATCGGTCGCTGCATCCACTGGCAAAACACATTCGAATTCAGAGTTGCTCCCTGATAACTCGCGCAGTGAGACCTTTTTTTGCTACAAGTGTTCTGGACCCAACCACATGGCGAAGGATTGTATGCAGGGACGCCAAGTGAGGTCGGACGGTCGAGTGCGGAAGTCTCACCGTGAAACCTGATGCTTCAGATGCCATAAACTTGGACATACATCATCAAGATGCCAGGGAAACGCCCAAGGGGAGGGAGACGTCAGCGCCAGTCTCCTCCCTGAGCAAGTGAGAATCAAGAAATTGCCCGCCGTAAAAGTGCTCGTGGATGGGCGAGAGTGCACAGCTCTGGTGGATTCCGGCTGCTCACAGACGCTGGTGAGCAAAGCTGTGTGTCGCCATTGGAGACAGAAGGAAGTAGGAGTACTGACGGCCGACGGGAAGACTTTGAAGTGCCGGGGGCACGGCAGAATAAAATTGGAAGTTGAACAGTCTCAGCCCGTGAACATTGAGGTCCTGGTCGTGGATGGACAATTGTTGGGTTTTGACCTGCTTATTGGCATCGACGCGATCAAACAGCTAGGAGGTGTTCGCCTGACGGAATCTGGTGAGGCATACTTTGGAAACCTGGATGGATGTGCCGCCATTTCTATCGATGAGCCCGATTTCAGTGTGACATTCGATGAAAGGCAAAGAGCGTGGACTGCAACATGGAAATGGGCAAGTGGTCGCTCGCCCGGCGAGCTGACAAATAACGTGCAAGAGTACACTGTGCCAGACCATGCCCGGGATGCGTACGAGAAAGAACTCTTGCTATGGCAACGTAACGGATGGTTGCTGCCATATCCCGAGGAGGAACTTGGTCCACCCAAGGGTCTAATTCCCTTGATGGCAGTCGTGCAGGAACATAAGCAAAAGGTCCGGCCGGTACTCGACTACCGAGAATTGAACGGATTTGTAGAAGCATTCACTGCCGATGCCGAAGTGTGCGCACAAAAGCTCAGAGAATGGCGACAGCAAGGAGTTGATGTGTCGCTCTTGGATCTGCGACATGCCTATCTACAAATTCACATTGACAAGAAGCTGTGGCCATTCCAAACAGTTATTTTCAAGGGCAAGCGGTTCTGCCTTACACGATTGGGGTTTGGACTAAATGTGGCACCACTCATCATGAAATCTGTCGTCGACGCTATAATGTCCCAAGATCGTGTGATCAAAAGTGCCACGTCGGCTTACGTTGACGACATTTTTATCAATGAGAGCCTGATTTCTGCATCGCGCGTTCGACAGCACCTCTCAGATTACGGCCTAGTCTGTAAAGACCCAAAACGGCTACGAGACGGAACTAGGGTCCTCGGTCTGCAGGTGTGGGGAGAGAACGGTACTCTCCGATGGAAGCGGAGTGGACAGATCCCGGAAATTCCCGACGTGGTGACTCGTCGACGTGTGTTTTCCATTTGTGGGAAACTCGTGGGCCACTTCCCCGTGTGTGGCTGGCTAAGGGTGGCGACTGCATTCATCAAGCGCCGAGCAAGTGCGGTAACCAAGAGATGGGACGAGGAAATCAGAAATGCCAATCTGCTTCGTATGCTGGAAGAGACGATGACCAGAGTGTGTGAAATGGACCCTGTTGGAGGAGACTGGTGCATGAATGGCAACGAGATGAAGGTCTGGGTGGATGCAAGTTCTGTGGCCACAGGAGTGGCGTTAGAGGCGAATGGAAGCATCGTTGAGGATGCTTGTTGGTTGCGCCCGACCAATGATGCCAGGCATATCAATCTGGCTGAATTAGATGCAGCAGTCAAAGGCATCAACCTGGCCCTTCAATGGCAGGCTACAGTGTTGCATCTGGTCACCGATTCAGCATGCGTACATCGGTGGATATCCGACACCTTGACTGGGAAGGCACGTGTGAACACTAAGGCGGCTGGTGAAATGCTAGTGAGACGACGCTTAGGAACACTGCGGGCATTAATGGAAGAATATAAATTGACCATGGATGTCACGCTGGTGAAATCCTGTCAAAATCGCGCAGATTGCCTCACCAGAGTGCCACGCAAGTGGTTGAATCTACATAAGGAGGGAAAAGAGCCAGTCCCGGAGAGTTGCGCTGCAATGAGGTGTCGACTGAATAAAAGTCAGGTGGTTGACGTCCACCGAGAAAGTGGACATGCGGGCGTGAAACGAACCCTATACTTCGCCAGACTTATCGACCCACTAGTGTCGAAGGAAATCGTGCGATCGGTTATCAAAGCCTGTGAAGCCTGCCAGTCTATAGATCCGGCGCCAGTTCATTGGAAAAAGGGAAAATTGAGCGTGGAAAACAACTGGAGTAGAGTAGCAATGGACATAACCCATTACAATGGCGTGCATTTTTTAACGCTCATTGATTGCGGTCCCTCCAGGTTTGCAATTTGGCGGACATTGCGTCGACAAGATGCACATAGTGTCATTCACCAGTTGAAGATGATTTTCTTTGAACGGGGCCCACCAACCGAGATATTGACTGACAATGACCCTGCGTTCACTTGCAGACACTTTAAAGAGTTTGCAAACAGCTGGGGTGTGCAGTTAAGATTCCGATGCGCATATTCACCGGCTGGTAATGGAATTGTGGAGCGCAGCCACAGGAGCATTAAGACCATCGCAGCAAGGAAGGGTTGTTCCGCGTTGGAGGCCGTTTATTGGTATAATGTCACGCCAAAGGACGATGTCTCACCTTCCACGGCACCGGCTGACGTGCTGCATAATTACCACGTCAGAGTAAAAGGCATTGAAGCCAAACCCCCACCAGAACCACAGATCATCGGAGGGAGATATGAAGAAGGTGACGTTGTCTGGGTCAAAAATCCGCACGGCAAATGCACAACCAAGTTCAGGACCGGGCGGGTAACCGAAATTGTCAGCCCACTGACAGTGCGAATTGATGGGGTACCACGCCATGTCAAAGACCTACGGCCATTTTCAGGACCATATGCATCGTCGGGCGATGAAACCGACACAGAAGAGAGTGAGCGATTTATTTACTTGGGGTCAGGTCAACCAAGTGATGGCTCCGATGGTCCACTAACAGCGGATGCTGACGTGCATGACGAAACCTCAGGTGACAGCCCATCTGAGGACGAACCTTGTGTCGTACCCCTCCGAAGGAGCACCCGCCAGAAGAGACCCGCTCCCGAATGCACTTTTTGTGATGATGAGATCAGGGGGGAGTGTGGTGGAGACTTACCTCGCCGAAGCAAAAGAAGGCGGTTTGTTTGCACGTGCGTTCGTAGACGTAATGGAACCGCGAGGCGAGCTCATGCGAGGCAGTTTTTCGAATGACACGGCGCATGCGTCATTGGTGAAAGTGAGGCTCTCGGAGAGTGGGAAATTACGAGACCAAAAAACACATAAAAAGAGCCTACTTCTGTTTCGGGTCACTTTTTGCTATTTACGACTCGAGAAGGCTACACCGGTGTTTGGGAGACAGCGTTTTGCTTACGGTGCGCAGGAAACGGAGTCCCTGGTGAAGCAGTGTTCCGGGTCCTACGAGTAGCAGCTGGCGGAGTGGTTATTAATTCGGCTACGAACTACACTCTGAGAAGACACAAATACTCACAAGTAATCATTTCAGGGAAAACAGTTTTAACTTGTCAAATCACAATAGCATTTTGTATAGAAGCATTAATATTAAAATTGTAGAACTTATATCTTGCTTTATTGTTTAGAAAATAAAAACTTGAATTTTTTCTTGTGTTACGTTATAGATTTTAAAAATTATGTTGGTTTGTTGCAGGAAGGCAGTGTCTATCAAGGTTTGGTTTTTTATCCACAAGGTTACAATGTTCCTGACAATCTTGTGGAAGATGGGGGAAAACTTAGTGTGCTCGCATCATTACTTAAACAGATTTACACAGCCACTCCACGAGATAAAGTGGTTCTGGTTGCAAATTACACAAAGGTAAAGACACAATCTGTTCTCTGATTTGATTTTGATAAAAAATGGGGGCTTATTTTCCTTTCTTTCTTTCTTTTTTTTTTCTTTTTCTTTCAGTTTTTCATTTTTGTCTTCCAATTTTTCTTTCCTTTTTTTCTTATAAAAATTTATCTTTTTATATATAACTAAAGGACATTCAAATTTTTTTGTCTTCATTTTTTTATTTACATCATCTTTCTAAATATATTCACTACATTTTGGCTGTTGTACATTGACTTTCTTCAGGTGATAGAAATTTTGAACTGAACCTTTTATTTGTTTATCTTTCTGAGATGAGGTAATATTTACATTATTCGGACTATTGTCCTCATCTTGGTTGCCATTTGTACATTTGAATAATGTAAATGGTGTGAACCTTTTATTTTGACAATGGCCAAAATGTGAATATGGCAACAAAGACAAGGACAACAGTTCGAACAATGTAAATAATGCAAATACTTAATTTCAGAAATATAGACGTTCATAATTTTTAGTTGTTTCTTTCCTCTGCCTTTTTATGAGAAACCATGCTTAATCTGGCATCCTCAAAAAGTATACTGCCACAACTTGATCAAACTTAGTACCTATGGTGAATCATATAATTAATCCTTAATTTCAAAAACATGAGTTCTGAGACAATGTTTAATACATAATAGCAAAGAATAATAAAGTTTCAGGATTCTAAGATTAATGAAAGAAAAGAAGCATTTTATTTTTTAATAAAATATCTATTGAGAGTAGTTTGGTAATTTTATTTCCTCCTTATTTCTGTACATTTCATGATATCAGTGCATAAATGCTTCTATATTGTTATAAATTTGGCTGCTACATTCCATGTTAGGGATGGTTTCAATATTGCTGTTTTTGTTTACAACTGGGTAAAAAATCTCACTGATTGCATAATGAGTAATTTCTTTCACATGCATGATTGTTTTGAAGTATAATTTGTAGTTTTGTTTGCTCTTTTAACTTTTCTTAATTGCACAAATATTTTTTGTTAAGCTTAGAGAAGCTTAACAAAAACAATTTAATTATATTAATTATTTGACATTTTCTTCACCCAGAAAACCATTAGAACAAAGATCTTTTCCTGTTATGATTTTTTGATCAAGTTCCTTCATTTGTTTAAGGAAACCAAAAGGATCAAAAGATCCTTTTGTTTTCAGGAACTCTGAGCCATGAACTGAGAATGTTTTTCTTTGTATTTTTAATAGAATTTTTAATAGAATTTCTGCTGTCATTTTTCCTAAGGTCAGTTAATTGGTTAAGTGCCGTACATAATATATGTTTGGAAAGAGACATGACTAACTGGGTAGAAGATTTTCCTGCAGTAGGTTGCCATTACTTGGTTGCATTCATCTAAGTGAATGCAACAAATTCAATTGGAATTCAAACTCGGCTCATTGATTTCATGAACCGAGCCAATATCAACTGCACCACAATGCACTTCCTAAGGTAGTAAGCTTTAAATGTAGCAATTATGCTCTGATCAATAAACTGAAGTGGGTGGATATAGGGAAAGAAAATCACTTAAAGATTCAATTTTTTTTTTTTTTATCATATTTTGAATCGACTTATTATTATTATTATTGCTTTGAGTTTTGGTACCTGCTATACAATTTTTTCTTTTAAAAATATTGTAGCACATTAATCTTGTCTGTTGTATTATCTTTCATTCAAAATATTTCATTTTGAGAATTTTTTTCTTTTAATGCACACCAATTTAAACTTTAATTTTAAATAACCAGTTCTAATCAATAATGAAAAGTGTTAATTATCTTAAATGTTGTTCTCTTTGTAGACATTAGACTTGCTTGCTGATTTCTGTAGCAATCAAGGTTATAACTGCTGCAGGATGGATGGCCAAACACCCACAAGTACAAGAATGAACATTGTACGGCAGTTTAATATGCCTGGATCAAATCATTGTAAGAACTATTTTTATTCTATATGTTCGTGTAATTGTGTAACAGTTAATGTTTTGTTTGAGTACGTTCAACTGCTCCATCATTATCAAGAATTATAATGGAGATGTTCAAAATTTCCAAAATGAAATCATGAAATTAGAAAGTTTATCTACAATTTCAATCTGGATATACAATGACTTATTCACAAATTGGAAAAATATAATAAAAATTAATAAGACAAACCTTGTCAGTTGAATTTAATATAACTTTGTTTTTATTATTTTTTATTTTCAGTTATCTTTTTACTCAGTTCTAAAGCAGGAGGTGTTGGTCTGAATCTAGTAGGAGCATCTCGATTAATTCTGTATGATATTGATTGGAATCCAGCTAATGATCTGCAGGTAAAAAAATGTTATTGCTTTTAAACACTTTTAACCTTTTTCAGTCTGTATGAGCATTTTGGATAATCACTTTCCCATTGGGATTATCCATAGTTGTTGAAATCTGTTAGGTTTTTGTTTTACGGACATAGCATCTGCGATCTATTTGGAATATACACCATGAGTGATGCTGTTGATGGAGAGTGTTTACTAGAGTTGTACACATTTTTCCTACTTTACTTAGGCTTGGCACCGGGTTTAAATACAGAGTTATCCTTCTCTGAGACTGATTTCTACCTAAGACAAGAGAGCCCATCCGAAATTGCTTTGTTATTTTATCCATAACTGAAAAAAAAATGGATTTATGCCTTGTTCAAGAAAATAAATTGAAATTATTTCCATAAATATTGAAAAATGACATGTATTTAATTTGTTTTTTAGACTTCAAGTCTCATTTATAGATTAGAAAATCTTTATTAATCTGCATTTAAGCAGAATAAATAAATTAAATAGTTTTTTTCAACACACACACACACACATATATATGATTACTTATTTTTATGGAAATCAGAACTCTTGCTAATAGTTGTGAATACAAGTAACATAGTATTGTATCTGTTTTCAAAAAAATTCTCTGGGATTTATTTGTTTCATTGGTAGCTTTTGCTAATAATTCTGCATTTTGTAATTATTTTTATGTTTCAGGCAATGGCTCGTATTTGGCGAGATGGTCAGAAAAAGAAAGTCCACCTTTACCGATTGTTGACAACTGTGAGTAAAAAATAATGAGGCATTTTTAGACTTAAATTTATATTTTTCTTCAAAACCTAGAAATTTGAATTGAGTAACTTTTCTTCCTACTTTAATTAGTAATTTGTTTTTATTGTATTTAATATGAAGCCATGTTATACCATTTTCTATTAAATAAGTTTTATTGATGACCCTAAAATACTGTAAAATATTCTTTTTCATTTTTGAAAACTATTCATTACTGTATTGTATAGAAGCATTTTAAGAGATTAGAGATTTATTATGCTCTTGTTAGTAAAAGTCACTGGAAACATTTTGTTGTATAAAAAGCTCAAATTAACTTCTGTAATTTTCTAAAAAAAATTTTACCCACCAGCTAAATTTTTGAAAGAATGGATTTTAAAAAATTAATAAAATCTGCAAGATTTGAAAGGTTTAGCTTCCTGGAACCAAATTGTAGTTAAATTGTTATATATTATTTGCATATTTTTACATTCATTCAGACTATTGTCATTATTACCTTGCCTCCTCTGGCTTTTTTTTTTTTTTAATTTTTTTCTTTTTAGGTATTCATACAGGTAGCCTTCAGGGAATTTTAAACTCAGACACATTAAGTTTATAGAGCAGAATGGCTGAAATATGATAACAACAACAAAAATGAGGACAATAGTCTGAATGTAAATAATGATAAATTCTCATTCAAGAAATTCAGTCAGAAATGTTTTTGTTTTAATCATTCCACTCCTAGCAAGGTGTTAAAGCCACTAAAGTGCAACAGTTTACTGAGAGTGAAAGAAACTGAGAAACTTTTATTCAGTAGAAAGGACAATAAAAGAAATGGATTCAAAAAGACAGATTATGACAATTAATGCTGCATCTAAAATTTTGAAGATCGTATTCCAGAAGAAAGACTTATGAATGTTCACTTTTTTTTTTTTAGTTATGTATGTTTTGAAACTCTTTTATGCAACATTGACAATTACAGAAAATTTAGGTCACTGAAAATATCCAATTAAAGTTGCTAGTATCTAGCAGATAGTATTTGACCACACACATTCTTTTTTTATATTGTAAATTGTACCATTAGCTTTATGTTGTTACTAGTTTATTCATCCTATCTGATCTCTTATTTTGTTTATCAAAATTATTTTCTTTCTTATTTCTTAAATATGCTTTGTTTATTTTCAGGGAACCATTGAAGAGAAAATCTACCAGCGGCAAATCAATAAGCAGAGTTTGAGTGGATGTGTAATTGATGCACGAGACAAAGGAAAAGTAAAATTCTCTCTGGAAGAACTTAGAGTCAGTATAATAAATCATATATTGACCTCTCCTCCTTCTGAGAAACTTTTAATGGTGCAAATTCTGAATTGTTATATGGATATCCTGGATTACCTAAGTGACAGGGTTTCCTATCAGCCTATCCAATTTTGTTTGGAAAGCTGAATCTGCCCTCTACAGCAATTTGGTTATCTATGGGGTTTTACTTCCTTTCCTCTTCTCATTGACATTTCTAGGATTTATAACCAAATTTAAATCGACATATAGCTGTTATGTGAACCAGTTTGGCAAGAAGATTGGAATATGAGATGCCTGCAATGAAATTCACAATTCAGCTTTACTGCGATTCAAACAACAACTACAGACAATCCCAACTTTTGTGTAATATTTAAATCCTTAAATGAAAAGTTTCTTGCATTGTAAATCCTTTATTATTATCAATGACTATTTAGGTATTTAACCTTTAGCATGCTGCATTATTCATGATTATTACCCTTCCATAGATTTTTAAGGCCTTTCAAAGCAGTAGCATCTTTGTCGAAATCCTTTTCTGTTGCCATAGCACAACATGACAACACAACCATAAAATTTGAACACATTGTTATTGTTATTTGGCAATGAATAAAGTTGCCTACAGAGTGCTAAAGGTTTAACAAATAGCTAAATAATCTGTTAAATCAAAATTATTAAATGACCATAATTGGTTCTATACACTCACATTAGAAAATAGTAAAAAGAACATTTAAAGCTTTTTACTTACATGATTTACAAGCTATTTGTTGCTTGAACATCAGAATTTAAAAATATTTGTTATTCAGTTACATGCAAAACAATATTCTTTTCTGATTTTTAAAAATATAAAATATTAACCTTTTCTTTTTTGTTCTAATACTTAAATTGTTTCTCTCAGATTGCATGGTAAAAATAAAAGAAATTCAGTGAATGATAGATTAGGTTGTAACTTTTCATATAACCCTATAATACTTAAAAGCAAGGAAATTAAATTTGAAAAAAAAATGCATTGCAAAATTTCATTTGAAATTTGTTTAAAATTTTTTCTTAATGTTAAAAAGAGTAAAAATATTGAAAGTTTTAAAAAGTTTTAAAATTGCATATCAAAGATATGGTAGTGTCTAAAAAAGAAATCTTCATTTAATAATAAAAATAAAAACGTTTTTATTCTGAATGTGATGAATGTTATTTGTGATTTCAGGATCTTTTTTCCCTGAATGAGCAAACAAATTGTGATACACATGAACTCTTAAAATGTCCCTGCAAAAATAGCCAGGGTGAAGCTAATGATGAATCCCGTAACAAATTACCCACTCCTGTTCGTCAGTGTCAGTTGGGAACGCCACAAACAGAAGTTGAGGGACAGGTGAGTCAAGAATAATTGGTAAATTTCTCATCACAGTTTTTGGAGGCAAAATTTCAAATTTAGGCTTTGACTAACCTGAATTTTAATTTTCTTTCATATGAACTATTCCTAAATAGTTTCAAGTGTTTGTTTTGGATCATTGGAAGATGAAATTACAATTCAAGTGGAATTTCCTGGAAATTCTTCTCAAAAATTAAGCAATTTAGCAGAGAAACTAAGTATTACAGGCTTAATATTTGCTGAATTGGGAAAAGTGAAAATTGCATAGCTTTGATACAATACAACATTCCTTCAAAATTGATGTGTTCTTTTTCAAAATTTAGTCTCACCTAAATGTGTTTGCTTCTAGACACAGTCTTTCAAAGCAAACAAAATATTTTTATTTTTCCAAATAATATGCTTCAAAATGATCCTAGTTGCGATGTCTAAACCTACTACTCTACCATAAAAAATTAATTTTCTTTAAGTCTCTAGAATCATTTGACAATCTACAATTTTCTTTTTGCATTTAATTCATATAAAAATCATATGATTTCTTGGCATTTAAAACTTTATGAAAGAAATAGTAAAAATGGGGAAATTATCTTAATTTGCAAAATTTACAAATGAATATAAAATGAAAAATAATTCATGAGTATTTTAACCTATATTTAAAAAAAATAAATGATTTAAAAATATAAAATTGTGAAGTTCATGTTATTACTCTACCTTTTAATTACTTACAAAATTTATTTTCTTTAGAATAAAAAGAATCTAACAATGGATGAACTGCTGGACTGGAAACACATTGCACCTGATGAACTCTCTGCTCATCCGGTTTGTTTATTGCTTTTTCATAAAAATCACTTTTCAATAAAGTACAGACTTTGCTTTAAAGTTGCAAACCACAATTGTTGAATAAAAATGATAAAATAGAATTCATATAAAAATATTCGTAATTTTTTTTTTAAACGGTTTCAGAATATCTATTCTTGGTTATATTTATTCAAAATTACGAACTAGAGTCATTTTTTGGCATGTCTTAATTTTTAAAATGGCTATTACTCTTTTGTTCTGTCACATGCTGCTTCAACAAATATTAAAAATTCATTAATATAAATGAATTCTGATGGTTGAAATACTCTGTATGTTGCTATTTTAAACTAAATGATTTTAATATTAAAAACTTTACGGTAACATTAAAACTATGAAATTAATATCGGGAGAAGTAACTTTTTTAGCACAAAAACACTTTAGTAAAAAAAAGAAAATGCAAGGTAGGTAATTTTTTTTTTAAGACTAAAGCCTATGATTTTGTTTGAAATTGTGAGATGTGATTAAATTTTTTTTAACATTATATCTCTTTATTTAGTTAAAATAGGCTAGTTTAAAACACGAAAGTTTTGCTATTTCATTTTAAATATTTAATTTTAAATTTGTAACATTCTGAATAGTTTAATTTTCAAATTTGTTTATAAAAAAATTGTTTAATATTTGAGTTGGCACAAAGCAGCGTGAAGCAGCCCAAAAGTGTAAAACTGTTTTAAAATAAGACAAAATTTCATCTGTTTAATTGTTTGATGAGAAAATATAAAAAGCTATTTTGTAGCTTAAAAATGCCTTTCAAATGAAATTTGTGTTTTAACCTAACCTCTTTATTAACCTTTATCACTTTATGTGTGACATCATTTGCTGTACAAAAAGTATATCCTGCCACTGAAGGTGACTCTGGTCCCTGAACAATAGCATGTTTGAATTTCATAGATGTGTTGTTCTGCTATGGAAACAGAAAACAAGTTTGAGAGAAATTAACAATAAGGATACTACAATTGAGAGGCCTTGAAAAAAGAACACAGTGGGAAATGAAGTAATATTAATAAGGTCATGTCCTAAAAGTTAAAGAGATATATTAATATCGCCATCATTATTTCTCTCCAGCTTGTATGATAAACATTTACAACAGGGTGATAAATAATAAAATAATCGCAACAGATAAATTACACTTTATTAAATTTTTTTTCTTTTGTTAAATGTTTTCATTATTGATAAATATTAAAAAGTAAATTTAATAAACAATTATGACTTGTTGAATTAAACTTACCATTTTTGCAGGCAGTATTTAGTCTTCGAAACCCAATTCACTCTTGCACTATTAAGTTTGTTGCATTTAAATTTACTTTTGTATATTGTCAGAAAAGTTTTATATAATAGATTATTTTCAAGTTTTTCAACTAAAAAACATTTTTAGTTGAAACAATATTTGTTTTTCATCAAACTGCAAATATAATTTTTAACAATAAGAAATATAAATAATTATAAAATTGTATCAAGTTAATTTTAATGAATAAAATGTTTGATAAAATCAATTCATTTATGTTAGTGATATTATTTGATTTCTTGTTTCATTGTCTCTTTCTCTAAAGAGGATTGATTTTTCTACTTTAAGAGATTTCAGTGAACTCTAAAATTAAGTTTTCATTTTTTTTTTAATTTATCATTTAGAACAAATATTAGAAGTTGGTTTTATTGACAGTGTCTGTAATAAAATAATTAAATTTAATGATTTCAAAACTATTTTAGTTGGGACAATATTTTAGTCTTACTCATACAAATTTAAGAAATGAGTCTGTTGTTTTTCATTATACCTGTTGACGTGATATAATTTTTTTGTAGGAATGGCATCTTCCCTCATCACCAGGTGAAAGCAACAGTGTTACCTTTGTATTCTGGAGTGAAACAAAAGCTTTGCCCATCCCTGAAGAAACTGCCAATTAAATGTGTGAATGTAGCTGGATTATAACTTTTTTTGACCTGTTTACAATTATCTTCTGAAGATATTTTTTGATATGTATGTATATAGTTCAGAAAGGTGTGGTAATAAATATTGCTTATTGAATTTTTTATTTCGCTTCTTATCAGTTCTTTTTTTAATTTTTTATTGACACTGAAATACATATTCCCAGTTTGTAAAATTTTGATGTTGAAAAAAAATTTGATTTGATAAGTTTTTCTGGACTTTTTAAATATTTTCATATTAACATCATAAAAAAAATGATCAGATCATTTACATTTGAGTCAGTACATCTGCCTACAATCAAAGTATAGTATCTGTGCACTGTGAAAAGTTACCCACAATCTGTTTTATGGATGTACATAGATGGATATTACATCTAACTTGGTCTGTTCACACATATATAGTCCCATAATTTTTAATGGGTACTATACCAGTAAATAATTTATTAAAAAAATGACACCAAAAGTAATTGTGCTAATAAAATATCAAACTTATTCTCTGTTTATTCTTGTTTATGTTCAGTTATTTCCTGAATATCAAACTAAATAAGGAAAGCATACTTTCAGATTGATCTCTATATCACCATAACAAAATCTCTCATTACTAAATACAGAAGATCAGGTTGCATGACCAATACATTTATAAAGATACATCCTGTTTTATAGAATAGATTTTTATAATTATTTTTAATTATTTATGATTATAAATTAACTTTGGTATTTAGTGTACTTAAAAATGTGTGTGTCTCAGGGTGCCAGTATTTTGAACAGTCGTTGGATAAACAAATAAGAGAGGCTATTTTATTTACCCTTAGTTATTTGGGCAGTGAATGGACCATAAGATTTTTATGTTTGTTGGAGGAAATAATTTGTACATTTCTTTGGATTGAATAACATTTGTTGAAGTAGTGAGAATTTATGACAAATATCTATTTTGATTTTTTTGTTTGGGGAAAAGCTATAAAATATTGCTAAAGTCTATTCAATAAGAATACACAGGGTGACTGAAAAGTAACTTCCCATTTTAAAATACTTATAATTTCTTTATTAACTATAATTTCTACAAGAAATGAATATAAGAGGAAAGTGTTTAGCATGAGGGTTTATTTAATATTTGTCATAGGCTCCAAATTTTGCTACTATCCTCTCTAGCTGCTCAGAAATTGCATCAAATGATTTAATCAGGAACTGATATTTATTTTTGTTTAAACACAAAAAAATGTGGCACAAGGCCAAAAATGGGAATGGGGAAGACCGATCTTCATCTATCTTAAAATAATTTAGCTAACCATAATCACTGACTCAAGCATGCTATACAATATTCCTTGCACCAAATCATCACATTCTTACTTACCATTCTTACTACAAACATCATGATACCTCAAAGCCTTTATGAAATCCTAACTAGTCTCATATGTACAATTTGTCTGTGGGGAGTAGGGAATAAATCAACAATTTAAAAATGAAAACCCTAATGAATATTTGTACAATGCATAAAGCTATATACAAGTAATTAAACAAAATCAGGAACTCTTGTGAGATGGAAGGCATAACTCCTTATATTTGCTTTTCAAGTTCTTTCAAAGTCTTGGTTTGGTTGTAACATGATCTCCAGGTGTACTTTGACCAATCCTTCCTGACCCTTAACTAGTTCACCCATGTTGTGTTGTTTGATCTTGAACTGACCAAAGTAGGATTGCCTGTTATTACCAGGCTAGGTTGCTAATAGTTAGCAAACATAATATAATCAGTAGAACAGTGCAACACCACAGTTGTAGTTTTTCTTTTATATATATATATATATATATATATATATATATATATACACAATTATAAGCAAGTCAAAGCTGGTGACACTCAACAGTTGGCTAGTATTTCAATAATACATTCAGTAACAATGTTCTCAGAGATGGGGTTTACTCAGTCGTCTTTAGCAGCATGTCGATCTCAGTTCAACCACGTCATTCAAATCATGGGCACCCAAATCCATTCTCTAGCAACACACCAGTTTCAGTTTGACTGTCTTATTCAAATCTTCTAACTTCGTTTTCCACCTTGGTTTTATTGAAAAGGCACAAAACTTGGGTAATAAAGGGTAGCTACGGCGATTCAATTTTCCCTCACTGTATAATTCTTACCAGTTCGAAAACAATATCAGTTATCCATTTTGACTGAGTCTCTGGGGCCCATTCACTGAAAAGGGGGAGAGAACTTACTCTCCCTTATTGCTTGCCTGTCCATCTCAAAAGCTCTATAGCTCAAGACAGGAAATTCTCACAGTCCAATTTTGACTGAGAGTCAACAATTTCTCAAAACAGGATGACTATATATAAATTCTGTTTCTATATTTGGAAATACAAATGATTAGCATCTCTTTTGATAACCTGATTTTCAAAGTTTTTTTTTAAAGTAATTCTTTGTCCATTCAAAGTTTTATTAACACCTAAGCAAGTGTTAGAACATGATCAGGGGAATATGGTTGATGGGTCATTCCTCGCTACCTCTGCCCCCACAGCTATCAAGTCATTCAAGCAATATGAAGACATGATTTATTGTATTGAAAAATTACTTCTTTTCTCTTTGCTAAATATGGGGTAATTTTATCTTTTCAAATATTAAAGTTGTTAGTATTAAACTTCAACTGTGTCTCGTTTCATTTAATATTTTCTAGTATGATGAAATGTTTCTTCTAAACTACTATCAGGACTGAGTTACTGATGACATTACTTGACATTGGGAAAAAGGAACCACTTCTCATCTCCAGCAACAAATCTGCCCGAAAAAGATGTGTAAAGAATGCAGTGAGTTTCAGCAATTAGCATGTTGCTGACATGTTACTATGGATAAATCATATAGGGTCTTGTTTTTCAGTCATTGGCATGTTCCTTAACATCCTCAAATTGTAACAAACATTGACTTGCTAATTGTAACAGAACAGGATTTGTTATATTGTGACTTTATATTAAAAAAGAATAACAGCTGACAGAAAAAAAAAATTGCTATTTGCATTCTTAATACTCATTCTCCCATAATTCTGTTAATCTATTCAATTAAATGCAATAAAATCTTGAATGTCTTGTTGCTCAGAAGAGACACCTGTAATTCTGCAATCCTCATCTGCTTCATTTTCCTGTACATATTGTATTCTGTCTTTTTAAGACAGTTTCATCTTCTTAGTTGGAGCTACAGACAAATTTTATATTAAGTAATTCCAATCAGAACAGAAATGAGTGAAGGTAGTTGCTCGATCTAGAATTTTTCAAACTGATTTGTCAAAGTACTTTAGTATAATTACTTGTTCTTTAAATATTAAATTTTTCATTAAACTGTTTCTATACATCTGAATTATATACTTGGATGTGTATTGGTTAGTAATGTCCCAAATAAAGACTTTTTTAAAAAAATAAAATTGATCTAAGAGAAGGAAAACCTGAATTCAAAACTGTAGAAACAACAACACTATCTTACCCAAGAAGTCATTGTAATTCACACATAATAAAGAAAAGGAATCTATGGAGAAAAAAAGTAAGACATTTACTTGGCTACCAAGGATCTAGGTGAAATATTTCTTTTTTAAAATTGTAAAATTTTATTTGAGATTTGAGATTTTTCCCAGATTTTGATTAAATTGCCAGAGGCTCATTAATCAAGTGCTAAAATTGGCTGATGTCTTTTATTAATTTCTCAAATTAATTTAGGTTTTATACCTCATTTATAAAGTAAATTCATTTATTTTCTAAGATTAATTTCTTTTGGTTATTTTCTTTGCCTATAGTAATTTGTCTTGACAGATCACACGTGACCATCATCATGATGTCATTTTCATCATAATTTGATTTCTGCTATTGTCACATTACCTACCAAGTCTGCAGAAAGACCTAAGGCATGTTGCAGTGTATTATGGCTATATTTCATTTGTTTTTATATCTCACATAACATCACTAGCATTACATGAAAAAAGTTCTCCTTAGTGTGTAGGTTGTACTTAAGATAATTTTTTGCACATCTCTTAAGCTGGGATTTCAAAGGATTCTTTCAATGTGTTGTTTTGTTCCATTTTATCATTCACTGGTACTATTTTTGTTTTCAATTTCCACATTTTTTCTATTTCAGTTTCCAGGTCTTTATATTTTGACAGTTTTTCAAATTTCTTGGTTGCTGTGTTACAATCTGCTGGGCAAGCAATATCAATTAGTTGGCAAGTTTTTTCTTTTTGGTTTTTGACAATGTTTGGCCTATTTGCTTCAATTTTCTTGTCTGTGTAGATGGTGTACTCCCATAGAATGGTGACATCTATTTCTGTAACTGGTGCTGGGTGATGTTTATACCAGTGTTTGTTTATATATTTTCCAAAGAGTTTGCACATTTTCCAGTGTAAACATTGTCCCCACTCTATTGTGACGACTTTTATATTCATTTGGGGCAAGTATAAAACATCCTGAAATTAGATGATCTATTTTCTTGGTATTTGTCACAGAACCTGCATTTTAGATCCACATTATTTGCTTGAAAGTTCCTAGTGAAAAGTCTCTAGTCTTGCACTGCAAGAATAAAGTCTTCAGTTTCAGACTTTAATCTAGATGCTCATAATCATCAATGGCTATTAACTTTAATTAGGTTTATTAGCATGTTCTGGGTATTGGTCATGCAGAGGTTTGTCTTGCCAGCATTGTTTCATCTGTTCAAGAGCTTTATACTTGGCTTTCTTTTTCATATTTATTATTGCAACAGTTGGTTCTTGGGTTCTGTTTTTGGTTTTCTAAATGTAAATCTTGTTCGTATTTACTACCTTCTTTCATTATTGAATATTTTTTCTTTATGTTTTCATGTTGTTTGATTAATTTTATCATCCAGCCCTTTGTTGTTTTCATGTAGTTGTTGTCTTGTATGACAATTCAAGCTGAATAAGACCTCTTCCACCTTCTTTATGGAGTATGTATAGACAGTGTACATTAGTCTGGATGATGCATCTTATGCTTAGAAAGAAGCTTTCTTGTCTTAGAATCTATTTGTCTGATGTCATTCAGAGTCCAGTTCAAGATCTTGAAACTATATTGGATTACTGGGATGGCAAGGTTATTAATGACCATTATTCTGTGCTGAGAATTCAATTCAGTTTTTAATATTAGTCATACCCTTTTCTAGTACTCTTAACACATTATTTCATTCATTTTCTTATAGTAAATCTTTTCACCCTCATTTACATCTAGGTACTTATATGCTTCTTGCTCTGAATCTTTTATTGTTACAGCAGGGTCTAAGCTAATAGAGGATGTTTGTTGTAGCGATCCTAGTAAATGTTTTTTAAATTTCCAAATTTAATCAAAACAGAAAAGGAGGGTGCCATATTACAATACACATTTGAAATTTTCTCATAATATTTAGCATCTGCCAGTCAGAATTTTAGGTTGACACAAGAATTAAACAAAAATAGCCCAATTTTAACCAAACTTTTTCTTTGTTTCTTTTACACACTTTAAAAAAGTCATGGAGGCAATTTTTCCTGTACTGTCCCATCACCAGTCATCATACTTTGTCACAAGCATTCTTTAATCAAAGACTTGGGAAGTTATTACAAGAACAGTTCTCTCTCCCATAGTTCTTCTTCTATGTGTCACAATCATGACCTTCCACGTCTCTATCCCTGGTTGCTCTTAGCACTCTTTCTGTTACCCTACCCAAACTCTGCTCTGGCATCCACCTGCTTAGAATATGTTATCCACTGCTTTCCCCTATCTCTCTTTCCCTCTATCTGACCTGTGAGTATCAGACTCTTCAAGCCTTCCTTTCTCATCACGTCCCAGGAAATTTTAGCTGTCTTTTCCTGATGCTCAGTATTAATTTCCTTTTCGTTTCCATCCTTTCCAAAATCTCATCATTGCTCACATGCTCAATCCATGATATCTGCAGCATCCTTCTGTAAAACCACATTTCAGTTGCTTCAAGTATTTCCTTCATTGATAATATGGTCCAGCATTCGCTGCTATATTGAAGAACAGACATCACATAGCAATCCAGTACTCTCTTCTTTGTTTCTAGCAAAATTTTCCTGTCTTTTATTACTCTACTCAGTGTCACACTTTCTGTCTTCTGTTAGAACCTTTTTTAGGAGGTTTTGTAGTTTTCTTTCTGTGACAGCTATCAACACCGTATCATCTTGCATATCTTATGTTGTTTAGATTGTGACTGCTGATGATAAATCCTGGCATAATTTCTAGGGTCTTCAGAATAGTCTCACTGTACAAATTGAATAGATCCGGTGAAAAGACACATCCTTGTTTTATGCCCCTTTCTATCTGTGCTGAATTCGTTTCCTGTATTTATGAAGGCAGTTTGCTGCCAGTAGAGGTTTTTGATTACTCTAATGTCTTTGCCAAATGCATTGAGGTTGCTGAGCATTTCTACCAATTCTTTGTTGAACGCCTTGGCATAGTCTAGAAAACATAGGTATGTTTTTTTTTCATTTGTATTGGACTTTCTGATTGCATCCTAAGCATAAATATCGCATTCCTTGTTCCAATGTCCTTGACAAAACCACATTGTTCTTGTCCTATCTCTGGCCTGATTCTGCTTCACGCTCTATTCATCAGGATTCAGATGATGAGTCTCGTTATGTGACTCATCAAACTGATTGTTGGTAGAGTTCGCATTCGTTTGCACCTGGCTTCTTAGGCAGAGCTGTGAAAATTGATCTGCTTAAGTATTACACTACTGTTAGAGATTTCATTTATTATTTCCGTAATTTTCTCTATATCGAAATATTCTAAGGCTGTCAGCATCTTTATTACGATTCCGTTTGGTCTAGCTGCTTTGTTCCTATTCAGCTTGGCCATTGTGGCTTTCAGTTTAGATTTTAGTATTTTTGGATTATCAGCATCATTGTTTACTATCAGTTGTTCTCTCTTGTCATGGAAGAGATCTTTTATATATTCTTCCCATCACTGGAGTGTTTCCTCTTTCTCTCCAATATGTTTGATCCATCATTGGATTTTATACATCCTGTTCAGGAGCATGTTCTTTGTCCTGTCAGTTCCCTTATTTCTTTATGCATTTCTTCTTTATTAGTCTTGCTCAATCTATCTACTTCAGCACATTTGATGTTGAGCCATTCCTCTTTAGCCTGTCTGTACTTGGTCCTTATTTTCTTTTTTTAGTTTCTTGTATTCAGTTCCAAGTCGTGGAATAGTTTTCTGTTTCCTTTGCATCATGTTAACAATTTCTTCAGTTATCCACTCATTTTTTCTTCTGTGTCTGATTTCTGCTGGGACAATGTTGTTTGCTGATATCACTTGCGCTTCTTTAACTGCATCCCATTTCGCATTTCTATTTCCTATTTGTTCTTCGTATTAATTTCTTACACTGTCAGTTTATTTTTTTGCAGGTTGAGGTCATTCAAGAGAGTGTTGTATTGCAGTCTGGGTGTTGCCCTAGGCTTCTTTAGTCTTTGAAGTTTCACCCTTAGTTTGCAGATAACTCGAAACTGGTCGCTTCCACAGTCGGCACTTGGATAGGTTTTGTATTGAACCACTGGATTTCTGAATCATTTGTTTATGGTTATATAATTGGTTTGGCTTTTCATGTCCCCTTCTGAGCTTTTCCATGTCCATAGGCGTCTTAGGTGCTCTTGAAACCAGGTGTTGGTTATCTCCTGGTCATTCATCTTAAACTACTAGACTCATCTTTCTCCTTGGTCGTTGCAAATTCCTAATCCAAAGTTGCCAGTTGTCTCCCTTCCCTCTCCTTGCCTACTTTGACATTCAAGTCTCCCATGATGATTCTAATTTCTTGGGTTTTACACTGAGCCTTGGCATTGTCAAGGATGGAGTAGAAAGATTTTATTTCTTCCTCAGTGTTTTATGTTGTTGGTGCATAGACTACTATAATTGCTATGTTGAATTTTTCAATTTGACCAGGACTCTTTCGGATAACTGGCAGTATCCCAGAATTCATTTCTTTGTACAGTATTAAGCTGACTCCCTTTTTGTTATTTTTACCTCCTGAATATATGAACCTGTGGTTGTTGATGCTGAAGTCTTCATTGTTTGACCATCTAGTTTTGCATATTCCCAGAATTTTAATGTTCAATCTGTTGCCACCCAAGGCAAGAGAGCGCAGCCCATTTTACCCAGCTATTTTACACATAAAAGGATTTTGCATGAAAGTAAATACAGTTGTTGCTTTAATGATTAAAAATAACATCTGTTTACTTTTTTCTTAGATTCCAAGAATGAAATGTATTAACTTTTGAACACTTAAAACTTTCTCTTGTTTAACAAATAAAAATTCATGGTTGTTTTTTACTCAAGTTTCTTTATTTTCTGTTTGTATATTTCTAACTAAATTTTAATGTCAGCACTTTACAGACATATAGCAGACATGATAATGTTATATTTAATTTAGGCATTCTTTACAGAAATCTGGATCACAGCTCACCAAAATTTGATTTTGTCAGACATCTATTTTAACCAATCAGGAAGCAGAGAAATTGCTGTTCTATCAGCTGTCAAAATTCTTTTTTGGAGTCAAAACTTCTAATAAAGAGCAGCTTTTTTTTTAATTATTTAAAAAATATAAAAGGTAAACTATCTTCATGGCTTTTTATGAATGGGCATACTTAAGAAGGGAACATCAATTATAGTACTGATGGTCTATTTTGAACAAAATCAGTTTTCATCCAAATATTTTACCCTGTTTCTTTCCAAGTTAACTAGGGATCCACATATAATTACATTCAATTAGGGCAGTTTTTAAAATGGTTTATTTTAAAAAAATCTTTCAAATATATTTTTATTTTTCTAAAATTTAAAAAAAAAATATTTTATTGATAAGAATAAAGACATTTGTATAAAATTTTATTTTAATTTTTCAAACACATTTCTTTTTCCTAATAAATTGTTTACAGTTTTCAGCTTCTTTTTAGATGATGTTACAGCACTTGTCAGCTTTTTGTAAGTTTCCATTGGTCCAAAGAAAATTTCACATAGGCTGCAAATTTCATATTCACTACAGAGATATTATTGTTGATGCAGGAGGGGTTTTTTTTAGCATGATTTTATTGTATGCAATACATGGTTTCTTGAAGACTAAAGTCTCCTCAAGGGAAAAGAGACATGTCTTGTCAATATGATACTCTGTAGCTTGAGGGTTTTGCCCTTTCCTTTTATACTGCTTTCTGCAACACCACCTAATAGGCCTTAGAAGAAATCTCCTGGCAGACAAGGTAATCCCACAATGACATTTTCAAAATATGAAGTGTGTTCAAAATTTTCTAGTGAATACATTCCTGGTTTTCAGCTGTGTATTATTCAGTCTCTTTTAAAAAAAAAAGAAAAAATTAAAAGTTTTTACATCAATTTACATTTTGGCATTCCTAAACTTCCAGAATGAATGTTTTCTTTTAAATATTACATTTCATATGGCACAAGGCCAAAAAAATAGGGGGAAAGGTTGGTCGTCATTATCTTATACCTAGTTAATCTGGTTCACAACCCAGTCATTCATTACAATTTATACACCACAAGAACTCATTCATTGCCATTTAATCCAATGAATAACATAATACCGCATATTCAAAGAGATCCTACTAAAACATAAACACTCATGACATGAATATACAGAGTGCAATAGATAAATTCTCAATTAAATCATGCAGAAATGAAAATAATGCTGACATTTCATTTTAACAGATATATTTAAAAATTACACAAAAATAACTAAAATAATACTAAAAAATAAATACTAAAAATTCAATAAATTCGCCATTGGCTTCAACCATGGCCTCCAGACAACTTCAGAATCTTCTGCAACTCTTTTGGGTGGTCTCCTTGTTTAAGTTGGTGAATGCTTCCATAATCCTTCAATTCATCTTTGATGCTACAACAAATTTTACTGATCTCTCATTCAAATGTGCCCCATGCATAATAATCAAGGTGGTTGCAGTTTGAGGAGTTAGGTAACAACATGTAAGGGGTGATGTGGTTGCAGAAATTGTTTTACGGCCATGACTTGGTTCTGTGTCATGGTGCAGAGTCCTGTTGCCAGATATACAGTTTTTCAGCAACCACCCTCTTGACCTAGGGCAGCACTACTTCCTTAAGAAACTTGATCTAGGCATCTGTGTTGAGTGAGGTCCTCACCAGCAAATTCAGGAGTTATTTTTTTATCAAAATGATTAGGCAGTGATTTTCCTGAGTTCATAATCACCATCCAACTCTTTCTGAGTCCTCATCAATTTCCTCCAAACACTCTGAAATGCTTGTATTGAAGCTTCCATCGCAATTTGGGCAGAGTGACTTGCGTCATGGTGTTCTTTTTCTTATAGGCAGTGCCCTACTGTTCTGTCGAGATAAAAAAACAAAAAACAACGCACATGCACAAAATTAAAATTATAAAATTGTGACAATTTACCCATTGCACCCTGTAAAAATTTGTTTTTATCTAAAATTATGACATGAAATGATGGAGGAAGGGATGGACCAAATAACGAAAATAAGATACAACAAAAAAACATTTCAAGTGTTAAACTTTTTGGGGTATATTCTTACCGACTGATGATAACGTGATCAGTGTTTATTTGAAAACAATTCCTACAGTTTTCATCAAATTTTCTTTTAAAAACTCTTTTTACACATTTGCACCAGAAGAAGCCACTCATATATGAATTGAAGATTTTCTAATTGCACAAAGCAAGGCCTCTAAAACCTTTGGCTGCAATCAGTCAGTTAAGTGCCATACGTGATACATGCTTGGGCGATCATGCCTCGAAAGAGACATGACTGACTGGGCAGAAGATTATCCCGCAGTAGGTTGCCATTGCTTTCTGCGGTAGAATGGTTGCCAGCCAAGGCTATAGAACCCAATCTGTCCTGCTATTTAACTCATAACTGGAAGGAAGAGACGGATTAATACCTTTCCCAAGGGTATTTGTGCATAAGTGAATACAATGGATTCAACTGGAATTCAAACTTGGCTCCCCGGTTTCTCATTCCGACCCGATATCCACTGTACCCCAACGCACATAATTGTTTTAAAAAGTTCATTTTTGTTGTAATTTTCTTCATTTTGAAATTGTTCTTCAAAAAAATAATAATTACTTCTCTACAACTAGGCCTTTTGGCTGGGAGAGGTTCAAATTAAGCCCAAACCCCAGGGGTCCCCAGTGTTCTTCGGGGTGTTCCCAAATTGCCGAGGGAGCTTGAGCAATCATTGGAGGCCACAATTTGAACAACCTAAGGTATGCAGATGATACAGTGCTGAATGCAGACACAGAAAGGAAACTACAAGACCACCTACAGAAGGTAGCTGAAGAAAGTAACAAGAAAGGACTAGAAATAAAGTGCACGAAAACCGAATGCATGGTCATCAGTAAAAAAGGTAACCCAAAATGCCAAATACAGGTAGGAGATACTAGAATCAAGCAGGTACAAAAATTTAAATACTTGGGAAGTGTTATAACAGAAGACGGAAAGTGTGACACAGAGATCTGAAGACAAATTGGCATGGCAAAGGAAGCATTCCAGAAGTTGAGTAAGGTATTAAGAAACAGGATAATTTTGCTAGAAACAAAGAAGAGACTACTGGATTGTTATGTGCTGTCCGTTCTTCAATATGGCAGTGAATGCTGTACAATATCATCAAAGATGAAGGAAAAACTTGAAGCAACTGAAATGTGGTTCTATAGAAGGATGCTGCGAATATCATGGATCGAGCAAATGATGGAAACAAAAAGAAAATTAATACTGAGCATCAGGAAGAGACAGCTGAAGTTCATGTGACATGCAATGAGGAAGGACGGCTTGGAGAACTTGATACTAACAGGCCAGATAGAGGGAAAAAGAGATGGGGAAAGCAACGGATAACATATTTGAAGGACCTAATCAGGTGGATTAGAAGAAGGTGTGCTCAGAACCACCAGGGATAGGGAAACATGGAAAACCATGATTGCCTACGTCCTGAAGGGACAGGGCACATAGAAGAAGAAGATTATTGCCGTATTGCTTTATGGTGGTCTCGGTTAATCCCAACTTAAGTTTCAATGGTGACGTGGGTGTGCCGAAAAAATAAGTTCCTTTTCATCCATAAAAAAACAACTTTTGAATAGTGAAGATTTGGGTGGCCAAAATAAAGATCATTTAGCCCTAGTGAAAAACAAAAAAACTTTTAATGAATTGTAAAAAGCCTTTTTAAAGATGTGGATAAAAAATAATTTTTATCAGGTATACATCGTATTATTGCGAATATGGATTATGAATCAATAATAGCAAAATACTGACAAATTGAAAAAAAAAAAAAAAAAGTTGGAATGATCGCAATAAATTGCCTTTCCAAATTGTCTGCTGCCAAGTGACTGCCGTGCATGAAGTTTCCGAAAAGAAAATGGTATTTATTTTTCGGTGTGCCCACGTTGCTATCGAATGTGGCACAAGGTCGAGGTTTAAGGTGGGTTTCAACCGAATGGCAATAGTTACTATTGAATAGTACCATGGAAAAGTTAAAGTTGCTGTCAAGCCTCCTTGGCACTTCTCTTTTTAGGGGCGCCGGGTAATAACCCCAGACCCCTCTCAAAGGACTGGGTCTTGGGCTTAAGGAGGGGAAAAGGAGAGAAAACAAAATGCCAGATAGACAGACACGTATAGAGACATACGTAACCATACGCGTGTACACAAGCGCGCATGCATTCACGCGCGCATACACATGCACACTAATAGAAAGAGAGAAAATATACATACACACACAATCATACAGACACACGCACGCACCTGACACAAAAGAAAGTAAAAGTACCAATCTACATTTATTTTCCTCGTTTTTTGTTATTTTTAAAAGAAATGCAATAGAGTCAGACTTTTATTGTCAAGTAAATTTACAAAATGAACAAAATTATAAAAAAGAACGTTTTTCGTTTTTTATAAATAATTAATAGAAAAAAAAATCCAATAATTCAAAAAAGGAAACCATTTTGGGGGCGATTTACAAATTGAGAAGAACAAATGAATCAGTTTAGTGATGTCTTCTTAATGTAAAAATATATCTGATATTTGATATTTATTAAGCAAAAATAAATCAAATCGTCACATTTTAAATTACTCTACGGATTAATGTTATATTCATAAAGCAATTTTTGGCCGATGTACAACAGCTGCCTCCATAGCTCAGTGGTTAGAGCACTGGTCTTGTAAACCAGGGGTCGTGAGTTCGATCCTCACTGGGGGCTGGAAAAGAAATAATGGGCTATTTCTGTTTTTATTTTTAAATTACTTAGTTTTGTGCTTTCAAAATTTCGATTTTGTATCATCGCATGATCATATTGCAAAACGTTTTTTTTAACTGCTTTTGTTTTTGACTTTTTTGATCAATTTAAAAACTTGACAGTTTATTTTAATTTACGATACAATTGATTAGCATTAGATTTTTTTTGTTTTAATCAAGAGAATTATTATGAAACATTTGCCAGTAGTATTTTAAGAATTGTTCTGTCACGTTATCAATTTGTTTTTGGTTTGAAAATTAAATGCTAAAAGTGGTATTCAAAGTTCAAACTAGTTAGTAACTTGATACTATTTTTTGTGTCAGCACAGTAAATAAATAATTATACGTATAATTTTGATGTTTTATTTTTCAACCCATTTTTAAGGGGGACATTTTCCCCATTGCCTTCAAAGTAGTTTTTTATTTATCTTTAAAGAGTGTTTATGATACTGAGTTACTGTTTTATACTCTTTCCTTAATGAATGGATAGTCGTGAAACACTTAGGTTGATAACGAGGATCTCCGAACTGGTACTTTATCTGGCTTCAAGTGGCTTGTCCTTTTCCTTAAAATCAAATAAACATACTTTTTTTTTTTTATTAACCTCAAATAAAAAGTTAGTTACTTGAGTTTTGTTTCTGTATTTCGCTAAAGTCTAAAAGTAAAAAATCAATGTCATTCGTTTTTTTTTTGCCTTTTTTTTGTTTTGTCTCGCCGAGTGAATAGATAGAAAGCGGAATTAATGAATGTGTAATAAAATTATTTTAAATGTTATTCATTTTTTATGTGCCTGTCTTTCTCAACAACTGTAAATATTTAAAAATGTATTTAGCAAAGTTTTTTTTATTACCTACTCTGGCACAAGGGCAATGGAATGAACTATGAATGTAGGCGGATAGTCTGTTTTTACTTTTTATCTTAACTTTTTAACGAAATTAATTTTTAATAAATAATTGAAAATTATAACAACTTATTTTCTTTAATTTTTTGTGGTTTTTAATTTTTTTTTTCTCTTGTAAATAACTGAGAATTTAGAAAAGAGTAACTAGCGTGAGACAAAAACACCGTTTTCTTAATTTTTTTTAGTTTTTACTGCAAAAATACGAAACATATCTGCTTTTTTATGTCAATATTTTTTGTGACATAAAATTTTTTCTTTTTTTTTTAACCCAAGAGGGTTACAGAGTTGTAGAAAAGCATAACCTCAAACAAGGTTGATGCTACCAAAATACAACGGGGCACTTTGAGTGAAAAAGAAAGAAAAGACTTTTAGAGGAGAAACAGGAAACCATGGAATCTAAACCTCTTCAAAAGATCGAGGAGGAGTATAACCAGGGCGATGGACGAACTTATTTATTCACTTTGAGGAAAACATATATAAAGGCACCAATTTCTCTTTTATGCAAAAACATGTACATATATATATATATATATATATATATATATATGTATATATATATATATATATATATATATATATATATATATATATATATAAAGGCACTAATTTCTCTTTTATGCAAGTTTTATTAAAAATGGCAGAAAAGTTGTTATGGTTAACTTTTTTATATAATTTTTCATGTGATCTTGTAATTTCTTTTTTTTCAGAACATAAATTATATAAAAGTTGTCTGCATGTCTCCAAGTGCTTTCAGCTGTACTTTTAGCCATTATCAAGAATTAATTATATTTTTATCACTGCACTTTCTTGGGTTAATGTTCTCAGTTGAAAGACTATTAAGTGACTATATTGAATCCATTGCAAAGTCAGCTGCCAGGAAAGTTGGTTCACTGTGTCATTCTCGATAGTTTTCCTCTCCAGAGTCTCTCTTCCATATCTATTAGTTTACCTTCTGCCCATGCTTAGAATATCACTGTCACATATGGTCCAGTGCTCCTGCTATCTATCTAGAGCTCCTTGATAAAATCTAAAGAAGAATCAGCAATTTTTTTAGCAATCAAATCCTGATCTGGTGTTTCATCTTCAGTCACTTTCTTACTGCTTCCCTTTGCCTTTTATATAAATACTTTCATAATATCCGGATAAGCTCTTTGTTATGATGACCCTTCGAATTTAAGCGCTGTGAGGTCTCACTAATTTATAGTTGAGCTGGCTAAATGTAATCATAAATTCTAGGCTAACAGTTTCTTTTTTCTCGCACTTCTTATCTGTGAACTCTCTTCCAGCTCCATGCTTTACCAGTTCCATGCTTTCCAGCCAACTTTAATCTGCAAAAATTTAAATGCAATATCAATTGCTATCTACTGTCCTGATTTCTCTTCCTCTGTTCTTGCTCATTAGCAGTGTTCCTGTTTCTAACTTTTTCACACCATCCCTTACTCCCCCCGCCCGCATCTCCATTGCTTTACTGCTTTGCTTAGGGCAAACCCGATTAAAAAATAATTAAAAGAAATAAAAAATAGGTAATGAAAGTTGATTAATGCTCTTCAACAGAGTTGACTCCATTGTATCTTTCATTATATTTTAACTAAAAATTTGGAATATTTTTTTTATTTTTTCAGAATCCTGTTACTCAGTGTTAGACAATCATTAAATTAATTAATTTTCATTGAAATTTATATTTCTATAAAGGTTACTTTATTTTTGGAAGACTTTCAATTACAGAAATGAACTTTTTCTGTTGGCTGAAGTTAATTTTGGATGCAAATAAAAATATTGATATTAAAAATAGTTTTTGAATACACAAAAAAGTCATTTTTTACATATTTCCAATTAATGTTCTTTCAAGTAAAACCAAAACTAAAATTTCTTTGAAGGTAATTTTTGGGTGCTATTTGAAATGTGAAATTATCATCATATTTTGATTTATTTAAAGTATTGTTCTTGTGAGAATTTCTCATTTGAAAAATCAAGAAAAAATTATCAAAAGCAATACAGAACCAAATATTATAACACCCAACACTTGAATTAAAAAGCTCTAAAAAGAAAGCTCTTTGGCATGAAAGACTGTCATGCAGTCTTTCTCGCCAAAGCAACAGCAGACTCCCTTTGGTCTTGTCTCCCAACTCCACTTTCTCTCTTCCTTACTGAAAAATGAAAAACTATTTATGTTCATTTTCATTTCAGTTAGAGAGAACTTTCTAAATACAAACTTTTATTAAGTCAAGCATTTGCGTATTTAACATTAAATATTATCATTTTATTTGAACAGGCAGCAACCCTTTCTCTCATTTTTTTATTCAACAAATGGTAACTGATAGAATCTTTCCCCAACATACTAATTATAAATTAGTACAGGCAAAATATACCCTTTCTGCCCATATCAGTCAGTTAAGCTTGATACATGCTTAGGCAATTATGTCTTGAAAGTGACATGACTGACTAGGCAGAAAATTTTTCCACAGTAGGTTACCATTCCTTTGTGAGTTAGACTGGTTACCAACGAAGGTATAGAAACCAATCTGTCCTGCTATTTAACCCATAGCTTGAGGGAGAAGTAACGGATTAACACCTTTCCCAAGGGTATTTGCGCATAAGTGAATGTAACGTATTCAACTGGAATTTGAACTCAGCTCTCCGATTTTTTGTTTTGAGCTGATATCTACTGCACCACCTCAATGCATATCTGCCCAAATAAGAAACACAAGGAATGGCCAGAGAGTAGTTGACCAAAACATTATACCTATTATAACATAACATTAAATCACTCTAGTTCAAATAACTCAAAATATATTTTCAGGAAGATATTTTAAAATTATTATTAAAAATATTTACAGTCATTGCCACAATTAGTAATGTTTAAGGTACCTATCTAGTTTAGATGAACAACATATTAATTATACCATTTTATGTGAATATATGTTGAGTTATGTTTGTAAAATATTAGAAATGTATTTGATTTACTCTTACATATGAAGAAAAATAATGTTTTGTGCATTATAAAGCAATAGACACTGGGTGTGTCATATCCTGTTGGCACCCCCAAGATTTAAAAAAAAAACCTGGAAGAAGAAACTTCAAATTTGAAGACAAGCAACTGTTGTGTAACTAATCCAGCATAAACAATAACCTCAAAAACAGATAAATCCCAACCATCCCTGAATATGATGCCTAGAATAGCTGGTCCACGGCTTTAGCTAGTAGCAATTTCAGCCAGACATCCTCACCAGCAATAACAATATTTGGTAAACTGTACTTTTCAGGACAACACTTTATTACAAAACTGTTCTCTTCACAGCAACACCAATCAATGTTTTTCTCACTCACTATATAAACATGCAGATATTTTTTTTGCCCAGTGAACTGTAACATTATTTTGGTTGATGTATATTCTTTAACAAAAATATATATGGCAAAATATTTTTATTACCCAAGACTTTGTCTTACATCATTCAAAATATGTATGTTGGCCTATATTGGCCTACAAAAGATAAAATTGTGTTTACCAATTTGTTTTCATTGGAATGCCTTTTTACTGCAGGTGAGAAAGTGGTATGTCCTGGAAGCCTTTCATTCATCAGTAGGTATTTGAATGTTGTTTTAATGTATCAGGTAAGAAAATTGACATTTATTGGGAATCCTTCATTCATCAACTGACATATGAATTAATTTTTACTGCATCGGGCGGGAATGTGGCATCTCATGTGAACCCTTTATTCATCAGCTTGCATTATAATATTTCTATTCATTTTTATTGAATAAAGTGTAAAACTAATCTTTGAATTCAAAATGTTTGTTTAATCAAAATGATAAAAGAAATGAAGAAAAAGAAAAGAAAAAATTCACTTGTTCGATTGAAAGATATTTGTTGTCAATCCAGGAAAAATAACAAATTTTGAGTCAGCCACCCAGAAGAGAAGTGTCTCTACAGAGATAGAGGTCAGTCTGATGCATTTGTTCATTATAATTTCTGGGACATTTATCCAGGAAAAAATTTATATCCAGCATTAATTAGGATTCCTTTGGGTAAAAGTGATAATGAAAAATTAATATTTTGTTAGTGACTATGTCTTGATTGACCGTAATAAGAATGCATAAACAAAGGAAAGAGAAATCTTTGTTTTTATCACTAAAGAGATTAGGAACAATTATCTTTCATTCTTTTTCCCATCCATGACAATTCTTGAGTGGTCTGGTTGATCAGGAAATCACAGCTTGGTGAAAAGTTAATAAATGACTGAAAATCCCATTTGTTTTAGCCTTACCATCTAAAAGTTGGATTTGTCACAAAAACAGTGTATGAGCTGTTAGATTAGGTTAGATGCTGAGATAGTGGGAGAAAGAAGAAAGAGATTAGCATTGCTTATATGGAGTAATGGCACGAGATGTGAATTGAGTGGGAGTTACAAGGTGACTTGATTTCTCTGACTACTTTCGAAAAGGGGCTGGACAATCCCAAATTTGGAAAAACACTGGAGTAAATATATTTTGAGAATATGGAATGATGGGAAGAGAGAGGCAGTGCCCTGTGAATTTAATTCAACCTTGTCCATACCACCATCCATAGACACAGAAGCACATTGAAAACAAACAGAACTGACAACAAACAGAACTTGCATCCAGGACAAACAATCGTTCTTGCAGCATGCGGACTATGTAGTCTTCAATAAGCTCACACAGCAGGCATATGACTGAGCAGTGAAAGAAGGTATACTCAATAGACTACTCCATTCCACTGCACCAGACGCATTCTAGCAAAACAACCAGTCCTGCTGTGTATGACTTATTGCTGACCCAGGGTGCATTTTGAATCATCATCCAGGTAAATGATTCCTCATCATTAGTGAGGTATTTCAACTTGCATGTCCAAGGCCCTATGGAGCAAAATTTCCTCCTTGTCAGATTGAGCATCTCAACACCTTACTAGCTAGCTCCTGATATAATGTGTTTATTGATAATGGCTGGATCTTAACAAGACCTGCTTATATCATAGAAAGAATCTTGAATGTATGATGCCATACATAGTAGAAGGAGGACTTGTTTCAGAGCAAATAGTGGACCTCTCTCTTAGTTGAGTGCATGCTCTTCAAAGATAGAAAAGATATTTTGGCATCATCCATATATACATCTAATCAGGAGATGCAGTTGCAGTGTATTTCAAGGGGGTCTCTATACCCAGTATTCCAAGTCTGTGGATGAAGGTAGCAAACTTTGCAACATACCATGGGTGTTTTTGTCACTTCAGAGGTAATGAAACAAAATTCTTACAAAATAAACTAAAACTGAACTGGCAGAATTAAAAGATGGTAAAGGACAAGAAGATGGATGTACATAACACATATCTTGTCCCTCTCTCTTGTTACATATTAAACCAATTCTTCTCAAACTATAGGTTGAATCCAAACCAGACACCAAGTATCTTGCACAGCTCATCTTTTCAATTGAAAAGGCTAAGTAAAGGAGAACTTTACTATGAACCCAACCACTGACCAATCTAGTAGCACAATTAAATTGCAGTTAATCACAACCACGTTGACTCTCTCATATGTCCAGATTTCTTTTCTGACTTCATTAATCTCAGCACTGCAAATTATAAGCATGAAAATATTGTTGGCATAGGAGATGTATTTGACCAAGATGGTAGCACCAGGCAAGATAATCCTGCCAGGGACTGGGTTCACCTTCAGCTTACACAGGAAAGGCTCCATTACAAGCATATAGAGCAAGGATGAAAGAGAGCAGCTTCAACGAATGAACCTGCATAAGATGAAGGGCTTTGATCTCATTCCATTCACTTCCATCATAGCACCAAAGATTACATACAAGCATGAGTACAGCTTAAATATGGCTGTAGACAAGATAGCCTCCAAGAAATGAAAAAAATGTTTGATGATGAAGATTTGGATGGGAGAGATGGTAACCTTTTTTTGTGCAGTAGATGTTTTAAGCATAGGAAAAATAGAGTGTAGAGCTAAGGCAACTTTTTTAGTTACTGATCTGTATTTTTTGGGTGAAGTAGTGCTAATATTTTTCTTTAGGGGAAGACTTACCACTGGAGGAGACAGTTCCCTCCAGTGGGCCTTTCCTTAATGATCTTGTTCTGTTTAATTTTCAATTTTATTATCTTTTTTCTTTTTCTTTTTTTTCCCAGACTGATCCAGGTCCTTCTTGTTTTTAAAGTGTCTTTTTAAAATTGTTTTCTGAAGTGACTTTTGGATCATTTGTTTGTTTTTCCCATTCTTGGCCACTTTTTGTTCTCTACCAGAATCATTCTATGCTGATTTGAGAAGAACATGTGTTGCTCTCATTTCTGCTTGATCACAAGAAACAGAAAAAGTTGATAAAGTCACTCCATTATTTTTTCCCTACATTGTGGTGAGAAGTGAGTGATCAGTTGTTTACCTTTCTGCTGTTTTTTATTTCCTGGATAAACTGTAGACAGATGTCCTGTTACTCCACATCACTAACATGCTGGCTTTATTCCTGATACCCTGACTTCCACTGAATGCTTTTCAGATGAGCTTGATGCTAAAGCCCCATTTCTCCATCTTTTTGTTTAGTATCACATCCACAATTTCACCATATTGTTGGCTAAAGGCACCAACTTGCTGACCTTTGGCCAAACTTGAAAATGGTTATTCATATTCACTGTTTTCTTTATAACACAGTTTGATTTTGAATATTTTTTTTAACAGTTTGCCAGGATGGAGAAAAGTGCACACGCACGCACGCACACACACACACACACACACACACGAAGGTACGAAAACTACTAGTGTGCAGGGGGTTATAGTGAGAGAAAAGAATTGGTACAGGGGGTATTGGAGAAAGAATAAATGATAAACAGGATTCAAGAAGATAGAAAATGGCAATTGATGTTGCATTTAAATTTTTGGAGATTGTTGCTATCAGGGAAGCAAGTAAACGGAAGGGAGTTACACAGACAGGAATTGCGAGAAAAGAAACTCTTGGAGTAAAAGTGGTGGTTACATTTAATTATTTCAGCAGTAAAAGGGTGGGACCTAGATGCCAATCTAGTAGTACAATTAAATTCATGTGGTCAGGGCACCTGGTAAAAAAATTTCATCATGAAAATATTTGTAGAAAAGACAGAGGGAAGCCGTATCATATTGGTAAGAAAAACACTGATGTCAATATGCCAAGTCAGGATCAATTACATTGCAGATCCCTTTTTGAATTCTACATATTGAATCCCTCTCTCTTTCATGATATGCTATACATGGATTCTATATTCAGTCAGAGCTTTTAGTATGTATAACTTGCATGAATTATTATTTTTTTATTTTTGTTTGTAATGAAGATTGAAATAATTTTATCTTCCACAATCTTCAGTTCTTTGGTTTCTATAAATTGTTTTAGCAGATGGACATATTCTCAGGTTTGTCTTGAGAACATGAGAATTTTTTACCTGGTCTATTTTGGTGTTGAGATTTATCATCCTAGACCCTTCGTTTTGGGGAATTTTTATCTAGTTGTTGTCTTCCCCTTTACTGGAGAGGGGTCAGAAAAACATCCTCCTCATGCATCTGAACAAGACATGACATGATAAACTGTCAAATACAAAAATGCATTTCAATTGAAAAGAAAAAAATCAAAATGACCAATTTGTCCAGTACATTGTCTCATCTTTGAACAAAGGAAAAAATTCACAATCAAAATCAATCTCAAAAGAATCTCACAAGGGTCTCCCAACTCCAATGTGACTGATATAACCTCACCAAAATAGAAGTTGTCGGGGTATATATTGAACCAAATGGGGGCACTTCGGCATGGTGTAATTGTCTGCAAGCTTGTCATTCTAGATCAATTACAACTGAGTTTGATCCTTACTGGTCCATTTTCATTAGCAGGTTTGACAAACCTTGTGCTGTCTATTTGAATCTACTGAGTTGGTGGAAGGGCATAGTTTACTAGAGAACAAAATTCAAACTACCACTAAGGCAGTTGATATTCATTATAAGATTTATTTCTCCTCTCTATACTGATGGATTAAAGAGTAAAGTACACCGTGCTGTCAATTAAAAATTGGAAAATCACTATTATCCAAACTATTGTTGTTATTTTTATGACATTTTGAATGTTGTATGCTTCAGGCTTGTCAGGTGCTAGGAATTTCAAACTGAACCCTTTATTACAATCACTGGGTTATATCATTCTCATTCCTTGGCTCAGGTGGATAAGCAAAGATGGAAAGTGAGACAGACACTGGAGAAAGCCAAGCCACCCAAACCGAACATCACAAAAGAGGAAGGGCTGGCAATCAGGACCCTACAGAGGAAAGGAATGAGAACATCATCATACTACCAGCTGATAAAGGCAATGCAACTGTAGTGATAGACAGAACTGAATACACCAAGAAACTGGAAGACCTCATTGGAAGTGGTAGCTATAGCAAGGTAAAGAAAGGCCTCACGTTGAAAACAGAACAACAGCTGTCGCAGTTCCTAATCAAGAACTAGGATCACTTCCAGCCTAGGACATACAGGCAATTGTCTCAACATTACAACAAGCTACCTCACATATATGGTCTACCTAAGATTAACAAAGATGGTATTCCACTCAGACTGATTGTTAACAGTCTAGGCTTGGTATACCTTCCTCTGAGTTGCTTCCTTGTAGATAGGAAAGTCACTATCATATGTTCAAAACTCTAATCACTTCCTGGAACTTATCAAAGATGCTCCCATCCAATGCAACCAGATAGTGAGCCTGGATGTGGTGAGTCTGTTCACCAAGGTACCCTTGGTGGAAACACTATCAATAGTCAGGGACACTGGCCTCAGACTCATCCCTAGGAGAATGTACTAGTATTCCACTTGATAAGCTGATGCAAATGCTGACTTTCTGCAAACAAACAACATACTTCAGATTGGGATCAGACATATATCGACAAGATGAAGGCCCAGCAATAGGCTCGCCATTATCACCATCATTGGACAACATATACATGGAGTACTTTGAAGAGATGACATTAGAATCTACAGCCCTAATGCCAACTCTATATTGATGACACTTTCATAATCTGGCCACACCAGGAAGAAGTCCAGACACTACTGAGCCATGTGAACTTAATAAGATCATAGATACAGTTCACTATGGAAAAAACAGTGACAACAAACTAGCATTCATGAATGTACTAATATCTCAAACAGAGAGGGAGTTCAAAACATCCCAACATTCCCCGAACAATACTTCAACTTCAACTCCAACCACCAATACAATGTAAAAAAAGGAATCGTCTGCTTCCTTCAACATTGAGCAAAAGTCATAAGAGACATACGAACAGGAAATGGTCAGTATAAGCAGTACCCTACAACATAACAATTATCCAGGGTACATGAGAACAACTGTGAAAAAAATATAAAGAATCTGTAGTCCATATAACATCAAGACGACTTTCAGAAGTGGTTCTACACTTTGCTGGTACCTGTTCTGAGTAAGACTCCCAACAGAGGAGGACATGACTAAGGATCGTGTATGTCAATCCATGAAACTGTGAAAAGAAATATAAAGGAGAAACAGGCTGCCTCCTTAAGGTAAGGCTAGAAGAACATTGCAAGGCCATAACACAAGGGGAGATAAAAAAATCAGGTGTAACTGAACAATGTATGGAGAGAGAAAGGAGATCTCCTCCCCATGGGATGAAGTTGAAATAATAAAGAATACCACTGGGAACTACGTAAACTTAAGGAATCAGCACATATACTAGGCTACAAAAATCTCCTAAGCCAACCAAGCATAGAAATGAATACAATATGGGAACCAATAATACGGAGTGCTAGAGAAAATCATTATAGTCAAAAAGACTGCAATATGAGCTCTAGTAAAAATACTAGAGAAAATCTTAACATCAAAAGTTACAATATGAACTCTGATAAAAAATGGTTACTGAAACAGGTTTATAAGTCCCAGAAATTCACTCCAGGACACGTGGCCTAGTGAATATAGATGTTGGTTAGTTCTAGTGACTTGACCCAAAGAGTTGGAAGTTTAATACCAGGCTGAAGTGATGAAAAAAATAACTTAGAGAGTTAGATTAAAGGGAGATAACTCATGACTACCAGAAGTGGCTTCACACAATGAGAATGATATACCCCAGTGATCGTAATAAAGGGTTTGGTTCAAAATTCTTAGCACCTGAAGAAGGCTTGAGTGTACAACAGCCAAAACATTGCAAAAATGACAACAAAAATGAGGACAATAGACCAAATAATGTAAATAGTGTAAATAGTGTCTCTGCATTATAGACAAATATTAGAAAATCAGTTCAAAATTATAGAGAAGATAATAAAAGAAAAGGCAATAGAGAAACCACACACACTATATTTTTATTTTTCTATCTTTTTTAAGAATGCAAGACAATTCCTAGTTAATACAGAAAAGTAATCTATGGAGAATTATGATTGCCTATTTCCTCAAATTACATGGTATTTACAAAAAAGATACACAGCACCATAGGGTAGTAAGGAGCAAAAAGTGGAGTGTGGCTAGGGTAGGGGATGTTTGACTAAATCAAATTTAATGATTTTTCATTGTCTATTTTTTTATTTGATCCTTTCATACAATGAATATTTTTTACATCTATTATCCGACTGGAAATTTTTTTGTTTTGTTTTGAAGTATTGAGATTGTGTATTCTTTTTTGTACAAGCAGACACATAATTTTGCTGCTCCTTTGCTTATTTTCTGGAATGAGACTTATAGGCAATATTTAAAAAAAAGAAAGACAACGTTCTATTATTTATTTTGAAAATTAATAGTTGTGAGACAACTAATACAAGTTCTGAATTTTAAAACTTTTAAACTGGCAAATATGTGAAAGTTGTTTTTACATTAGAGTTGATTTGTAGTCTACATATATTTCAGTACAGAAAGGGATTATTTCCCTTTATTCATATTAGCAGTAAATTCACACAAAAGTTTCCACTCATCCAGATGTCATTGGACATTCATTTAAGTACAATGTAAATAAAAAATGCTTAACAATTAAAAACATAATGATTAACATAATATTTTAATAATAACGTTTGAATAAAAAATATCTTTGTGTTGGAGTTATATATTTTTATATATTTTGCTATAAAAAATGATGGCAAAATATTTGAGAGAATTATATATATATATAAATATATACGAATGGATACACAATGGCCTTTATTACAATATAAAGGAATATATATATATATATATATATATATATATATATTAGTCATCCACATATATGAATAAATACACAATGGCCTTTATTACAATAGAGAGGATATATATATATATATGTATACATATATATATATATATATGTATACATATATATATATATATGTATACATATATATGTATATATATGTGTATACATATATATATATATATATATATATACATATATATATGTATATTCTTCAGTACTTGGCAACATAATTATTGCAAAAAATAAAATTAAAATCATAGAGCAAACATGTGGCAAGAGGTTTCATGACTAGTAGTAAAGTTTAATAACTTGTCGTAAAGAGAATGAACTGAACTGATGCTGTCTTGCTGTTGTCTGTAGTTGGGTACAGCCTTATACTTTATACATTTAAATTTCATACCATAGGTGAATAACAACAAACACACGGACACATGAACAAAGAAAAATCTAGTTTTTGGTAACAATAATATTTTCATATATTTTCATAATATTTTCATATATTCATAACATGTACAAAATATGAAGTTGAAATTATATGTTGAGATAGTGAATAGAGAAAATAATTGTAACTTTAAAATTAATTGTTCATGAAATGATGTAAGAATAAATTCTCTCTCTTTTTATGTTAAATAAAAATCAAGTACACAAAACTGTTTGTCGAAAAAGAGTTGTTTGTAAGTGAGTTCAAAGGTGTGTGTAGGAAATATTGAATGTTTGTTCCTTTGAATAAATTGATATAATTGTGTGAGTGAGTGAATTGCAATTTTGGTATGTGTTTTAAGAATTACTTAACTTGGCAAAATTCAACAGTTCGTAGTTGTGTGGATTTCTCTGACACTCAGTCAACGTTTAAATTCTCACTGAAGATATAGTCATAGGTCCCCTTCTTTTATATAAGTGAGATGGATAAAAACAATGGTTGGAATTTTTGGCACATAATGAATCAAAACATGTTCTCTGACATGGTCTCATGTGCCTTTGTCTTATTAATTAATCAGTGAAGACTAACATGAGCTTCCAACTTTATGTTTTTGACTCCATTAAAGAAATACTTCATTCTGAAGTAAGTTTTGTACTAATGTAAATTGTTTTATCCTGACTCATGATAAGTGTTATATGTAAATTGTCGTAACTGATTTTTGAATTAAACTTTGCAAGATGGATTCCATATGTCTCTCTAATGAACTGAGCCAGTGCTGCCTCGCTATTGTTTCTCTCCATAAGGATGACAAGAGGGAAATATATATATATATATATATATACATATTATTATTATGGACTCTCCTGTTGATTTCGACGTATGAGTGTCTAACTCAGTTAGACTGCCACACAAAGAATTGTTTAGAGTGGTGAAGGCTTGTGTAGCACCATCCACACTTTTTGGAACTGCTGATAACAAACAATTGGTGCAGAAGTTCGCCACAGATTGCATGAACAGCAGACCTCAGTTATTTAACCCATAACTAGAGGGAAGGGACGGATTAATACCTTTCCCAAGAGTACCAGTGCATAAGTGAATGCAGAGTGTTCTACTGGAATTGGAACTTGGCTCACTGATTTCCCCTTCCAAGCCGACATCCACCACACTACAACGCACATCCGTCAATAAACGTTTACAGCACCTGGTATTCCCAAACGGTCACCCATCTAAGTAATGACCAGGCCCAATGTTGCTTAACTTCGGTGATCGAACGGGAACCAATGTATTCAACCTGACATGACCGTAATATATATATATATAGTGTTTGATCTTAATAGGGTTAGACCAGTACACATTTGTATTAAAAAGTGTTCTATACAATTATATTGTAGAACTTTTGAATATTTTCCATTTTTAAATGAGTTATTTTGCTACCCAGGTTTCTACCATGAGTGGTGTCTTCAGGTGATTTTTAATAACTGATTTTACCTTTAAAACAGTAAAAAGTAAAATCAGTTATTAAAAATCGCCTGAAGACACCACTCATGGTAGAAATCTGGGTAGCAAAATAACTCGTTTAAAAATAGGAAAACAAATAAATTTATTTATATATATATAAATAAAACACAATGTTCTATATTATAATTTACTTTTTTTTCAGCCAAAAAACAAAGCAAAAAAATCAGATTCTCTTTACATTATTCTAACCAGAAAACTGGGGAGAAAAAGATATCTAAAAATCACCTCTGTAAGACCATAACGAAAAACTTTTCATTTTAAAACTATTTAGCATATTTTTGGTAAATGTTTGAAACTGAAAACATAAAATTCTTATCAAGCTAAATAATGTTATTATATGATCTTAATATTTTAAAAGGCTTTTAGTTTTGTTATTTATCACCTATAGTGGTGTGACTTAATTTAGGAACACAATGATCATATCGAGTTAGATTGACAAGGTTCATGTATGGCTTTGTTGGTAAGGCTTCCAGTTTATAAAAGAATATATTGCTAGTATTAATAATATTATTTCTCTATTTAGGATTAAAGTGTCATTTTCTGGCATTTTTACCAAAGCTCAGTGTAATATCTGTGTGCTTTGTGAAAAGTATTAGACACACACATACACATGCCAACAATATAACCACTTGTTTTTATGTCTACTATTTTTTCCATGTAACAATTGATTGAATAAAATTGTAAAAATGAAGGATGATGGAAAAAAGGTGCAAAGATTGAATGTAAGAGGTAAAAAAGGCAGAAAGGCTGCTTGTCTTCAGTCTTTTGATCATTTAAAGTGAATGAAGCATTATTCATTTGCTTATTTTATTTTTATTGGTCGTGTGTTGCATGCGTTGCGTAATTTGGTAAAACGGTATGATTATTAGAATGTAAGAGTTATTTCCCTTGACTCCATCAGAAAGAATTTGAAGAGTTCAAGGGAGATAAATTGAACAGATAATACTCCTTTCTTTTGTACATCATTTTTTTTCCTTATGTCGTAGTGAGAAGTAAGGGATCAGGTGTTTTCCTTTCAGTTGAGCGTTCATTAAGTGGGTGATCATTGTTTTCCACAATTGTATTTTGTTGTTCTAAGTAACCCTTGCCATTTCATCCACTTCATTGTCATTGTAGTCTTCTAACCAGTTATTTTCCCTGGTTAAGTCAGCTATTTGCTTTTTCACTGGCTTCTCTTGCCTTCAAATATACCCTGTGAGTGTTAAGTTAGCCAAGATTTCTTTTCTTGTGATATGTCACAGCCATCTCTATCTGTTAGCTGTTTCCTTATAATGCCTATTCTCATTAAAACTTACTTATTTCTCACTTGGTCTGTCTATGGTATTCTCAATATTTGTCAGTAGAACCACATTTCTGTTACTTCAAGTTCAAGTGTATTCATCTATGATGAGATTATTCAACCTTTTTTTAATCATTTCACATCAAGCAAGGCAATAAAGCCATTAAGAGGAAAAGGATTACTGAGTGAGAGAAAATATGAGAAAAAACAAAATCAAAATAAAATAAATTTAAAGGAGAGAGGACAATAAAAGAACAGATGTTAAGAAAAAAGAAGATAATAATTGATATTGCATTTGAATTTTTGAAGATCAAAGTTGACAGGGAAACAAGAAACTGGAAGAGAGTTCCACAAATGAGAAGAACCATAGACAAGAAACTGTTAGCAGAGGAATTATGCTTACATCTAGCCATTTCAACTGTAAAAAGATAGATCTTACTACCAATCTAGTACTGTGCTTAAATTCATAAAGTCTAGATACTATAGCAGAAAGTTCATCAGAACACTTACCATGAAAGTATTTATCAAAAAGGTAGAGGAAAGATACATTATGGTGGTGGGAAAGTGATTGAAGCCAAGATGCTAGGTCAGAACATTGCAGATTTTTCTCTGGATTTTATTAAGAATTCGTAAATATATAGAAGCACCATACCAGATGTAGCAGCAGACTTATAAACAGGTAAGATAGAGTCTAGCAAAAAAGAAAAATTGGCTAGCAGTGAATCAACAGACCTAGCAATTAATTCAATATAATCATTCCAATTCATGACTGGAAAACACTAGTTCAAGGTGGCACAATATGTCACCCTCCTGGGTGTTAGCATCAGCCATGCTGATGCAATGTAAAATGGTTCTCTCAGATAAAAAAGAAAGTGGTTCCATTTTGAGTTGTTAAAATTAACAAACCATTCCTTGCTTTAGTTAACAAGAAATTGTGGGTTCAGTTACTAATTTGACCTTATCAAACTGATTAGACAATTGTGTCATCAGCATAGATACAGAGTTGAGATCTGATGACATTGGGAAGGTTGATGAAAATTAAGAATAACATAGGCCCAAAGCTTTAATGCAAAAAGATCAAGAAAAGTAACTGTTCAGGACAGTTTCCATTTTACAATTTGATAAGAAAGACTGAATCAGAAAATTTACTGCAATATAAAATTTGATTAGATTTATATAGAAGTCTAGTGCGTTTTTTCTTGAATTTAAAGGGCATTTCACTGTTTCTTAATACTTTGTTTAGTTTCTGAAATTCATTATTTGTTCTTCCTCTATCACTTCAGATGTTTGTTTCACAGTTTCAAATATCTTTTGTGACACCAACCAGATAACTTTGATATTCCCAATATGTAGCTCATGACATGGCCTATTTCTTTTGATGACAACCATTCATTCTTCTTGCAAATAATCCTTTCTTCTTGCTTTCCTTCATTACATTATCTTATAGTTCTTTTTCTTCCTTTCTGGGTTTGCCAGTGCATCATCCACATATCTTGTGTTAAGATTATGTCAACTGATAGTAAATCCTGGTTGTACTTGATAGTACAAAATAAACTGCAATGAAAATATCATTACAAATATGAAACTGAGAACTATTTCCTGACAATAATTAATAAGAAATTTTTTTGAAGAAATCTCAGCTAAAACATTTATAGTCATAAAATGTTTTGCATTTTCTTAGAATAAATTTTTGAGGTTTTTGAGTCAAAAATATTTGAGATTTTTGATGTTACTTAATTTAGGGATGCAAAGATCATATAACTATGAGCTTAAATGGTCATAGAAGGTATTATCTTCTGTAGGTAAATGTTAGAATATAACAAATATTCTTTGCATAAACTGAAAACTTCACAAGAAGAAAATACTATATGTATGGATACATTCATCCACTGTTGATGTGTAATAAAAAATAATTGATGTCAATGTAAACAAGCTTGAGTGCTATAATAAAAAATTGTATAAAGCAAGTAAAGTCAATAGGAAATATGTCCCCCACCTCTACACTGCTCCAAGTTTCATATCTCCTTAATAGCAGAAGATTTATGTGCATACCCACTTGAATGGTTGAATGGAATATGGCACAAGGCCAACCTCAGAAGCTTTTCTCCCTAGTATTATGTGTAGTTGGGATGAAGGAGAAAAATTGCTCAAACTCTCTCTATGTAGGGGAGGTCTCGAGCACTATGAATTGGTTTTCTCGGGAAGAATACCCAATAGATCAGAGCATTTTTACCCTGATTTGGTTCTGCATTTGCTATGTATACATCCAATTTGTCAAAGAGTATAATCATTTGTGAATATTAAGAAAATCTTATTGAAAACAAAAAGAAATTAGATTCCATATTGTTTTTGTTTGCCTTCATAAATAGTTGTAGACATTTTCAATTATCTCAGTGTTTCATATATGTTATTAATTTAATTAATTAATTAATGTTATTAATTTCCTTACTGTATGAAACAGTTGTTGTCCCAGTGCTACCAAAGGTGTAGTATTCTTGGTGTTGTCACTTGACAATGGTATTGACCTTCATGAACATCAGATGTAACTCATCGTTTTGGGAAGTAACAAGAAGTTCACCAAGTGAACATTGTGCTTCCCACCAAGAATTCAGGGGTGATTCTCCACATGACACGGTACTGCCTTACTTATATCCATATATAGTGGCAGATAACTTTTCAGTGGGGAAAATTTCTAGTATGTATGATGGATGAACATGAATCAATAATTTCAATCTGTAACTTTGTCCCAACTGGTGATATCTCACAAGGCAGAAAGCCATCTAACATTACACTATTTACATTATTTGGACTATTGTCCGCATCTAGCCTACCTCCTTTCAGGAACAGATGCTCTTTTTCTTATAATCTCCCTTTTGACTTATTATTAAAAACCTCCCTTTGTTGTTAACTCTTCAATAGAAAATGTAGCATCTTGTTAGTTTTCTAAAGCTCTCACATCTCATGAAGTGATAGTGATTGAAGTTATAACATCATTTCAATTACAATTGCTTCATTATTTCATAGATGTTTTCAATTTGCTTCAGTTTTATGTAGATTTTTCAATTTTCTCAATGTTTCAAAGGTGTCTTCAGTTGACTCAGTGTTTCACAGATGTTAACGGCTTTAATATTTTATAGATATTATTAACTGTCTCAGTGTTACACAAATATTTTTAATTGCCCAAATGTATCAAAAAGTTTTCAATTGGCTTAACATTTCTTAGTTGTTTATTATTACTTAATTATTTCATAGATATTTTCAACTGTCTCAATGATTCATAGATTCTTTACTTATCTTAATGTTTCATAGATTCTTTTTTTTACACCAGTGTTTCATAGATATTTTCATCTGCCTCTTTATTTTACAGATACTTATAACTGCTTCAATGTTTTATAGATATTTTCAATTGTCTTAAGATTTCATAGACATTTGAATCAATGTTTCATTAATGATTCTAGTTGTCACTAGTGTTTGATCAATGTTTTTAGTTACCTTGGTGTTTAATACATTTTTAATTGTCTCAATGATTCATAGATTGCTTAATGTTTCATAAACGTGTTCAATTGCATCAATGTTTCATAAATGTCTGCAATTGCCTCAGTGTTTCATAAATGTTTTCAATTGCTTCACTGTTTCATAAATGTTTTCAAATGCCTCAATTTTTCATAAATCTTTTCAATTGCTTCAGTGTTTCATAAATGTTTTCAATTGCTTCAATGTTTCATAAACGTTTTATATTGTTTATATTGTCTCAATGCTTCATAAATGTTTTTAATTGCTTCGATATTTCATAAATGTTCCCAATTTTATCCATGTTTCATAAATGTTTTCAATTGCTGCAATGTTTCATAAATGTTTTCTTTTGCCTCAATTTTTCATAGATGTTTTCAGTTGATACCATGTTTCATTGATGCTTCCAATTGCTTCATTATTTTGAAGGCCTTATTTTGAAGTTACCTGTCTGTTTCCTTCATGTCTTACACTCCCTCAATTTTTCTTTCAATTCTCAGTTTTCATTGATATTCACAGTCATGTATGTGTTTCATACTTGTTACTAATTGCCTCAATATTTCAATTGCCTCAGTGTTTCATAAATGTTTTCAATTATGTCAGTGTTTCATTATTTTGCTGATTTTTTAAAAAATTACCTCATTGTTTCATAGATATTTTAAATTGCCTCATTAGTATATAAATAAATGTTTTCAATTGCCTGAATGCTTCATAGATTTGTATTTATTTATGAGATGTGTAATTTTCAATATTTTGGAATATTGTTCTCATCTTGGTTGATATAGATTTTATAATAGACACAACGTTTACCCTCTGATCATCATCAGGTGTCTGTTGATTGGTTGACATAGATTATCTTGTTGATTATTGTGAAATATCCTGTGAAATCAGTCATTGCTTTTTCATGTTGGATTTTAGTGAGGATTGAACTCATGACCACTAGATGATACTAACATATGTATAACCAACTACTATATCCACTATGCCACCGTCCCGAAGGACTTTAGTGATATTTCACAATAGTGTTAGCGTGGAACTTACTTCTCACTAATGGAATACAGTGGAAATGTAGGTGGTTTGCATGGCAGGTCCTTGACGTGAAGGTTTGAATTAGCACCACCAGGGAATGTAGGCCATCTGAGTTCTTTCTGTCAAAGAAGCGATAGAGCAGTGAGAGGCTTACCACATCCTGCCTGTGAGGTTGGAGGATTTAGAACAATTCATCACCCACAAGGACTTGGAAACACATTTTGAGAGTGAGGTCTGGGCAGCTCCCACCCAAATATGACAACAGTACTTCATTTTCAGCCTGACGCTGGTACTTGTAAAGGTAGAAGGTAGCAGGAGGAGTCAAGTACTTACTGGAGTGGTACAGGGAGCTGACTATTTTACCTGCATTCTTGGCAATAGATTGTATGAACAAGTTGAGGTTGGGTGTGAGTTTGAAACTTAATGGTCTTTCAATGGTGCTTTTCTGAGGGGACATTCGTTCATCCTGATTGCTGGTAGTTTGATGTTAGATCGGTGATAATAAAATGTAACTAGCTTGGTCTTTAATGCATTGAATATAACCAACCAGATCTTACCCCACTGGGTAGTTTGTGAAAGATCAGAAGAGGTCTCAGTTGCCAATCACTAACCATCAAGAGTTTTAGAGATGCACCTATATATATATATATATATATATATATATATATATATATATATATATGCGTGTGTGTGTGTGTGTGTGTGTGTGTGTTGTGGGATCTCCCCTTTGTATATGATAATGGACTTGACTGAGTATACATATACTCTTGCCATAGAGAGAACAGCAGTTGCTGCCATAGAGTAGAGAGTATTCGTAGAGATCCGTGCCAGTTATCAGATAGTACTGGAACTGATACATAAATTACTGATAGATACCGAACTTACTCAGAGACTACTACATCAGAAATCAGACTAGCTCTGAGCTCCACTCAGCTAGAATAATATACAGAGATATACTATTTACAACGACTTCACTTCAAGACTTGTATATATTTATTTCTTACTAATAGTATTCCTGGACTTACTAACCTGTGTTCAAGTTTGTATATTATGTGCAATGTAACCTAATTTTCTATCTCTATTTTGTTGTTCATTATTTTGTGCAGTTCCTATTATCTCTATTTTGTTGTTCATTATTTTGTGCAGTTCCTCACTTGGAATCCACAACAATATATATACTTGTATCATATAGCTGTTTATAAATGATTTGAATATATTCTTAGGCAGATCATTTACATAAAACAAAATAAAAGCTGATCTGAGGAGTGACCTCTGGGGGACACCAGCGTTGACTGCTAGAACACTGGAGGACTGGTCATACTTGACAGGAATCCATTTGTTAGGAAGAATTTTATGATTGAGAAGATTCCATAATGGAGAGCTTGTGTAGTAAATCTTTGTGCTACACATTGTCGAAGGCATTTGAGATAGCTAATGCTATGGTCCTTGAGGTGTGTTTGTTATCAAGAGCCTCACTGATTCTGTGAGTGATGTTAGAATGTTGGAAGTGGATTGGTTTGATTGAAACCCATACTGCTTATGGTCTCAAAAGGATTACTGATGATACTGAGAAGACTGATGGATCTGTATTTAGAGAGGGAAGATTGCATGCCTGTGTTCTTGAAAAGTGGGCACACGCTTGACACTGTCTACAAGTGTGGGAAGGATTTCTTTTTCAAGCAGCAGTTTGTTAGAATTGCAGATGATGCTGGGTTGATATTCTTAATGAAAATCACTGGAATTTTGTCTAAGCCAGAGGCTTTCTTAGGATCAAGGCCATTGATATGTATAGAAATTTTTTGTGTTGTAATGGTAATATTACTGAGATTGTGCTTAGTAAGATGTGGGAAGTTGAGGAGGGGATGGCCTCTGTTGTCTAATGCTGAGTTAGAAGCAAAGATTGAGACAAAGTGACCATCAGGGAAAATATGATCTTGAGGCTATTTATAATTGTGGGTACATATGCTTTACTTCTGTTCATTATTTGGTCTTCCAAAATTCATGAGATCCGATTTGTTTAATTTCAACCTTTAACTGAACTGCCTGAGTGTAGCGATTTGACATTTTCTAGAACTTTTTTGCATAAATTGGGAGCAGTTTTGGATGCAGTGAGAGCTGATCTACCTTGTTCCTTGTGATAGATATTGAAGTAGTGGTTTCAGTGAGTTATGGCTGCAGTGCATTCAGAGGTGAACCAGGGCTGTTTGTGTGGCTTTTGCTTGGGGAATTTTTGGGTATAAAACTCTCCATTCCAGAAAGGATCCAATCAGTGACAAAAACAGCAATTTTGGAAGCAACATGCTTGAAGAAGGTTAATAGGGGAGCTACCATCATGTAGGATTGAAAGCTGTCACAGTCTGCCTTTGCATCATGAAAAATCATTCTATGGAATGGTACATCAGCGGATACCTTAGGTTTGGCATCAATCTGGACTCTGATTAGGAAATGTAAAACTTTTGCTAAACATTTACCAGGGCAGGAGGTTAAGACTGAGGTGGTTTCTCTAATGTTCTGTGGCATCCAAGACACAGGTAGGTTCTTCAATGATCTTGGTTAGTTCATAGATAAATACCACGTAGAAGCACATATACAAGAGATCAGGCCACACATTTTTTGCACCCCTGACACAGGAAAACTCATCCTTTATGAAGCCTACAAGTTTGTGGCTATGACAATTTAGGTGATCACGTTTTGTTACAAGAGGTGAGTAGCCTGGGGCTGTGAGCACCCCTAGTGTGCTTGAAGCATTGATATCTGTTTTGGAAAGTAACAGGATGTCTAGTTTGATTTGAAGAAAGTGGTGTTCCACTTCTAGAAATTTGAAACGTAGACTCTGCACATTGGTGAAGAAGATGGTATACATGGGGTGTACTTTATTATTTTTGAGGTTGGGCTTGCTAGTTTTGTTCATTTTCATTTTGACTGGTGTCATGTGTGTATTGGTTGGTGGGAGACTAGTAGGTAGTGAGACAGATACACCCACCCATAGGAGTTGCATGTATAAATACCCTGGAGAAAATTGTCCAAAAATAGTGCTGTAGCAGTAACCTTCATTCATGGCAATGGAGGCCTCACCAGAGACTATGACATGATGCAGAAAGCACTGAAAAAATTACAGTACATTAAGGTTGATATTATACACCTGCTGAGAGTACCTCTAAAGGAGGCTTCCTTCAGTGGTACTTGAAGGTTTGGATTCCTGACTATCATCTGGATGATGGAAAAACCCAGAAAACATCTAATTCCATTTCATTTAATAAATTATATCATTATAAATTAAAATGTTATATAATTGTATCCTGTCTCCTGTCTTCTTCTATGTGCCATGTCCCTTTAGGACGTAGGCAATCATGGCCTTCCACATCTTCCTATCTCTTGTAGCTCTTAATGCCCTTTCTTTTGTTTCTCTTCCCAAATCCTGCTCTGCTATCCATTTGCTCAAGCCTATCAAGTATGCCATGCATTGCTTTCCCCTGTCTCTCTCTATCCCAGTGAGTATCAGATTCTCTAAACCCCCCTTCCTCATTACATGTCCCAGACACTTTTTTTTTAATTGTATCACCCCAAGCAAAGCGGGAATGCCACTGATGTGCAGGGGGCTACATAAGAGTAAAAAGATTAATTAGAAGAGAGTGAAGAGAAAGACGAACCAGTTAGAAAGGAGCAAAAGAAGGATGGGAATACAAGTGTGATGACAGTTACAAAGGTGGAGAGAAAGGAAAGGATATACGGGATGGTGAAGAAAGAACTAGAGTCGAATGGCTAAGAGATGAGTATTGACATTGCATTTAAATTCCTGGAGGTTGTAGCTGTCAGGAAAGCAAGAATATGGAAGCGAGTTCCACAGGTGGGAAGTGCGAGAAAAGAAGCTGCAGGAGTAGAATTGTCGTCTGCATTTGATTAATCTAACTGTGAATGGGTGGGACCCAGTTGCCAATCTGGTTGCAAGAGTAAACACCTGTTGCAGAGGCACCACTTCAGCTGTCTTTTTTTCATCCTCTCTAAAACCTCATCATTGCTCACATATTCAGTCCATGGTATCTTCAGCATCCTTCTGTTCAGTTGATCAAGTCTTTCCTTCATCTTTGATAAGATTGTCTAGCATTTGCTGCCATATTGAAGGACAGACATCACATAACAATCTACCATGTCTCTAGTAAATAACCTAAAATATTTGTATTTCACATTTAAATGATATAGATTAAATACTTACTTAATTGTATCATGTCTCCAAAAACATTTGTATTCCACATTTAAATGTTGCCATTATAGTTTAAACAGTTATTTTATTGTATTTGACTAAAGTCAGTCAGTTAAGTGCCATACGTGATAAACGCTTGGGCGATCATGTTTCGAAAAAGACATGACTGACTGGGCAGAAGATTATCCCGCAGTAGGTTGCCATTGCTTTCTGCAGTAGACTGGTTGCCAGCCAAGGCTATAGAACCCAATCTGTCCTGTTATTTAACCCATAACTGGAGGGAAGAGATGGATTAATACCTTTCCCAAAGTATTTGTGCGTAAGTGAATGCAAGTAATTATCCTAAAATATTTGTATTCTAAATTGTTGCCAAAATTGATTAAAAAGTTATATAATTGTATCTTGTTTCCAGTAACTGTCCTAAAATATTTGTATTTAACATTTAAATGTTGCTAATATTGATTAAATTGGTCTATAATTGTATGTTGTCTCCAGTCTTCTTCATGTGCTGTGTCCCTTCAGTCTGTCTGTATGCAGGCAGTTTGCTGCCATTATAGGTTCTTGATAACACTAATGTTTTTCCCACATATGTTGAAGTTGCTGAGCATCTCTAACTAGTCTTTGTGGTATACTTTGTCAAACATTTTTGCATAGTCTATAAAACACAGGTACATGTCTTTCTGCATTTATATTGCTCTTTCTGATAACATTCTGAGTATGAAAATCGCATTCCTTGTATGGGTGCCTTTGACGACACCACAATGTTCTTGTTCTATTTCTGGTTTGATTGTGCTGTGAACTCTGGTCATCAGAATCCAGATGATGAGTTCTGTTATGCATTAAGCTGATTTTTCAATGGAGTTCACATTCTTTTGTGCCTAGCTTCTTAGGTAGTGCTATAAAAATTGATCTGCTTAGGTCTTCTGATATATTGCCACTGTTGTATATTTAATTTATTATTTCTGTAATCCTATCTATGCCGAATTTCCTAAGGCTGTCAGCATCTCTTGCAATTCTTTCTGGTTCTGCCGTTTTGTTTCTGCTCAGTTTGCTCAGGTTTGTATTTCAGGTTGTTCATGAGTTTGTTGTATTGCAATCTGGGTGCTGTGTTAGGCTTTTTCAATCTCCAAAGTTTTGGTCATAGTTTTCATATAACTAGGAGGTGGTCACTTCCGCAGTTGGCACTTGGATAGATTTTCTAGTGGAAAACTGCATTCCTGAATCTCTTGTTGATAGTTATGTAGTCAATTTGGATTTTGGTTTCTCCTCCTGGGCTTCTCCATGTCCATAATCATTTGGGTGTTCTTGAAACCAGGTGTTGGTTTATTTGCTGGTCATTTGCTGTGTACCATTGGACCCATTTCTTTCTGTGGTCATTGTGGTTTCCTGACCCAAAATTGCCAATTATTTCTCCTTCCTTCTTTTTGCCAACCTTGGCATTCAGGTCTCCCATGATAATTCTAATTTCTTGTGACTTGCACTGAACCCTAGTGTTGTTCAGCATGGTGTAGAAAGATTCAATTTCTTCTTCTGTACTTTGTTTATCAGTGCATACACAACATATGCTGAGGGGTTTCCCTTTCAGTTTAACCACAAGAATTCTTTCAGATAATTAACAGTATCCCAGAATGCATTTCTTCATCTCTTGATCAAGCCAACTCCTTTTTCATCATTTTCACTGCCTGCATATATAATTCTGTGGTTGTTGCTGACAAAGACTCTGTTGTTTGGCCATTTCATTTCATATTTTCCTAAAACATTTGTATTCCACATTTAAATAATACTAGCATAGATTAAAAAGTTATATAATTGCATCTTGTCTTCAATAATTATCCTAAAATATTTGTTCATTAATTCTAAATTGGCAAATTATTTATTAATATATGAAGAAGGATTGTGATAATTCTCTTTAATTTTTTCTCACAACTCTTTTTCAGTTTGTCCTGCATTCTGTCTGTCTTATATTGTGTCTTGTATTGTGTGTATGCAATTCGTACTGATAAAGTAGATATAACTGAGGAATGTAAAACAAATATATGTTCACAAGACAATATAATTATGTTTTTTTTTCCTCATTTATTTCCTCCAAAAGACTGGGAAAATTATTAAAATAAATCTTGCAACAGACAAACATGATGAGAAGTAATAATAAGAGAGATAGATGATTGTCAAGAATGTAAAAATGTTTATTGCAAAAAACACATTATAATATATCTCACACCTACACAATGTTAGTGCATTGTATGCTGAAAATATGAAATTCTTTGGCCATTAACAAGATATGACATAAAGAAAAAAAGATATTCATGCAGATTGTAAGAAATCAAAACTTTCCTTTCCATTACAAAAATAAATCAAATTAATCTTAAGAGTAAGAAACAGTCTTTCAAAGAAAAACAATGTTACCAAGTGAATGTAAAGTTTCTTATGAAAAACAGTTAAATTCCTGAACACATAAAAATAAAAGAATTACTACAGAGTATATACAACATTCTTCATTTACTTAAAAATGTAAATATTCCCCAAATTCTTTAGATTAAAAATGAAATAATAAGAGAAACAATACTTCAATTCAAAAGGGACTTTCTCATATTGCTGATATATGAAGGGTTTTCATTGGCTGTGATATTTAGTAGCTGAATGTAGCTGTGAATTTGTTTTCTCTGATTATAATTTGGAGTCATCACTCTTCCAACAGGAGTCAGTAATTTAGGCAAGGATTGACAATATGTCCTAAAATAAAAAAGATTAAGTATTTCTATTTCCTAAGTAGGCATCACGGAGTTCTCATAATGACACCTTTGAAGTAGTGATTTCACATTTAACCAGGATATTCCTTGAAGGGCTGGATGTTAATTGTTTGAGAGTGTTGCGAAGTCAATAACTCTCAAGCAGTCAGAATGAATCATGTATACATGCCACCAAAAACATTGATGCAGTCAAACATCTGCAAGCTAATATGCTGAGAAAATTGCAATTTAAGCAAATTTTCTTCAACAAAAGCTGAGTCATGTTTTCAGAACCCAGAAATGTCACCAAATTTCACCAATGTCCTGTTATAGACATCATGAATTTGAATATATTAAGCTCTGGTCTAATACATTTTTGAAGCTGTCTTTTCTAATCATCCTTGATATTAATAATAGAAATAAAATTGATGTATTTGTTTAAAATAATAATAAAAATACATTAACTTTTTGCAAAATATTGGTTCAATGATTTGTAGAACCTGGCTTCTACATATTTATGGATCATGCCTAATTTCCATAAGGATGTTATTTAACAATGTCCCAATTGGACAACAAATATCAAAATAGTATTTTAGATATTTTTCATGTGTAAGTTCAAACACACTAAACACTTTTAGGTTCCAAGCAAAAAGTATGACAATAGACCTTTTCTGATCAGTTAATAAATACCAAGGTCATATTTACACCTACACACAAATGTTCAAACCAGAGAACTGTCAAAATTAAAGAAATATGTTTTGAAGCCTATCACATGATCAACAAGTAAATAAAAAAGGTGTACCAGCACATTTTCACCAATGAGAATCATGTTGCCAAATGAATCTAAGATGCTCAATTATCTGAAGTTTTTATTTACTGTGTCAACTTTCAGAGTGCACTCACTCAAATCACACTTGATTTTGTTTACCACACAGAAGAAGTTCTCAACCACAGAGCATTATTTCATTTAGAATTTGTCAAATCATTTATTATTACTCCTTACGATCAAAGAAAGTCAACTGTAGCACAGCTAAGTTATCCTAATTTACACTGAAAAATTATATTTCATAAACACTGTTTAATTACCTCATAAACAGAATTATTCTTTCACTAACTCTGTGAAACTTAGAATTATTTCAAACTTTTGTTCTCATCTTGGTTGATATAGGTGTTATAATAGACAAACATTTCGACGAAGTACCCATCAGGTGTCCATAGATTGGCTGATGTGGATTATCTCATTGGGAAATATCCTGTGAAATCAATTATTGTTCTTTCATGTTGGAATTTGGTACTCTAACTACCAAGTCCAAGGATTGAAGTCATGATTACTAGATGATACTAACACATGTATAACCAACTACTATATTCACTATGCCACCATCCTGAAGGACTTTAGTGGTGTATTTGGAGGCTTTTATATTCAGTGTCAGGTGGATTTTGACAACTGAATTATGTTAGTAGGTTCATGCCACTTGTCATAATTTGTATTTATTTCTGAGATGAGAAATAATCTTGGAATTATTTTGAATGGCATTGCCTAAAGGAAGCTTGACTTGTTTATGACTTCTGTCAGGTGCGAGGCGTTAATAAAAATATTCACAATGGTATAGCCACAATAGAACAGTTGTCTTTTGAGGAAGTTGTCAGCATAATAAAAAGAAACATTAAGCCAGAAAGAAAACTGGTCATTGCTGAAAGGATGAAATTTTAGAAGCTAGGCAGTGACCATAGGAATCTATTATACAGTATGTATTCAGACTCAAGGGACAGGTAAAACACTGATAATTTGAAAAACAGGAACTCAAGGCATATTAATTGAAGATGAGCTGATTCTATTATAAACAATTGAAGGACATAATGAACCACAGCATAAATGAAAAGTACTGGAATGCATGCAAGGCAGCCATATGAAAATTAAGCATGGACTATTTACAGCTGCTGGAGCAAATCAGAGATTTCAATCAGCCAAGAGAAGTGTTAGAATTATACAGGGTGAATGTAACTAAAACCAAAGTGAAGTGCATTTATTGCAGAACAGCACATGAAAAGAATAAATTCAAATGTCCAGCACTGAGAAAACAGTGTCTTAAATGCAGAAAAATTAATCATTTTAAGACCATGTGCAGAAGTGAAAAACATTTAGAAAAAATGACAGTAATAAAAATCCCCACTGAAGCCAGTGTATTTGTGGTAAATACACAAAATAATGACAGAGAAAATGTGAAAATGAATGGCTGTACAACGTGCAAGTTGTCATGGGTTGTGAGATAAACCAAATTCCAAGAAATTTTTGGATCAAGCTAGGCTGACCCAAGTTAAAAGAAAATGGTTTAAAGTTAAAACAATTTGATCAAACAACAATAAAGATGTTGGGTACCTTCCATGGCACGTTTGAAACAGATACTAGGTTCAAGGTTATTCAAATCGTGGTAGTAGTGTGTGAGATGGACCATGGATTATTAGGTATTGACATAGTAAAAGTAGACATAGCCAAATTAATAAGCTCTCCATAGAAGCACAAGAGCTAGGACTTCTAAAAGAATACAAAGCAAGTATTTGATTAAAAGAAAATTACCACCCCAAATACTTCAAACCAGAAAAGTACCATCCTTAATCCAACAGAGTAGATAGTACAAACAGTTAAAATGACATTGAAGGCATTCTCGCCTGTCACTGAAATCATTGAGGTGATTCTAGCTAAACTGCCCCTCAGTTATAGGTTGATACCACACACAGAGAGGAAGTTGAGCCCATCGACCCTCATGGGTAGGCAAACTAGAGCCTTCATTAACATGTCTTTCACCACAAGGGAAAGAGTATGGTACAAGAAAGACAAAAGTGCAAGTCACAAAGAAGTGAACTTCCTTTTGCAAAGAGTCAATAATACAGCTTTGATCGAGAAGAAGGTGTGGTATCTTTTTGCAGATCAATCTCGAAAAAAGATTGTGTTGAACAATGTGGAGATGAAAGACCAAAGTTGGGAGGAGGAAGTTAACTACAATGAGAAGGCAGAACAGAGAAGAGAAACACAGGAGTAAGAAGAGAGAGAAAGCTACAGTGATGAGGATGAACAAGAAATGGACATATGTGGAGAAGAAAAACAGATGAAAAAGAGAATGAAGGTCACCAATTAAAAGAAGAAGAGAGGAGCAAAAGCAAGAACTATATAAATCAAGATTTTGTTAGACGTACCAAAAGGAAAAATAAAGAGATACAACCACTCCGATTCTGGGAGGGTGTGATGTCCTATGCAAATTAGCTGAGTTGTATTTAAGTGCTAAGCCAATAACTGGTGTACCATGTATCAAGAACGGAAACCATGAAATATACCAGACATAACAGTATTCTTACTTTTATTTATTCTTTTTCTATTTCTCTGTTTTTCCAGCTTCATCTCACCTTCCTGTTCTTATTTTATACTATCTCTCTGTCTCTTTCTCTTCTTCATTCTTTCTCTCTCTTTTTCTACCTCTAGTTCATCATCATATATCTTTCATCTTTTTTTAAAATTATTTATTTGAACATTATTTTTAATCAATACCTGTATTTGAGTACTCTGTTTTTAATTAAACAGGTTACTTATATCTATCTAAATCTATCTAAATCTATCTATCTAAATTTATTTATAAATGGAACTTTGTCTGTGTGTGTGTGTGTGTGTGTGTCCATTACCTATAGACTCTGAAATGGCTGAACCGATTTTCTTGAAAATTTACACAGTTGTACTATAAGCATCTGCGAGTGTTCTTAGCTAGGTTTGTGTTGAGGTACCCCCGATAAATATCCAAAATTGATAATCGAAAAAATTGGGTTATAGAAGGAGTGGTCCGACTAATCAAATTTGATACACTCATAGACAAAGACATGAGAAACGATATCCAGAAGTTTCAAGGTTGCAGTTCTTACAATAGTGCAGAAAATCAATAATATATATATAAAAGGCAAGATGTTTGTGTTTGTGTCTGTTTATCTGCCTGTACGTCTGTATTTTTTCAGCCCTTTTATTTTAGTTTTTGCTTCAGGTTTGGCTCTAAGTAGGTATAATTGTAGTCTCAGCCATGATACCATTTACTCAGAGGATTTATTTAGCCTTCAAAATTCAGTTGACGACGAAAAAAACTTATTTGATATCGATACCAGGAAATCAAAATTTGACTTACATCCATTCATTTTTCTTTCAGTCTACGGTTTCGCTTTAACTGGAAACAACTATTGCTTTTAGTCTTTCATGCCAACATCCAAAGAGACTGAGCTCCAGGACCATGGATTAGTTTTAAAGCCTTCATTACACCCGAGCAACCCCGGGCTCTACTGCTAGTATATATATATATATAGTCCTGAATACTTTTTGGCAAATTTTGTTAGGAAAATATATGTCATTTGGCAGGATTCAAACCTGACAACAACAACTTGACCCCTAACAACATAGGGGAAGCCATCAATTGATTTAATGCATCTTAAACCACTCGACTGCAAATGATTTCAGTCTAAATGAAGTTGAATCAAGTTATATAAACACAAATTTCTGATTTCTTGTAAATTTCCATCTCTGCTCTGAAAGCATATCATAATGTAAGCAAATGTAAACAAACAATGCTATGAAAAGTTTCAGAGATTTATGAAATGGATTAACAACCAATATTTAATTTATTTGTTTGATCATTATTTTTACTAAATACTCTTTTATCTTTTTATTCTTTTTATTTTCTCTTTCCTATATTTTGCTTTTTTCTTTCTTTTCTTTTTTTCTCATTTTTCTTCTTTTTTTTTTCTCATTTTTTCAATCTAATTTGTTCTTTTCTTAACTTTTCCTCCTAAATGGGACTCCATTTTGTATTTAACTTTCTTTTCTTTTGATTTTTATTTTCTTCTATTTTCTCTCACTTTCTTTTCTGTGATATTTTGTTCAAATTTTACCACCCCCACCACACACTTTTCTTGCCAGTCATTCTTTGCACTCTTTTTTGTCACTCGCATGCCCCTTTCTTACTCTTACTCTTTCTCCCCAAACTAAAATTACGAAACACCATCATTGTATTTATGTTATCTTTCTTTTACACTGCTCTATAAAAATCATGAATGTTATATCTTAAATTCATTCCATTTGCAATTTATTGAAGTGCTTCCAATGATCCACCAAATATGATCATTGTGCATCATTATGTATGTCAGGATTCAGTAATTTGGAGCACTAATTCATGCCATTGTAGTTACCATTTATATACTTCTTAACAAGAAACTTAACAAGAGAATAGCAATTAACCAAACAGGTAGTTTCTATGGGAACTGAATTCATGCTAAAAATGAGTATCAGGACAGATTCTTTCTGGAATCTGCATAAATGTATTTCTCTTTTCATAATTTATTAATCGGCTATTTATAAAGATAAACCATCTCTATGTATAAAAGCCAATGCCCGTTACTTTGTAATACACAAAACATGTCATCTGTTTATACTGAAATGTGTTGATCAGATACACCTGTCATATTTATTGTGGGTTGTATATTAGCCAGTAAACAATTACTGAATAGTGGAATACAACATCAAACAAAACAAAGATTTGAGTAAAAAATATTTTGCCAAGTTTATTTTCATTAAAGGAAATACATAAACAAAAATAATGTTCTTCTTCTATGTGCCATGTTCCAGGACATAGACAATCATCGTCTTCCATGTCTCCCAATCCCTGGTAGCTCTTAGCACACTTTCTGCTGTCACCCCACCCAAACTCCTCTCTGTCATTCACCTGCTCAGGCCCTTCAAATATGTTATCTGCTGCTTTCCCCCATCTCTCTTTCCTTTTATCTAACCTGTCTCTCTTTCCTTCTATCTAACCTGTGAGTAGCAGATTCTCCAAGCCTTTTTCCTCATCACATGTCCCAGGAACTTTTAACTGTCTTTTCCTGATGCTCAGTATTAATTTCCTTTTCATTTCCATCCATTCTAAAACCTCATCATTGCTCACATGCTCAATCCATGATATCCACAGCATCCTTCTGTAGAACCACATTTCAGTTGCTTTAAGCTTTTCCTTCATCTTTGATGATATTGTCCAGCATTCACTGCCATATTAAGGAACAGACATCACATAGCAATCCAATACTTTCTTCTTTGTTTCTAGCAAAATTTTTCTGTCTCTTAATACTCTGCTCAGATTCTGGAATGTGTCCTTGGCCATGCCAATTTGCCTTTGAATATCAGTGTTGCACTTTCCAAGTACTTAAATTTTTTAACTTGCCTGCTTTTAGTATCCCCAACCTGTAATTGGCATTTTGGGCTCCTTTGTTTGCTGATGATCATACATTCAGTTTTTGTGTAATTTATTTGTAGTCTTTTCTTTTGAATTTCTTCATCTACCTTTTTTAGGAGGTCTTGCAGTTTTTTTCTGTATCGGCTATCAGCACTGTATCATCTGCGTATCTCACATTGTTCAGATTTGGACCACCAATGACAAATCCTGGCATAATTTCTAGGGTCTTCAGAATAGTCTCGCTGTACAAGTTGAAGAGATCTGGTGAAAAGACACATCCTTTCTGTCTTTGTATATCTGCTGAATTCATTTCTTGTCCATATGCAGGTGGTTTGCTGCCAGTAGAGGTTTTTGATTACTCTGATGTCTTTGCCATATATGTCGAGGTTGCTGAGCATTTCTATCAGTTCTTTGTGGCGTACTTTGTTGAACACCTTGCCAAAACACAGGTAACAATCTTTTTCATTTGTATCACTCTTTCTGATAGCATCCTAAGCATAAATATCACATTGCTTATTTCAGTGTCCTTGATGAAACTGCACTGTTCTTGTTCTATTTTCACACTCTTTTCATCATGATTCGGACAATAAGTTTCATTATGTGGCTCATGAAACTTATTGTTTGATTTGATTGCACTTGGCTTCTTAGGCAGAACTATAAAAATTTATTTGCTTTGGTCAACTGGTATTACACCACTGTTGTAGATTTCATGTATTATTTTCATAATTTTCTCTATGATGAAATCTTCTAAGGCTTTCAGCATCTCTATTACAATGCCATCTGGTCCAGCTGCTTTATTCCTATTTAGTTTGGCCATTGCAGCTTCCACTTACAGGGCACAAAGCAAAAAATATCTCTGCATACTCATGTAGAGGGTGAGAAAGGCCTTGTCCTGAGAAGGACAATTTTGGTAGTTGTTGAAAAGTGCCATTCTGAAAAGGACAGCTTTGGTTGTCTCTGGAGAATGTTGTCTGGAAAAGCTTTACAACAATCACTGGTTAAGCTTTTTTCTTTTGATTGTTTTTAAAAAATATGTGAGTACTGACAGGATACGATATATTTTACATTTTTTTTTTAACAATGAATAAACTCAAATACCATTAGCAAGTTTCTTTCAAATCTGACTGTATGAAGAATTAGATTTTCTTCTGTCAGATTTTTTAGTTTCTTCTCTTTCACTTCAAGGACTTGTGGAACTCTTCCAGCTTTTTGTTTTTTAGTCAACTTTGATCTTCAAAAATTTAAATGCAATATTAATCATTATCTTGTCTTCTTAATTCCTGTTCTTTTATTGTTCTCTCTCCTTAAATATTGTTTCTTCTTCTCATAGTCCTATGTTAACAGTTTCTTCTTTCACTTGTGGAACTATCTTCCAGCTTTTTGCTTTTTAATCTTCAAAAATTTAAATGCAATGTCAATCATTATCTTCTGTCTTCTTAATTCCTCACTATTTATATTACTTGGACTATTCTTCTAATCTTTTTTGCTATTTCCATGATGTTTCAGCAGTTGCACACTCCTGCCTTCTTCAGGTTTTAGGTATTTCAAACCAAACCCTTTATTATGATCACTTACCTAGTTACTTGTTCATCACTGCCTGGTATTGAACTCACAATTCTTTGGGTCAAGTCACTGGAACTAACCAACTATATCCACTGGGTCATGTGTCCCTGAGGAGTCAGTTGTTATCTTTTGTATAAACTCCCACTAGCATAGTTTTCTTGGTCATGCAGGCATGTAAGCTATTCCACCATGTCAATGTACTTAATCATGGAGTAGATATTTTGCATACATAACCCCAAAATAATAGAATAGAATAGAAAATAGAAGGAAAATACTTAAGGTAGGTTTTAGATTGTTTTATAGTCTCTGTACATGAAGTAAGAATCAGTAAGAAAAAGGAATTGTTTTCTGTTTATTAAAAAGCTTTTTAAAAGGGTTTTAAAATGCATTTCGTTAATTACAAATTTTTCATTGACAACAAATGTTATGAAATAAACATTGTTAAGTTTGACATTTCAATTGTTTCATAAAAAATTATATGGATCAAATTTAATTTATTTTTTTCATTTAACTGACCATCTACTGAATCATTTTACTATCAGTTTTGAATTCTTACCCAATGTTGAAGAATATGTAGCATATGGGTTCATTAATAAGGTGGATATTGATAGCAGTTTGAAGAAATAACTGTTTTGGTAGTTGGAAGTAAAATCCATGATAAGAGTAGCAGTAATGTAAGAAATTAAGTCAGTATCAATCAGAAACAGGGCAGAAATGTCAGTAGCTGATGACCTCTTAATTGCTTCTTCAGATGTCATGTCAGGTGTGATTGCATTCTTTTGTTCTGTCTTCTGGTGTCATTCTGATCCCATCTCTCTGCTTCTCTGCTTCTCATCTGCTTTTTGACCTAAAGGCATCAAGTTTTTATCTTTTTTGAATAGGCTTGAGAATTTGGTGTGAACATCAAAAAGTCAATTTTTTTATTGGCCAAGTTATTTTATACTTGGCGTTCCTTTCTTTTTCATTGTTTTTACATAACAAAAGTTAAGTGTGGAGCTTGTCTTATTTTGGCAGATTTATAGTCACAAATAAGTAAAACTCTGGTCCTACAAATTCAGCTGGGTTCAGTCTTTTCTTCTTCTTTCTCTTTTTGTTTCAGGGTTGCCTTTTCATTAGTTGAGAGAGAGAGAGAGAGAGAGAGAGAGAGAGAGAGAGAGAGAGAGAGAGAGAGAGAGAGAGAGATTTTCATCAAGATAAATACTTTAGCCATTATAAATACACTTGAATAAAACACCAGAAATCTCCATTTTTCATTGTAACTAATAATTCCCTGATGTATTTACTATGCTTTGTGAAAGCATCCACAAAGTAAAGTAAATCACTTACAATATATACAAAATAAGTCTACTTTATTTATATATACAACTTTTGGCCTAGGATCAGTGTGTAGTATCTGCTTGATCAGCACTCATTGCCATCCTCTCCCTTACTTGCTATCACTCTCTTCAAAGATGAAGCAGAGACTTGAAGCAACAGAAATGTGATTCTATAGAAGGATGCTGTGGACACTATATACCAAACATGTGAGTAACAAGAAAGAGAAAATGGAATCAAAAAGGAAACTAATACTTAACATCAGGAAGTAATAGTTGAGATTTCTGGGATAGATAGTGAGAAAGGAGGGCTTGGAAAATCTGATATTTATGGAATAGATAGAGGGTGGAAGACAACACATAACATGCTTAATAAACTTGAATAAATGGATGACAGAACAGGGCTTGCAAGAAATAACAAAGACAATGCAACAGGAAATTATGGAAAGCCATGATTGCCTACGTCCAATGGCAGAAGAAGAAGAAGAAGAGCAGAGGGGAAAAGAGTGTGATGGTCAAAAGGTATGAAGATGATAAAGAAGAAAACCATCTGGAACATAGACAATAAATAGATGTTCATATACAGAGAGAAAGAAGGAAGAGAGATGAAAGAAAAACATGAACAGACCTGCGAGCTGAATATTAAGAGATAGTGAACAAATGATCAAAAGACAGGTAGAAGTGATCAGGTATAAAAATTCATTATAGAGTAATAAAATAAAAGAAATATTAATATATATTGTTTGATTGATTTTTCAAAAGGTTGATAATCTGTTTTTACAGATTATCAACCTTTTGCAGTCAGTAAATATTTTTAGCTTATAAGAATTTTTTTTGAGATAATACTTATACAAGACCTAATAATTAACTCATGGATGAGGGAGATGTTGATTTATACCTTTTTATATTCCGATATTTAGGCATAAGTGAATATAATGAACACAATTAGAACTGAAACTCTGCTGTCTGATTTCCAATTCCAAGACGTTGCTAATTAGACAACCCACACATCACCTGGATTTCACAACTAGTCACACATTTAGGTACTGTCCAGGCTCAATATTGCTCAACTTCCTTGATTGGATGAGAACTAGTGACGATAAAGTAAGATCATGGGAGAAAATATTTGCATGTTTATGATTTTTTTTTTATATATGAAACTAAACCATGTTTGTAAACAGGAAAAACATGAGAAAAATGAAAAGATACAGAAAAAAATGAGAGAATGAAAAGATACAGGAAAAATATAAAAAGAAAGCAAAAGCATGAGATAATGGATAATGTTAGTTGTTTTGGTAGGGATAAGGGAGAGAATGAGAAGATACATATAAATTATGAGAGATGAGCAGAGACATAAGATAATGAATAATCTTAGTTATTTTAGTAGGGATAAGGGAGAGAATGAGAAGATACAAGAAAAATACAAGAAAAAAGCAAAAGAATGAGATAATGGATAATCTTATTTGTTTTGGTAGGGATAAGGGAGAGAATGAGAAGATACAGGAAAATTATGAGAGAAGAGCAGACATGGGATAATAAATAATCTTGATTGGCAACATCCATGGAATTTTCATATGTCCAACTGGTTTAATTACATTTTTAGAAAATCAATTTGCCCAACATTCATGTAGTAAAAACCTTGTATTGTATTTCTAGAGTGAAGTAATTTCTATTTGTATGTTTCAATGAACCATGAGCTTTGAGTTATCATAGTAACTAATTTATGATTAATTTCTATTTTAAATCATCAATGAAAAAAAAAATTCTGATTAAATTATTTGCAATAAATTCTTTCATTGTCTCCACATTTTTACCAAATCAATATTAGAAAAAAACAAACAAATAATATGCAGTATAAACAAAATCCTCTTCTGCACAACTGATTACCAAATTACTTTCATGTCTGAACCCAAGTATTTTGCATCATTCAACTTAAACTAATATGAAGTACAACAACAAGGGCAATTTTTAAACAGTGTTACTTTATTTAACATAAAAGTTACATTTGTGAGCACACATCAAAAGGGAAATTAATGTCATATTACTTCCTGAAGTATTCTCTGGTGAGATGTATTTACTTTGCAGTTTTTGTTTGAGTGATTTGTTTGTTTAATGGTGTATCAACTCCTTATTCAATGCCAAAATTTAATTTTCTTTGGAGCTTTGAAGTAATAATAATATGGTACAAGGTGTATTAGATGTAAGTGCCAAAGAAGGTAATGACTCATCATAGTATTACCTATTTGTAGATGGCATCACACTAGAAACAGATGCACTGGAAACAAGAGAAAAGTGAATGAAAGTACAACTATTAATTATAAGCTAGACAAACTGCATAACACTTTAGAATGTACTGGATACATTTTATGCCAGTCCACATTGACATGCTTGTCTTGCTAGAACAATTATTACTGAATGGTAAGTTCAATCCACACTGGGTGCCCCATATTCAGCCTTGTACCACATCTAAGCTATGTTAAGAAAATTCTCACTACAATATTGTACAACTTAAATGACAAGTAAAACTGAAGTGCTCTGTCAACATTAAAGTAAGATACATGACATTTCAAGTTATTAATCTGAATGTTTCATCAGTCTTAGGCAAAGATGCATGTGTGGAATTATGCTTATTAAAAAGAGTTGACCTAGAGCTAATAAATACATCAGCAGATAAACTTGGAAAATCTGCTGCATAACTTCTAATAAGTTTAAGAACAGTATTTACTCATATAGTATTGTTTATTCTATGCACATACAGAAAATTCATCTGTAATTCAGAAAAGATACTGGATGTCAAAAACAGCAGTAAAAACATTACAGAAAAAACTTGCATCATTGAAATTATTTGATTGTGTATGAGTACAATTCAATGATAAAACTTGGGCACCAGTAGTTGTTATGAATAAATGGGGCAAATCAACATCATATATTGTTTTAAAGTTGACAAGTGAAAATGTTTCATGAAAACAGATTTGATTGAAAATAGATTTGATTATGCATTTCACTATTCAAGGCTTCATCAGATCCAAAGCTGAAAGAATAAAATGTGTGTATGTGTGTGTATGTTTAAATAATAAGTATTAGTACTTTTTTCCTAAGCTGGCATTTCTGGTAAATAAAGATAAAAGAAAAAGAGTGAGTGAAAAAAAAAGAAGTTGTTTATATTTATTCTTACAATTCTTAGTTCAAGTTAAAAGTTTTTAATATATTTTCCTATCAATTTTTGTAAATCTGCTTCTCATTGTTAGAATGGTCTGAAAATAAGAAATTCATTTAGCCTTTTCTGAAATGAATCCAAGGCAAATCCTTCAGAATGGGTTGAAAGTAACAGATTTTTTGTGGTCTACCCATGCATTTTCTGTATCGAAATTTTGGTATAGAAATCCCTGGCTGAGCACTGTGGTGTAATGGATATCTGTTCAGAATGAGAAATAAGAGAGCTAAGTTTGAATGCTCATTAAATTCATTGAATTCTTTTATGCACAAATATCCTTCTCTTCTCCCTTCAGGACAGATTCATCAGTCTTAGGCAAAGATGCATGTGTGGAATTATGCTTATTAAAAAGAGTTGATAAATACATCAGCAGATAAACTTGGAAAATCTGCTGCATAACTTCTAATAAGTTTAAGAACATTATTTACTCATATAGTATTGTTTATTCTATTCACATACAGAAAATTAATCTGTAATTCATTAAAAAAATGCTGAATGTCAAAAACAGCAGCAAAAATTCTGCTGCTCGGAAGGTTGGTTTCTTTTGTAGGGCTAAAAAGTTTTTCTTGTCGACATCCATCTTGTACATATATAAATCTACCATCTGCCCATGCATTGAATACTGCTGTCACATTTGATTGGGTGCCCCTTCTATTCATCTTGGGCTTCTTGACAAAATCAAATTAAGAATCTGTAATGTAATTGATCCTGACCTGCTAGCTTAATTCCAGTCACTTTCTCACCAACGTAATGTGGATTCCCTCTGTCTCTTCTACAAATGCTTTCACGGATTCTGCTTTGATGAGCTTAGCTCCCTGCTTCCCCTACAGCATGAATTTACTTGAGCTACTAGACTAGTGGCTAGGTCCACGCTTTTACAGTGAAACCAATCAAATGGAACTGCAACTTTTACTCTAACAGCTTCTTTGCTTGCACTTCCCACCCATGGAATTTCCTTCCATATACTTGTTTCCTTGAAAGCTACAATCTCCAAGAATTTCAATACAAAATCAATTGCCATCTCTTATCTTCTTGGTTCCCATAATTTCCCTGACAACCCTTGCATCATATTCTTCTTCCTTTACACTCCACTCTCATGCAGCCCTCTTCATACCTGTATTCTCATTCTTTTCTTACTCATTCGCTGATGCCCCTGTAACTTGTTCCTCTTTCTCATCACTCACCTCTTCTGTATCCCTCTGCACACTAGTGGCAGTTCTGCTTTGCTTGGGGTGAAATGATTAACTGCAGAAATAAATGACAATCTACTGTGGGAAAATCTTCAGCCTAGTCAGTCATGGATCAAAAGAGACATGATCACCCAAGCATGTATTATGTATGCCACTTAACTGACTGACTGATACAAATCCCAACAAAGTTGACAAGTGGAAACATTTCACGAAAATAGATTTGATTGAAAATTAATTCCACTTGTCGACTTTAAAACTTAGTTGGGATTTCTATACCCTAATTTAATAATGTAATAAATTGTCACAACAGCATCAGGACAAACATATAGAAGAAATAAATGACACATATAGCCATCAAGTGAGAATGACAACCAAAGATCAGCACTCATATCTAATGAAATCAATGATGAAGAACCAAATTTTTCAGACACTGTTGAGCAGACCCCTTCAATCTTGCCACACTCAGAAGCTGGTAAAATTGTAACAAGAAGTGGTCATGTTATAAATAAACTTATCAGATAGAAAAGAGAAATTTCATATTGACCAGAGTAGTGCTAAATCTCTAATGACATGTAAATATTTGTATTTGTCAATAATGAACATTATAAGTTTCATATCTTGAGAAATCAGAGAGTCAATTTTGAATTCCAGTCAAATTCATTTCTTTCACTTACACACGAATAACCTTGGGAAAGTATTAATCTATCTCTTCTCCCTCCATTTATGGGTTGAATAGCAGGGAAGATTAGGTTCTATAGCCTTGCTTGGCAGCCATTTTACCACAGAAATTAATGGCAACTGACTGCAAGAAAAACTTCTGCCTAGTCACTCATGTCTCTTTTGAGACTGTTCTTGAAATGAGAGATGTTATAACAATATTTAAACATGGCGTGAACAGAATAATTATATTATATTTATTATTACTAATGATTACAGATAGAAAAGAATCAACTATGAAAAATTTATTCTGTTCCAATATGAATAGAGGAAAAAAAAGGCGATTTTTTTTTTTTTTTTTTTTTTTTTTTTTTTGCTGAGAAAAGATTCACTTTCCCAAAAAGATTGTGAAGGGACTAAAAATAAATATGAATCAGAAATTAACACATGAAATTACTCATTTAGAATAAAACAGCCAAAGCTAATCGAGGTCACAGAGGTCAAACAACAGTTGTTAACAGAAATGGTATTGAGCAGAGCTTGACTGGGAAAGGTTTTTGTTTTTCTACATTCTCAATGACCCAGCTGGTGTTAAAATTCACCTTGCTACAGAAAGTGATTATGAACTTTTGTTTTTTTTCTCAAAACAGAAAAAATTCCCAGCTGAAATTTCGACATATGCTAGCTGACATGAAGGTTGAAGTGTCAATGGACAGTGTTGAATAAGTCTCCACAGAACACGATCTGAATCAGTGTAAAAAAATCATAAAACAATAGCCGAAAAATTCTATTTTTTATTCCAGCGAAATGTAAAGCAAAACTCACCTGTGAATGATATGAGGTAAAAAAAGTTAGGCTTGATGTATTGCAAACTATAGACAAAGTCAAAAAAGAGAAATTTTGTGGATTGGGGAATTCAGCCAAATGCAAAGGTTAAGTTGATTTGTTGACGGAGAGAAAAGGACAATTAATTAATTATGAGAATGACTAAACGACAGAGATAAGCGCCACACCATTGGGTGCCCACCGTAGAACCTGCTGCATCCCATAGAGTTCCTGGCTGAAGATGTAATGAGATAGAGATAATTGTCACACTGTTGGGTGCAAACCGTAGAGAAGCCTACTGACAACCGATCAAAAAGAGTTAAGTATTAATCCATTTCTTCTCTCCAGTTATGGGTTAAATAACAGGACAGATTGGGTTCTAATGCCCTGGGTGGCAACCAGTCTATCGCAGAAAGTAATGGCAACCTACTGTGGGATAATCTTCTGCCCAGTCAGTCAAGTTTCTTTTGAAACATGATTGCCCAAGCATTTATCATGTATGTCACTTAACTGACTGATAGTGCCTGTAGCTACTAGCAGTCAGAGTTAGTCATACCATGGGTTGTTTACAGATAAGCACACAGTACATTTGGTTTTATTATTCACTGTTACTCATAAGTTACCCAGCATGGCAAATTATTAACATAACAGTGCCTCTCTGTTGTGTTGACAGAAACAAGCTTCATAAACATTAGAGTCTTTAGAAGGCAATGATGTTCTGTCTTGGATAAGGTTGTGATTTCTTTTGTAGGAATGTTTCATTGTGAAAAGCTTTACACTTTTGAGGACTTTGGGGTTTATGATGAATTTACAGCTGCAAATATTGGGAATGGTGTACAAGCAGTGCTCATTGAAATGTTCAGTTCATTAGCTTATCAACCTTTAGTTTTGTACCTTTTCTTTGATTTTTGTTTGGTCCATTGTTAAGCATTTTAAAAACTTGCTATGCTGGCTGCTTGTTAACTTTGACATCTGCAAATAAAAAATTTTGAATCCCGTTTGTCTTTATTGCATTGATAGATATGGAAGGTGGAGTGGGTGCAAGCAGTCCATTTAGTGAATGAATGTATATGCATGCACGATAGGGTGCATAATTGTGTGTGTATTTGTTTATATGTGCATAAACCTATGTGCAAGAGAGCATGCATACATACATACATATTTGTGTGTGTGTGTGTGTGTGTGTGTGTGTGTGTGTGTGTGTGTGTGTGTGTGCAGGAATTTATGTATATGCATGAATGTTTACATGAAAGTTTGAACAGATGTACATATGTGTGTATTTATATATCTATGCATAAGTGTGTTTATATATATATGTGCATGAGTGCTTGTATAATATATATGTGAATAAGTGTTTGTATATATATGTATATAATTAAATTTGTTTTTATTTAAAATTAATATAGTTTAAATATATATATGTATATATATTTGCATGTGTGTGAATGTATATGCATGAGCATGTGTATCTATGTGAATGGATGTGTATATATGCATGCACAAGCATGTATTTGTGTATATGTATGCATGAGTGTGGGTATATATGTGTATGCCTTAGCATGTGTATGTGTCTAATTTATTTTATCTGATTCCATTTGTGCCAAAATAGAAAACAACTGTCAATTCTTTAATCCCCAAAGGAAAAGTCTTTTGTCCTGAAATTGACAGCACTCAACTTTTTCCCTTAATTCTATTTAACATTTACATTTAATTTTCTTTCTCATTGTTTTTATGTTTTACTTTGTTTTTCTTCCATTTTGTTCTTTATTATTTCTATTTTTACTTACCAAATCCTTACTCTTTCTCTTTCTTTCTTTTCTTAACTTTTTTCTTTTTCTCTTTGTTCTTACTCCTCTCTCTCTCTCTCTCTCTCTCTCACTTTCCTTTCTTTCTGCTTCTTCTATTATTCTTTCTTTTTCAATCTGTTCTTTATTTTTATTTTTATCATCACCATCCACCAATTTTCTTTAGATGTCATGTATTTTTCAATGATTTTTCTTTTTCTTATTTTTTTTAAGGTTTTAACTTTTATTTCATCTTTTTTTTTACTTTTTCCTTTAATTTCTTACCCTTTTATTTTTTTGTTTTTTCTTCTCAGCTTTTTCTCTTCTTTTTGTCTTTCTTTTCACTGGAAAATTTGGGGGGTTTGTAAACATTTTTACTTCATGTCCCACCATGACAGATAAAAAACTCAAATATCTGAATCCACCTGAAGATTTTCAGAATTAATCAATTATACCTGAATTCAACTTAATTCTTTAAAATTAAATAATTTTCACTCTTCTCACTGAAATTCTAAATTGCACTCCTGTGCAAGGGAAGGGTGCTCTACATTTAGACTCACTGCTACATGTTTTTAATTTGTAGTCTTTTTTCATTCTTTTTTTCCCCCTCAGATTCATGACTCAATTAAATAAACCAAACCTTTTTGTCAATCACCTTCACCTTCTTTCACATATTTTTTTTTCTTTCCTATTTGTTTCTTCATTGCACACAAACTCAAATTAGAACATGATGTTGAATTATCATATGCCAAAAACAAGATAACAACACCGGAAACATAACATCCTTGAAAATGGCCTGTGAAGAAGGCTGAAAGCGCTTGGAAAGTAAAAAATTATGGAACCATTTTACATTCCTTATCTCCAGCTAAAAGGAAACATGCAAAAATACTGGAAAAATTAAATCAAAAATTAATAAAATCTTCCTTGTTCATCGTTTTTAACGAAACATGTTTAAATGAAAGATTGCTGCCCAAATAGACATTAATAAATAGATAGGTGCATTGTTGGGTAAAAAATACAGATTGATTTTATATATACATATACATTTACTTATTAATATCTATTGATTATTTTTCTTTTTTAATATCAATTTACTTATTTTTTTCTCCATTTATTTATTTTTCTTTGTCTCCCTGGATCCATTCTTTCTGATTTAAATTTTTTCTCTTTTTCTCTGTCTTTCCTTTTTTTATTTTTCTTTAACTCTTTGGCTTCAAGCAGAAATATACAAACAAAAAACAAAACAAATAAAAAAAAAACTTGACTTGCATTGACCTTGTTTTATTCCCTGACAGCAATAACTATAAGCTGAAAATTCAATTATAAATCTATCAAGGGAGTACCCAAACATTCAACTTTCCTAACTCAGTTCGCTTGGCTTATCTCCCTTGGCAAATGAGATGAGACCTCACTTTGTTTAAGCAACTATTGATTATTAAAGAACTACATTAGTGATAACTGACTGCATTACAATAAAGTGAAGAAAAGTTCTTGGCCTAACCAAAACCTCCTTCCAAGAGTTAAAAAAATCTTGGTGAATCTGATCACATTCAGATGCAAGACAATAAAGTTACTAAGACACAAGAGGTTACTGAGTGTGAAAGAATATGAGAAAAACAAAAAACATTAATGAGTGAGAACAATAAAAGAGCAGGCAGTTGATAACTGTTGACATTGTGTTTAAATTTTTGAAGATTTTGAACAACTTAATTTTATTTCAGAAAAACAAATTTCAGTATTTTCATTGAGTCTTCATTACCACATCCAAAATATTGAATTGTACTCATAGAACATTAGTAAACATCTATGCAGGTGATATCATAGTTTAAGGACAAACTTCCAAAAACCAAGATGATTCAATCCTTGCTGATGATTTCTCCTCTTACCTAGCTCTAACAGTTGAATAATGAAAAAAAAAAATGAAGAAAGTCTTCAGTAACAGTTGTAACAAAATAGAAAAGCTTCAGTGAATGCAGTCAAGCATGACAAACTGCAGCAGACATCAGTAGGCAGGTTAGGTTTAAGGCTTCAAGTTCACAAAGAGAAGAATACGAACAATTGCCTGGTGGATTAAAGTGTTGATTTATGAATTTAGTGGCAATCCCTGGATAGGGCAGTGTGTACATGGATTCAGTGGAAACAGGGCAAGCAATAACTGAGCAGTACTAAAAATAAGAACTATATGAGATATTCTTAGACATGAACAGTGGAAGGAGAAACAGTTTATCCCCATAAATTACATAAAGGATTTAGTTCAATCTCTGAACAGGGCTGTATGTACATAGATTCAGTGAAAACAGAACAAGCAATAACTGAGTAGTTATAAAAATAAGAACTAGACGAAATATCCCCAGACATGGGCAGTGGAATGAGAACCGTTTACCAATCAAGATTTCTTGAATCAACAAACACTTGATGAAGACCAGAGTGCATGATGGCTTTATCTTTGTGATAACAACAACAAAGATGAGCGCAATAGCCTGCATGTAAATAGTATAAATAATGATAACTTATCATCCCAGAAATTTGGACAAAATATAGATTGTAATTTTCAATATCTTAAAATCCAAGCTAGTTTCTTCATTACTGAGTCTTCTCCAATCATGATGAACAGTTGCATTCTCAATGAGGCACAATGCTTTAAATCTTTTGTGGGGGTTTCCAAACTGGGGTACATATACCTCCAGTGGTACTTTTGTACTTTTCAGAGTGTACCACAAATGTTCAGATACTGCAGGCTGGGACTATTAGTTAGTAAGTTAGTGTGCGATGTTTTGCCATTGCCTCAGATAAATAATGCACTAAATCTGTTTTGGTGGCAAGGAAATATAAAAGAAAAATATATATCACAGTGCTGATTGGTTTTAATGAGAAAAAGAAAGTAGACAATAATAAAGTAAGGGAAGATATAGTTGGTGATTATTCTCTCATGCATTTAACATTTTCTTCAGTAAAATGGAAACCATTATCATCTTTTCATTTGTAACCTCTTCTTTAAATAATGACTGCATTCATACTTATGATTATTATTGCAATATTTTGTTAAAGTTGTTAAGCTCAAATATTTAATGATGCAATAGATAAATTTTCATGGGTATTTTGTAGTTGTGGGACTCATGATAAGTTTATCTAATTATCAAATTACCATATTTTCCTTTGCATTAGACACATTTTTAAAATTTTTGAATCTAGCAAAAAAACTGTCAGGTGAACTAATATTGCTGGATTATGTATGGGAGATGACAGAGGTTTTATGAATAATGAATAAACATTTATGATACTTAAAAAAATTTTTTTTTTTGCTTCTTCTTATGTATGATAGCCAGTTTCTTTTTAGAATGCATTCAAGTTTTTGTTTGTATACTGTGGTGATATCTACTGAACAAAAGCGACCGGATGTTTGCTCTCTCACGACAAAAAGGCAAATGATCAAAAATCGTTGTTGCACATCTGGGTTCGCGCAGATGTTCCGGTTGAAAAATAAAAATTAATCAAATATCAAATTTCCATTTCCTGAGCCTTTTATTTATCAGCCAATGGGAAGCCCAGAATCAAATTCAAGTGTAAAATCCCTAACGAGCTGTTTTGATCCAAAAAGCAGATATAAAAAGCAGAGACACAAAGCATCATCAGACAGATTGATAGTGACAGGCGAGAGTAATTAATATCTCCCTTGACCAAGTCAAGTGGCTATGATGCTCGTCCCTTCACATCTCTTTCCTTCTCCCCTGTCTCAAAACTATTTACCACCTAAGGAGCAACTACTTCAAAGACATTCCACAATTACACGCTCCCCACATTCCTAAGCCTTAAATCTCTTTCAGTTTATTATTTGCCATGAACATTTAACTTCCGTTGGACCTATATTCAATAATTACTTTAATTGTAAAAACATTAATTGATATGTGTACATATAAAAATGTTATTTTTATACTCAAATTGTCTTTCTTGATTTTATAATCATTTTATGACTTATAGTGGGCTATCTACCACAAGGCCAAATTCCGTTAGCCTGCAACAGTATACAATTACCTTTCACTAGAACGGACTTCCACTAAAACTAGAAAAGGAATAGATAAGATATCCCCTATAATACTATTGGTAATGTTCAGTAAAATATTTTGCTTTGTTTGCATGTACTTTAATTACCTATAAAAATTTATTCACATTTATTGTACTTTACTGATTCCTTTCAGTTCCCTTGGTTTATATGTATCAGTACTCATTGATACAAATGTACCAGTATTTCTTTTCTGCTTTGATAAATTTAATTAAGTTTCCTTTGAAGGTTAAATTTAATATAACTCATATTATATTTTATTCCAGTTTCCTGTTACAATATTGTTTTTGCATGCTCAAAATGATACATTTTCCCCTACAAAATAAGATATAATTCAATAAATATATAATAAAACATACTAAAAATTTCATTTTCCAAAAAACCTCCTTGTAAAATTGTTAGAGGGACATATTATTTGAGGGTGTGTGTAATATGAAAGCAAATATAGTAAGATTCATAGAATTAAAACAGAAAAACAATTAAATTTTCACAGGTAATAGTGATTTTAATCATTAGACCATTTTCTTAGTGTCAGGACATTCAGAAATAAGAAAAAACAACCTCCAGGAATTTAAATGCAATGTCAATACTCATCTATCAACCACTTGACTCTAGTTCTTTCACCACCCCGTATATCCTTTCCTTTCTCTCCACCTTTGCAACTGTCATCACACCTGTATTCCCGTCCTTCTCTTGCTCCTTTCTAACTGGTTTGTCTTCCTCTTCACTCTCTTTTGATTAATCATTTTACTCTTATGTAGCCCCCTGCACATCAGTGGCATTACCGCCTTGCTCGAGGTAATACGATTAAAAAAATATCAGGCCTCCTCATGGCTGCTGGTAGGAGTGATTAGCCTTTCCTTTTCTTCTTTGTTTTCACTTGCTCCCTTCCCTGTTTCTAGCCTTTCCTTTCCTCTCTTTTATATCTGTCTTCTTCGTCACAGTAGACTCATCTTTGTTTTGTTCATTTTTTTTCAGATTTTTTACCTAATTCGAGGAATAAAATCTTTCGTTTTTCAATGAAATTCATCTGTGTGTTCTAGCAAATTTGAGTTAAACTGGCTGAGAAAGCAGGATGCTTTTTGGCATTTTATCCAGGGCAGCACAGTACTGTATAACATATTACTTCATAATATAACTAAATCATTCAGTATAGTTCTCTTTTGATGTAAATAAAGGTTTTATTTGATGGTACAATGAATGAGGGTCTTATTTTATGGCACAATAATGTATGTGTGCCTTGTATCTTGTCCAAGTACAGTTTGTAAAGCTTCAATAAATTATAAATTTTATAAAGCTCTGCTTTTACTGATCACAGGAATGAATTTCTAATGCTCAAATTTTGAACCTTGACTTAATTTTTAAATTTGTTTCCCCAAAAAAGCAGTAAGAATTTGGGAAAACTAACCCCCAACTGAGAGCAATATCACAAGTAATTCTAAAATCAACCTGCTCTACTACACAATGGAAGTGGGTTGGGTCAAGAACGTTTCAGCAACCTCTTTAAGATGCTCGTAGGAATTTGCATTAAAATTTAATGAATAAAAAATACTTAATAAAAATATTTAATTATTAACAGGAGACTCAACTTAGTGAAAGACAAATAATTGTTACTGAAGTAATGTTTTTCTATGTGACAAAAACTGACCTCTTTTTATTGTCATGCACCAAATGAACTGTCTATCATAGTTGATATCACCTGACCATCATTTCTAGGGATCCACATTAACCACACCTATTCTATTATCCCATGTGATTCAGATTTGCTTTATATGTCAAGCATATGTGTTCATGTAAAGTCTTTATTAAATTATCACTTCTGTCAGCAGTGGGCAGGATGATAAAAACAGAAGGGTGGTGCAAAAGATGTCTATAAATATCATTAGAGTCTATGGAACAAATGTATAAAAACAAGGAAACAATAAAATTCAGATCATCTGCAAAGAAAAAAATTTTACCTTTCATAAAGTGAGTTATATTTTGTTTCACTTTTAATAGTATTAAGATAAATACTTCTATTTTGCTTTTGTTTCAGAATTGTATTTTTCCAGGTACAATTTTAAAGTGAATTAAAAAAGTTTTTTTAAGTAAATTTGTTTGCATTTCTCTAAGTCTCTGAAGATGTATTAGAGAAATGCAGGAAACACTCAAGAGAGTTGAAGCTTTAAATTTCTTAACATATAGTGATCATATTTTGATGAGTTTATATCCAATTTTCATCAGCTACTTAGAGTCACTGATGATAACATTTTATACATGCAGAGTTTTTCAGAAAAATTGATATTTCATAATATAATAACTTAGCCAATTTTTGTTCAAAGGATCTCAAATTTTAACAGAAAGTATGCAAACAACTCTAAATTCTATGTTTTATTTTTTTTCTCATTTCAGGTCTAGGAATGCTATTCACTGGAAAAGAAAAGGCATTTTACATGTGACAGTCTGTTCAAACATAGTTGAAGAAAACTGTGTAGCCTGCATTTGTGAAAGGATTTGTTAAAAATACACCAACTCTAATACTGTAGAGACTTTTATCCAAAATATACTGCAGTGTGCTTGGCAAAAGATGGACTAACAACTTGTGTCATATCACATATGGTTTGCATATTAAAACCTTGTAAAATTGTTCATGAAATCCACAGACCTGTACATTTTTAATTCAAATTTTGATGAATAAATCTTATTTTGCTGAACAATATGCCTGTTTAGTTTTATTTTAGTTACATCTTAAATGATATCAAATGTTTTGAAATATCCTATATATGTGCATGTATGTGTGTGTGTGTGTGTGTGTGTGTGTGTGTAATTAAATTATAAGCAATTATAAATGTGGCTCAAAGAATATTTTTAATATATATTGTCTATATATAATCAGATGCTGTAAGCTTTTACAGCAGTGTAACAGATAACAGCTTGAAATTAAAAATTGGAAAGCTGAGTTCCAATTCTAGTCAGGTTTGTTATTTTCACATTCTCAAATACTCTTAAAAAAGGCATATTCTCCCTGAGCTATGACTTATATCAGTAAATGATTATTATTTTAAAAAATTCTAACAATGACAAAATATTTTCTGGCTTTAAATAAACAATCAAAAACAAATTAATGATTATTCTTTCTCTCTTTCTGTGTCATGTTTGGTATAACTCGCAGTTTCTGTACTTGATACATAACACACCATTACATGTGACATAATGGAAATTCAAACAGATAATAAATTTCTACTAAAGTTAGACCACAGGTAGGAGTTGCCAAAGGTTACATCGGTGAGAATTTTACACTAGACCATTAAAAATCATGGCATTTTCTCTTTACTGGTTGAAATCTCAGATTTGCTCTAGCTACTGTAAATTGTCCATGCTTAATTCTAAGTTCATATGGCCCTCTTGCATGCATTCCAATACCTTTTGTTTATGCTGCAATTCATTAAATCCTTCAATTGTTTGTAATAAAATCAGCTCATCTTCAATTGACATACCTTGATTCCCCAGTTTCTCAAATTTGTAGTGATTTTCCTATTCCTTTGATTCTGTGTACGTACTGCGTAATAGATTCCTCCAGCAGCTGCCTGGCTTCTAGCAATTTTGTCCTTTCAGCAATGTCCAGTTTTCTTTTTGGCCTGATGCTTCTTTTTATTATGCTGAAAACTTCCTCAAAAAACATCCGTTCTAATTCCTGTGGGTATGCCATTGTGGATATTTTCTTTAATGCATTGCATCCCACAGAAGCCATAAACAAGTTCATTATTTGGTTCTTTTTGCCTTTCATTCTTGAGTCTTTGAGATTATGCATGCTTGCTGTAGCTGCAAGGACTTTTATCTAAATCTCTACGTATTCAGAATCATCCATGGGTCCTAAGCATCCTATTGGCAACACCATTTGTTATGTCTGGTATATCTTGCAGTTTCAGTACTCAATATGTGGTACACAATTACAGGTGACATAATAGATCATTTATAAATGTAATATTACAATAAATGTAGCATGAAGATAAAAGGGGGTGGGCTGAGGTCAGTCTCCTATACCTAGCTAATCAGATTCATGATCCAATCACTCATTACAATTTGTTAATTCACCACAAGAACTCATCCATCACCTCCTAATCCTCCATATACCATAAAACTACATATTTACAAGGGGAACCTAAAAAAGAGCAATAAAACTGATGACATAAAAATTTTATACTTTATATAAAATAGTACAAAAATATATTTAAAAATTTAATGATATAAAAATGGAAAAGAGGAGAGATAAAATGTGCAAAACACACTGAATCATAACAAAATATTCAAAGTAAAATTAACAAATGTTAGTAAGACACATTTACCCCACAAAAATTCAGAGTGGCTGCTGTATTCTGCCAAATAGTAAAATCAAGTAGTACATTTGCTAACGAAGAGGGAAAGGATAAAATAAATGATGGAATAGGAAAATCAAAGACTGACCCAGTCAAGTTGAAAAAGTGGGGCCAAAAACAAACTGGAGAGGTTGTGAATCTTGGCTTGGATCATAACAAAAGAGAAAGCTGGGAACAGGCTAGGAACAACATTTACTCAAATTAATTAGGTACACAAAAAAGTCTAACTTAACCAGGGGATGGTGTGAGGGGAACCACCCCATTGTGACATAAAAGGACTTAAAACCAAAAATCAAAACTAGCTTCTTTGATGTGAACTAGACTTGCAATAGTTACCCACCTTTTGCTGAAATCTGTTGATATCAACCACTTTCTATCAGATCTTCATCTTGAGCTCAAGGCATCTAATCAAATGCTGATAAGAAAGAATAACATTCATATCGCAAGATTCCCTTTATCCGCAACATCCACATCACCATTTGTGATACAGCCAGCAATGTCACAAACACCATCTGTTTCACCCCAGAATATGGGGGCAACACATTATCACACACATATGCAAGATCAATGGACACAAGCTGTTTGGGAATAGTATGAGCTGTCAACTCACTGACATGGTCTCAGAAAGGGTGAACCTGAGGACAATGGTTGAAGGCGTGCTCAGCCATTTCTTCTAAACCAAGGTCACACTGATGACAGTCAGGCAAATTCACCCTGCCTCATCTGGAGGCCATGTCATTGAGAGATAGCCTGTTCTAAATCACTCACCAGGTAAGTGAACACTCAGGGTTGCTGAGGTAATTTGCTGCTGGTGCCCAAAACAAAAAGAAGCTTGACTCAGTTGCCAACAAACTGAGCCGATCATGTAGAGACTCCTTCATCATGACCCTCTCAAATAATAAATGATAGAAGTGCCTCCAAGGCCGAGAAAGTTCAGTGGACTGAGAAATAGTCTGCAAGGCTTATTGACACTCAAGTAAGTATTTCGATTGATTTTGGGGCCTATGTCGGCACTCTGCCCTCAAAATGAGAGGAGTGATAGAAGGCTAGGGAAGGTGTCCATAATTCCCTCTGCCAAAATCAAATTTTATGTCAACTCGTGGCATACAGAAGCCAACCTCAACAATCAATACTAATTTTAGATGTAATTCATCCGTGTACGACAATACTGCTGACATCTGTCAGAAAAATAAGTTTTATTGCCCTATATAAAGAGGGATAAAGAATTATTGAAACCCACTAAACACAAAGCAGTGAAAGTTTTTTAAGCTTTGATGTCCCTATTTGGGACATCTTAATTTTGGGGAACGCTTCTGCAGCCCCCTCCAAAAACATCTCAAACTCTCTGGTTACCCCTGGTATTTCATATACAAGTGCTACCAGTGTCACTGGTGGCATTTGTCCCCTCACTGGGGTCCATTTTTGATAAGTGCCCCACTGCATAACAAGTTCAGCAATGTGGTCTTTGGCCCTCCACCATGACAAACAGCTTCTTTTCATGACACATTAAAAAATATTGGGGCACTTTGAGAAAATTTAGACGGTCTAGGGTTATGTGCAGCCAAACATCCTCCATAGAGACACCTGCCTTACTCACCACTCAAGAGACTTCCTCTACAGCACCATATTGCATGAAAAAAAACCTACATGGTCACAGAAGGTCTCTACTGGTGATCCATGAACAACAATCCTGGTCCGGTGGGTTCCATATGTTTGGAGCCTGACATTCTTTGTTATCATGTTACTTTCTGCCTCCACCACAGATCCCAACAGCACACCCCATATTGCTCTGTAACGCCTTGCCAATATTTTAGGCAAAATGTTTATTGTTTAAGCTTTTGAGTGCCTCCTCTGTAGAGGATTTTTAGGGCCTTTACAATTTATATTACGATTTGTCCAACATACGATTCAAGAAAATAAAGACAACTCCAATTGGTAACCAATAAATAAAAGTATATATTCGATAAAATACAGCATTAAACAAACAAAGCACGTAATAGTAGTATACATAAAGTAAGAGGAAAAAGTTGTTCCCCTTTTACTGTTTGTTGACCAAAGTAAAGTCAGTTAAATGAAAGTTTTTTCTTGCACTGAAAAGGTTTGTTATAATTGTTAGAAAGATTTTCATGTAAGAATCAATAACATGAAGAATACAATTATTTTGAATGTAATTTTAAGTAACGCAAATTTTGGTTAAGAGTTCAAAAGTTCTTGGTAAAAATGTTTAGACAGAAAACAAAGTTCCGTGTCTGTGTGTGCGTTAAGGATAGTTTGAGTAGAGAGACTTACGTGGAGTCGTTTAGCCAGTCTACTGACTAGCTTGCTGAAAGTCGCCGCATTTAACGAAAGAGGGTGGATCAATAAGCAAGCGCGGGAAAAACTGATTTTACATTAAAAAAATATGTGATTGGCTAAAAATTAACCAATCACCACACACATATAAAAGAGCTGCTTCAAAGCCGAAATATTCAAAGGCGATTGGGATTTTCTAAATTGTCCTATACAAGAACAGTAGTGATTTATTACCCAATCGCAGACGAGTAAATGACATGGACCGAATGTGGGTAAGAAAAACATAGCAACCGCTATATCCTCCATGCTCTTCCTGTTGACACCGATAAACTCCCAGGTTTTGATATCTGATGTCAACAGGGAGAATGTTTTAGACGAAATCACATCAACACTTTCCGGAACGGCTACAAGCTCATTTCCTTTTATAATTCTTGTATTTGCTTATAGTAAGTATGCAGAATTCTTTTTTTTTTTCTTTTTTTTACTGGGGTTTTATTCCACACCGACGGCGTTAGGTGTAACCGTCGGTGAAACTGACGGCTGGGGAGACTGAGTCATAAATTAATGCTTTTTTTTTGTCTCCCTGCAATACACAAAAATTAACGTAAAAAGTCCACAAAAACTATACCGAACAACAATGAACACAAAGATATGCAATATAAACTAATATAGGACGTATGCTTTCTGCATTCTGTTGAGGTCGAATGAAGAGCTCGATGAATTACTTAATAATTGTTCAAATCCTCCTACTAATTCTGTCATATCTCTGTGCTTCAAACAGCTTAACATGCTATGGATTTAGCGGCTTGTGTTGGAGAAGTCGTGGCTCTTTACCTACGGGTAAAGGAGCTTGGATGAGCTCCACCACGGAATTTGTGAACGGGCAGCGCTTCATCGAGTTTAATTCGTCACCAGGGCCTGTGGTACAGTTGGTATAACATCAGATTAATAACCAAAACTGTCTGGGTTCAATTCCTGGTAGTGGATGCGCACTGCTGAAGAGTCTTAAATATAGGACGAAACGGCCGTCCAGTGCTTTCTGCATTCTGTTGAGGTCGGATAAAAAGCTCGATGAATTACTTTTTTTATTTTTATATTTTTATATTTATATATATATATATATATATATATATATATATATATATATATATATATATATATATATATATATATATATATATATATATATAGTCGTGGCCATAATATAAGGAACGGAAACAACAAAGACATAAATATGTGTATTACTTAAAAAGTAATGCATGATTAGTAACGAAATTTTTACCAAATAATGATTAGGGTGTAATGCATAAATATTATACAAAGTTACAAAAATTTACATAATAGTTTTTTTAAAAATAAAGATTAAATGGAACAAAGGAAATAAGCTACTGGACAGATGTTAAGGAACGATCTTGCTAATACTTGATTGTGAACAAAATATCAACAAAATGTTTAATATTTAAAAATATAATATTTGGTAAACACCTCCTTATTTTCAATGACTTCTCTGCATCGTCGACCACATGATCTAATTAATTTCTTGCAAAAATCAGCAGTAATTCCCTCCCATTCGTCTTTTAACAACTTCCATAGGCGATCCTGGTCTTTCGGGTTTCTTTTCTGAGCCCTTTCTCCAATTATCTTCTCAACATTTTCTATTGGATTCAGGTCGGGACTCTGGGCTGACCACTTCATTAGGGCGATTCCTTCTTCTTCAAATAAAGCCATAACCTTCTGAGCCTTGTGGCAAGGTGCATTGTCCTGCATGAAAAATAGGAGATTCATAAAGATTATGGTGTAATCTTGGTACCAAATGGTGCTGAAGAAGCCTTTTGTAAATTTCAGCATCGATATTGCGGATGTACACTGATGATAGGGCCAACTCCTGCAGATGAAATCATTCCCCACACCATCACACTGCCGCCACCAAACCTAACGGGTTTCTTGACACATTGAGAAAAAAGTCTTTCACCTGTTCTACGGGGTACGTAAGTTTTGCCCTCAGAACCAAATATAGTAAACTTGGACTCGTCATTGAAATGAACTGTGTCCCATTGTGCGTCAGTCCAAACAACATGTTCTCTCGCATATTCCAGGAGTGCCCTTTGGTTTCGCTTTGAAATATGAGGCTTCGAAGCTGGAATACGGGCATGAAATTCTGCCTTTTTTAACCTTCGAGCAACCCTTTTCCTTGAGATCTTATTATCTGTGTCTTCATTAAATTTACGGGCAATTGGTGTAGCAGTTTCAAAACGTTTTTTTTTGTAGATATTCTAACAATTCTTCGATCTTCTCTTTGTGATTTTTTTGGAGGTCTGCCGATTTTTGGTTTTGCATGTGATCTTACGATTTCTTTCATTTATATATACAGGTTAAGTTGGGTAAATATAGCCACTATATATATTTTTAATTTTGCACATGCAATTCTTTGTTTTTTGTTGTGTTGACTGCACAGTATAATAGGCTCAGGTGAGCACCATCTGTGAAAAAAGAGCACCATGACACAATTCACTCTGCCAGAAATTTGAAAATGGCATGTTGTACTGCTTGACAATTAAGCTGGAAGCTCTAATATTAACATTTCAGAGTGTTTTGGTCTCAATCTGAAGACAGTGCAGAAAATTTGGATGATTCTAATGGTGATTACGAAGGTGTTTGGAATTATTACCGTTGATGGCAACTTAGAAAACTCACTCTGATCACTCTGATAAGAAAACCTCCGAATTTGTTAATGAGGGTCTCAGATTCAACACTTGAGGCAGAAGGTAGCGCCGCTGAGGCTCAAGAGGGTGGCTGCTGGAAACCCTATATTTAGCAACAGGTCAACAGCAACAGAGAACCCATTCATGGCTGTCAGACAATTTCTGCGACCACATCACCGCATACGTCTTTTAAATGCTCCCAGGTTCTATAATTTTGTTCATGATATTCAAAACGAATGTCCAAATCCATAATCAGAGTTCATTTAACATGTGTTGCCTATCTTTTCTTCAAGGTTCAACTCTTTCAAGAACAGGTAATTCTTTCTTTTATCGAAAACGATGTGCGTTGTAGTGCAATGAGAAATCGGGAAGATGATTTCAAATCCCAGTCGAATTCAATTCATTCACTAAATACCATTGGGAAAGGTATTAATCCATTACTTCTCTTTCTAGCTATGGGTTAAATAGCAGGGAAGATTGAGTTCTATATCCTTGATTGGTAACCAGTCTACTGCAAGAAGAAATAGCAACCTACTGTCGGAAAATCTTCTGCCTAATCAGTTTGGGATCAAAAGAGACAAGCGTGTATCATGTATGGCACATAACTGACTGATATTCCAACAATAACTCTAACACAGTTCAAAGTTGCATGGTCAAGAAAGATGATGTGTTAATTAAAGAAGTAAAAGTTGTTTTAAAACAATAAAGAGAACAAATGATGTGGGTCGATTCACAAACAAGGCTGAATATATGCTATGAAACGTGTGCTATGAATATGTTGTGGATGCTCTGACGATGTGTTGTCCTTGTTTGAATGCAATTGTTTATATATGCATACAACGAAATAAGCATAGGTAAAAACAATAAAATTCTTTAGAATACATTTCAGAGAGATTATTGTATATTTTAAAGTATATATAGGCATACGGAAATAAAAAAAATTGTTTGTTTGTTTGGTTGGTGGTGCTATGCCTCTTCAGCCATCAAAAATGTAAAGAAAGGTTTGATTTTTCTTTCATTTGGTAGTAAAACGCTTGTTCTAGTGCATCATGGGAGTATTCTTTATTTATTTAACATTTTTTTCATAATATAACTTTTCTCTCTTTATTGTTAAAATCCAAAAATGTTAATCTTAGATTTCCCCAAAAATATGAAGACTCTTGCAATTCAGAAAGACCGGTCTCCCAGGGTGGTATGGCGAATTTATTTGAGGTGAGAACAAGAAAATGGCATCAATATGATCAGGAAGTTTTGAGGAGCATGGTACCACCTCTTAATTAATGTTGTTTTCAGGTCCACCATGACCCGGGATGGTAACACCTGCTAGGTTCCCTGCTATCAGCAAACAGTAAACCCCGCAAACTGAGGTCAAAGCTCTATGGAAGTATAAAAACACATGTTTATATTTAAAAAAAAAAAACAAAAAAAAACAGGAATACATTTTCATAGTAAAAAAATTACCAGTCATAATTTTTCGTAAAAAGAAAAAAATGCATTTTTGTAAATAAAATATATGCTTCCAAGAAAATTTGACATTAAATGACCTATAAAAAGTTGAAGTGTCGCTAAACAAACAAATCAAGCACTGAAGTGGCAAAAGATTACAAATTGATACAGCAAGATTAAGAAAAATAGCATCAGGAAGTTAAAATTCATTTGGTGCATAGTAAACTGCAGTGGGCAGATTCTTAAATAAAGTGCCTTTACATTGGTCAGAAGGACTTGAAGCTGAGAAATTAATAAATCAGTTATTGTTTAAATTTACAGGATTTTCACGCAGTATGTTGCCAATTTTTCTGTCGTAGACCGGTTATAGAAGGCTATAGAACCCAATCTGTCCTGCTATTCAACCTATAGCTGGAGAGATCAGAGATTGATTAATACCTTTTTATCGTAGAGTAACCTAAACACAGACGAGCTCTATCTTTTGGTTAAAAGACATAACCTTTGGGTTGTTGTTAAGAATGACACGACGACAATTTTCTGTTAATATAGTAGGCATAAAAATTAATAATGTGAAAAATAAGAATTTCTTATTCTTATTTTACATTTTCAGTAGTGGTTTATTCCTTTTAGAAGAAAAAGTCTTCAAACGATAACTCTGTCACGAGGCCCAATTGAATACTTTTACATTGATTGAATAGACAGACACCCATAGAAGGCCAGAGAATACAGCAACCAAAACGACAAACATTAGAAAACAAGACTGAATAAATCAAAATATAACATTAACAATACCTTTTGTCAGAAATCCAGAGAAGACTTATAATGACATATTGGAAAGAAAATACCAGTTCTGAATATAAAAATATTATTACAACTTGTAAATATTCCCCAGATTACTTAATCCATAAATTTACTCTTTGTTTATATTTGAAATTATTTGGAGTTCAAGTTTATCAGTCAATATTTTTCTATCAATATTTTCCCATCAGTGCAAAATTGCATGTTGCATTTTGATCATGAAAAAGTTCACAGGATTTAAATCCTGTGAACTTTTTTCATGATCAAAATGCAAATTTAAATCCTGTGAACTTTTTTCATGATCAAAATGCAACATGCAATTTTGCACTTTATATTGAGAAACCAATTTTTAAAGACATAATTCTAAGATCTAATTTTTAATTGATTGATTGATTTTTACGGCTTATCAACTCTTTGCAGGTTATTTAAAGCCAGAAAATATTTTGAGCCTGTAGCAGCCACAGATCTATTTCCTTTAGCGAATCAATGCCCCCGACGGGAGATTCGGTCACTCACTGACCAATCAACGGGCGGAGCGCATTGATTCCTCTCTAGAACTATTTTTCCTAGTCCCTGTTTGTAGAACGGAGGAAAGCAGAGAGCCATGAGCCCGCGGCAGTAACGGACGTCTCTCCTAACACATCGCTGCCACTGATTCCCCATGGAATGCTTTCGTGGAAGACGCTGCTGCTAGCTTCACCATGGACACTTACATACTATCTGCTGCTAGCTTCACCATGGACACTTACATACTATCTGCTGCTAGCTTCACCATGGACACTTACATACTATCTGCTGCTAGCTTCACCATGGACACTTACATACTACCAATCTTGTACGTTTACTGTATTCTTTGTTGTTATTCTAAAAGCAAGTTTCGTCATTCATTTGTGTGCCTAAAAAATATAGTGTTGGGGAAATTAAGCATTTCCCATAAACTCCTATAAAATGGTGACCACGAATGGCACTTAGGATGGCGAAACAAATTAAAAAAAAAAATAACAACACGAAACTCGGCCTCTACTTTCGGACAACAGTACAAGCAAAGTTAAAAGGAGAGAGAGAAAAAGCTTCCTGACTCAAAGAACCTAAAAAAAAAAAAAAAAAAAATATAACCACCCACGAATTTTGTTTGTGACAACACGTGTGCGTTAAATTCATTCGTCGGCTGAGAAGACATTGGCAAAAATTTTTGCCCTCAGTAAAACAATCTTTCTAAACAGAGATATCATCTTTCGTTTTGCTAGACATACCGACGCCCATTCCCAAGTGGTCAAATAGGAAGATAAAAGATTCTCCCTTTACTCAAATAACATTTTTGAACACGTGCCTTCACAACAAAAACCCCAAAAACTTTCCGACGAGGAAGTATCTTCTTTTCAGCCCGTACACAAGAAAAACACCAACTCAAGCAAGCATAACGAACATTACATTTTGTTCAAAGAAAGTTCAAAAGAAAAAAAAAAAAAAAAAGAAGAAGAAACTTACTACTCTGCTCTGTTCAACTGACCACGTGGTACAAAAAAAAATATATTTTGATTGCAATAACAAAAAAAAAAAAGTGAGTAATACACTTTTACATTTTATTTTTTCAAAAGTTAAAGCTAATAGAGCGCCTCCTTCCTTAACATTTAACTTTCCCGCCTAAATGGTGATCGGGCGACGCCATCTTTAATTCCAACTTTTGTTTTTAAGACAGGCCTAGAAACTGACAGTTATCTCCCTTACTAAGGAACCTTGAAGCAGCACCTTTCTCTCGTTTAACACGAATATCACTATTTTCTTGTGTCTTTTGAAATGTTTTCCCTCTCGTTTCTTTCTCATTGAGACGTGTTTCTTTGATATTTTTTTTTTGGTGGTCTGTCGTCACGCTATATATTAAAAAGAAAATGGCGACTACTTTACCTGCTTTCGCTGGCGACGTTCGAGTTTGGTTTGCCCAACTCGAGTCATATTTTATAGCGAACAACGTCGTGGAGGAGCGGCAATTGCCTATTTTATTTAGTGCATTTCCCGCGTCATTGACACCAGTTGTCAAAGATTTGATAACTAACACCCCCCTTAATGCTACTTATGACAGTATTAAGCGGGAAGTTCTGTTCCGGACGTCGCTATGAGCGGAAAAGCGGTTCCAAACTTTAGTCAATGACGAGCTGTTGGGAGACCGCATGCCAAGCGAATGGCTCCGCAGAATGAGAGAGCTGGCAGAAGATGTCCCTGCTGATAGTGCCATTATAAAGCAACTTTTCTTCTCAAGATTGCCCCCTCAAGTAAAAGCAATTCTGGCACCCATGGTAGAGAAAAGCTCAGTAGACGTAATAGCGTCATCTGCAGATAAAGCGATGGAATTCACCAAGGGGCCTATTACCGCATCCATTCCTCAGCCAAAGGCTGAAGTCTCTACCCTCTCTGCTGCTGGGAACACAAGCGAAGGTACCACACAAGTGGCGATACTCAAAGCTTTAGTGCAGCTTACCAATGAAGTAAGTAAATTAACCGTACTTAATTCACAACAGCCTAGACGTCGACATAAAAGTCGTTCGCCATCCCCACACCACCGCCGCCATTCAAGCAAGCCAGGACTATGCTATTATCACAGTTGTTTTGGCGCTAAGGCTCGGAGGTGCAAAATGCCCTGCTCCTTTTCAAACCAGGGAAACTTAAATCTGGAGAGCTGAGCACGGCACACTCTCCACAAGATCTATGTAACAACCGTGCCTATTTTATCACTGACTCCAGGTCCCAAGCACGTTGTTTGGTTGACACAGGAGCAGCTTGCAGTATCTGGCCACTGAAACTCCTCACTGAGAAGCCGCCACTGTCGCCCATCACACTGCAAGCGGTAAATCACTCCCCTATTCCCACGTACGGTCAAATTTCTCGTTCTCTGGACTTGGAATTACGGAGAGACTTTACATGGATTTTTACTGTAGCTGATTTACCATACCCCATTCTAGGCTCGGACTTCTGCACCACTTCAACCTTTTAGTGGATATGCGCAAGCGACGACTTATTGACGGCAATACGGAACTTTCCGTCATGGGTTTTAAGGCAAATATCTCACCTATCAGCCCGGTATTTTTCATTGCCGCCACTGACGACCCATACCAAACATTACTACGCTCTTACCCAGAGTTAACTAACTTAAATTTCGTTGTGAGCAAATCAACTCACTCTACAAAACACCACATCGAGACCACAGGCGCTCCGGTGTTCTCACGCCCTCGCCGCCTCCCTGCTGATAAACTAAAGGCGGCGAAGGCAGAATTTAACCATATGCTGCAGCTGGGAATTATACGCCCCTCGTCCAGTCCATGGGCTTCCCCTTTGTATATGGTTCCAAAGCGTTCTGGAGATTGGCGTCCGACTGGGGACTATCGACGACTAAATGCCATTACGGTACCTGATCGTTACCCAATCCCACATATACAAGACTTCGCTTCATCCCTGCATGGTTGTAAGACCTTCTCCAAACTAGACCTCCTTAAGGCTTACCATCAGATACCAGTGAACCCAGACGACATACCCAAAACTGCAGTAACTACTCCATTTGGAGCGTTTGAATTTTTAACTATGCCTTTTGGTTTGCGAAACGCGGCTAGTACCTTCCAACGCTTCATGGACGAAGTAGTGCGTGATTTGGACTTCGTCTATAATTATATAGATGACATCCTCGTAGCAAGTGCCTCACCTGAGGAACATGTTACTCACCTCCGCCTACTGTTCGAACGGTTTCAAAAGTACCAGGTGAGGATTAACCCTGGTAAATGTGTTTTCGGTGCTTCGTCGCTAACTTTCTTGGGACACATTATAAGCCCCGAAGGGATATCTCCCTTACCTGAAAAAGTGAAGGCTCTACAAGACCTTCAACCACCCACTTCACTTCGCCAACTGAGACACTTTCTCGGCCTGCTTAACTATTACAGTCGTTTCATCCCACACTGTGCGGATCTCCTGTCTCCTCTGTCTGACATGTTACGTAACAGGAAAAAGAAAAATGAGCAGATTTCGTTGAATGACATACAGCTAAAAGCCTTTAACGAAGTGAAGAAGAAATTAGCGACAACATCGCTACTTGCACATCCTGTACCCGACTCCCAGTTTTCATTGGTCGTTGATGCATCGGGCACAGCTGTAGGTGCAGTTTTGCAACAGCAACACCAACAACAGCTACAACCTCTCGCTTATTTTTCGAGACAGCTGAAACCGGCAGAACAACGTTACAGCACGTTTGGCCGTGAACTCCTGGCAATGTACCTCGCAGTGAAACACTTTCAGCATTCACTAGAGGGCCGACAATTTGTGATCTACACCGATCACCGTCCGCTTACTTTCGCTCTGCGCTCAAAGCCGGACAGATATTCTCCTCGCGAAACTCGCCACTTGGATTTTGTTTCGCAATTTACAAACGATATCCGACATATCTCTGGTGACGCCTTGTCTCGCCTTCCCATTAATTCCCTGTTCTCACCTTCAGATATCGACTTACGACAGATGGCCTTTGACCAACCACACCTGGACACCTTTGATCTATCGTCACCTGAATTTGCAACTTGCAAGTTCGCATACCTACCAGTGCCTACTGCAGACACGCAGATCATCTGTGACACCTCAACAGATGCACCTCGACCTTTTGTTCCGATGACACATCGTAGGGTTGTTTTTGACACACTACACCAATTGGCACACCCCGGACCCAAAGCCACAGTGAAGCTGATTACAGCTAGATTTTTCTGGCCAAACATGAGGCGTGATATCACTGCCTGGACACGTTCTTGCGTATCCTGCCAAAAATCAAAGGTGCACAAACATATCCGTGCACCCCTCGGAACATTCAGCACCCTGGACGCTCGGTTCAGCCATGTCCATATTGATCTGGTTGGACCATGGCCGGTCAGTCAGGCATTTACTTACCTCCTGACCTGTATAGATCGCTTTACACGGTGGCCCGAAGCTATTCCCCTAAAGGACATTTCAGCTGAATCCGTAGCGCAAGCCCTTATATCAGGCTGGATAACGCGTTACGGAGTTCCTACAACAATTACCACTGACCGTGGCAGACAATTTGAATCCCACCTATTCCAGGAACTTTCCAGAATGCTAGGGATCAATCGAATTCGAACTACGAGCTATCACCCTGCTTCTAACGGGATGATAGAACGCTTTCATCGCCAATTAAAGGCCGCATTACGTGCCTATCCTGACCAACAGCGATGGAGCGAATATGTACCTGTTGTCCTTCTTGGCTGTCGTGCAGCTATCAAAGAGGACCTAGGATACTCTCCAGCAGAACTTGTCTATGGAGTACCTCTATCATTACCAGGTCAGATGTTGAACCCTATAGATTTAACAGGAACAGATCCTGCCTTGTATATAAACAGACTGCAATCTTATTTTGGTAATCTCCCACCAATGCACCCTAGGGAACAGACCATCAAATCATCAGTCCCAAAAGATATTTCTTCATGGACTCACGTTTTTCTAAGAAGGGACGCTGTCACAGCCCCTCTCACTCAACCTTACACTGGCCCTTACCGCGTGCTTTCACGCACTGACAAACTTCTCACTCTTGACATTAGTGGCAAAAAAGAAACTGTATCTATTGACAGGGTGAAAAGAGCCTTTCTTAACACAAACACACAAGAGCCACATATTCCCCCTACTTACATACATGAACATATCTTTACACCCGTTGAAAAAAATACGATGCCAACAGACAACTATGTCACCACCACACGCAGTGGTCGACGAGTACATTGGCCCAAAAAGCTCTGTAAAACTGTTTATATATAAATTGTATCCTTCTTTGTTTTATGGCCGCTATCTTTTTCTCTGTCGGCTTTCCGCCTAAACAGGGGGTGATGTAGCAGCCACAGATCTATTTCCTTTAGCGAATCAATGCCCCCGACGGGAAATTCGGTCACTCACTGACCAATCAACGGGCGGAGCGCATTGATTCCTCTCTAGAACTATTTTTCCTAGTCCCTGTTTGTAGAACGGAGGAAAGCAGAGAGCCATGAGCCCGCGGCAGTAACGGACGTCTCTCCTAACACATCGCTGCCACTGATTCCCCATGGAATGCTTTCGTGGAAGACGCTGCTGCTAGCTTCACCATGGACACTTACATACTATCTGCTGCTAGCTTCACCATGGACACTTACATACTACCAATCTTGTACGTTTACTGTATAATAAACCATTCTTTGTTGTTATTCTAAAAGCAAGTTTCGTCATTCATTTGTGTGCCTAAAAAATATAGTGTTGGGGAAATTAAGCATTTCCCATAACTCCTATAAGCCTCTAAGAAATTTTTCGAGATAATAATGATTTAGTGACACAGGTCTTAATAATTAACTCATAGATGGGGGAGAAGAGAAGGATTCATGTCTTTACCAAGGGTATTTGCCAGATAATATGACAAACCTGACTGGAACTGGAACCTGACTCTATGATTTCCAATATGTTATCCATTTCACCACCCGCATATCCAAGCTTACAGTTCCTGATATTCTCAAGCTTTTGATTTACATATCATCATGTTAAAAATGATTTACATATTATCATGTTAAAAAAATATTATCATATGTTAGAAAAAGGAATTATGACGATGATTATCAACATAATTATCTTGCCACTTCAGTGAAGTTCGGACAGCAACAGACATTCTGAAGAACATCTGAAGTACATTGTAATTATAAATGAAAATTAGAAGGATTGGCCTTTTTTTCTCAATAAGTTCAATTATAGAATCTTTAGAAACATTCACTTTTCTGAATTGAGTTTTACAGTCAAGTGGCTTTCAGAAATTGTTTGTAGAGAGATATAAACATACTAAGTTAGACATATGAGAAATAATGAGTAGACTAATATATATATATATATATATATATATATATATATACATATATATATAGTCATCTGCATATATGCTATCAGTATACACAGAAAGGAAAATACAGGACCTTCTACAGAATATAACAAGGGAAAAGCGAAAAGAAAGGATTAAACATAAACTTAAAGAAAACTGGTTATCAGCAAAAAGAAGACCCCAGAATGCCAACTACAAGCCGAGGATACTAAAATCAATCAGGTGCAGAAATTTAAATACCTGGGAAGTGTTCTAACAGTGAATGGAAAGTGCAACATCACGGTTTCTGCTTTTACTTAAAAAAGCAGACAATACACGCTCAATCATCTTAAATTTCTAAAAATAAATGTAGCATCAGATGCTTGCGACTATGGCATTGAAGCAGTTATTTGCCAGAAATTCAATTCTGATAAAATAAATGCAGTTGCCCATGCAATGAGAATGCGACTGAAAAAAAAAATATATATATATACTCAAATCGAAAAACGAAGCGCTACCTACTGTTTTCGCAGTTCAAAAATTAATAAAAAATGATAAACGTTGGAAAATGTATTATGCAAATACTGTCCATTATTGATTATTTTTAGTTCTAAAAAAAAGTACTTCTACATATACTGCCAACAGGCTGTAAAGTTAGAGAACGATTTGACTAAACTACGATTTTATGATGGAGTAATTTACGCCACGGGATTTGAACTCAAAAACATATGACACATTTTGAAGAAGCTCCTAAAAATTAACGGTATTTAAGATCTACTGAAAAATGCAAAAAGTTAACATAATAATGATTGACAATTATTATTTGTCTTATTGTATATATTTTTGTTTGAAGTTATGTGTGTATTGTTTATTATTTCTTTTAACCTTTTTCTACAGTTACTGGGTTTTTCTGTATTCGTATTTATTTGTTTTTTACAACTGACATGCCGATTGTTTTTCTTATTTTTATTTTCTGTTTTTTCATACCTAAAGTTATTGGCATGTAGTGTTACTGATTTACGGGAAGTGGTAAGCACTCAACTATCACATAAGTAATAGCTGTAGCTATTTATACACTTTGTGACTTCCTATGTAAATGAGTCACCGCGTCTCCCTGTACCGAAGTGTTATCCCCTTATTTTCCCTGGTATTTAATTTCTAGGAGCTTTTGTTTCCTCACTATCTTCCTCCCTCTCCCTCAGAGATTGTCTAGATATATAGGAGATCGTGATCTTTTCTTTTTTCATAAGAGTGTTCCCCCCAACAATTGTTCATTTTCAGAATCTATACTGCTCAAGATTTCACTGTCATGTTTGTCTTGCATTGACATAACACTTTTGCTTTCATAACTTTCAGGTTCACATTACATCTCTTCACCACTATCATGTAATCTAACTTGGTCTGCATACGCTGATATCCCATTGCCATTTTTTATTATCATAGTTCTCCATCCACTTTGCCTTATGAATATTGCCTCTTGTAGATTAGATTGACTATTCTTTTCATACCACAGTTTTTCGTTGGTGCCATAAGATATGGTCAATGGGGCCCTAATACCCTCTTGCGGACGGTGTTTTCGATCTTCCAGCATGTGTTATTATCCTATAACAACAATCTAAGAAGAAATGTTTCTATTTTTTCTTTCCGTTTTAGACATATTTTTTGTCTGTTTTTAACAGTTTGCGCCATCTTTTCAAATTCGTTTGATTGCAGATGGTACGATGGGTTTTATGGTTTGCATCAAATTTTGTTCAACAATTGACATAATTCCCACTCGCAGAACTCCGGGGGTTGTTGTCGGATATTAGTGTTTTCGGAATTCCATTTCTTGAAAGTATGATCCTTAATGCATGTTTCACGGTCGAACTTCTTTTGTAGAAGAAATGTATTACTTATGGCTAGTCTAAATAGGCATCTACCAGTATCAGTAATGATCCCACTCCATTAACATGAGCACGCTCCGTGTCTACTCTGTTTTAAGTTTTAAACTCTTTAGGCCATGTATGGGTTTTTGTCTGTCTGTCTGTCTGTCTGTCTGAAATTTCTTCTTTCAATGCACGTTTTAAAACATTTTACGTATTCTACTACATCTGTAGAATAGCCTGGCCACCATGCCTCTAACCTTAACCTCCTTTGTGTAGACGTTATTTCGCAATGAACATCATCATGTATGCTTTTTATGAAATTGCTCTTTTGCGTTGCGGGCGGATTGGCTACGTTTCCATTACAAATTTTCAACGGTTAATCTGTGTTTAACCTTTTTAAAACGCCTTTCTGCTTATGAGGATTTATTCCATATTATTTTTTATCCTGAAAAATATACTGTTCAATATGGGATTTTGCTTCGTATCCTCAGCTGATTTGTCTATCGACAAAATATCAATTTCAACCCAATATAAGAAAGTATCTTCAATTTTTTCTTCTTCTTTCTTACTTTCAAAAGTAATGAACCTCAATCTCGACAGAGCATGTACGTGCAGAATAGTATTGCCTTTCACCTACTCAATATCAAAACGCCATTAGCATTAAGGCCCACCTCAAAATTCTAAACGACGTTACCTTAGTAAGTTCCTTCCTAGGATTAAATATGAATTCTAAAGGTCTGTGGTCGGACTTTAGTAGGAATTTCTTTCCAATAAAAAAACTGACGAGCTATATTTGTTGCCTATATTAAAAGCCAATGCTTTTCGCTTAATATTTGACGAGTTTGATTTGGCTTTGACAATTTTCTCGAGAGGTACATAATAAGATGACCATCCTGAGCTTATATTACTGAAATTGAGTTTCACTCGCGTCAGTTGTTACTACTGTTTCCTTTCTAGGGTCAAATATTTTTACAACTGGTTTCTTTGCCAACACAGCTTTTTTTTATTTTTTTCAAATACTACCTATTTTGTTCAAATAAATTCTAAATTATTTTTCCTTAAAGCAGCAAAATGTTCTGTCAATTTAGAATATCGCTCTGTAGAAATTTCCATGTACTAAGAAAGATTCCAATTCTTTTTTGTTCTTCAATTTTTAATGTTTTGTCCATTGGTCTGGTTATATGCCTTCGTTAGATATGGAAGATTCCCAAAATTATATTTTATTAGTGCTGTGCGCACATTTTTTGCGTTAATTGTTAATCCATCATTGTTTAACTTATTCAAAACAATACTGGTTTTCCATTTTAGTTCTTAGTCGTTTAATAGCACCAAGACAAATGTCATCCTGGTAGCATATTGTATTTTTTATATTGCTGCCAATAACTTGCTTGAAAAGCCTTTGAAAAATCACAATTACGGTTTTAATTCCATACGCTATTCTTTTCCATCTTGACAAGACTATTGACATGTTTATTGTTGAATTCTTTAAAGCTTTCATCAATTTGATGGTATGCAGACTTTAGATCAATTTTAGAGAATACTTTCATCCCCTCAAGAAATTTCTAAGCCTGTGGGGATTAAATTCAAATACAAAATAAAATAAAAAGACAAAAAGAAAGAAAAGAAAAGAAAAGAAAAATGAAAAAAAGAAAAAGAATAATAATCTCCCAGGAGGTTTCTAACAGGAAAGACCATTCACGCATGTTCAAGAAAAAAGGGGTCTTTCTGGCGGTAAACAGAAACCGAGGAATCTCATTTTTTTTAGTTGCGACTCTCAACTGGACAAGACGTACATTTTTTCCTCTCAAAATATCGTCACCGCCTCATGAATAAAGCCAGTCCTAAAAATATCCCTAATGTCTCCGTCTCCTTTTTCTTTTGTCTGTTTATTTTCAGCATCGAAAACAATTCAACACGTGTTTAAGTGAAAGAACCCAAAAACTAGCCTAGTAATAAGTTTAAGCATAACATCCATAATGTGATATCAACACGCAAAGTTTCTTGGACAAAAAAAATAAAAAGATAATGAACAAAGATTTTTCTTTTAATTTTCAAACCCCCGCCGTTTATAAGAATTAATCCTATCACCTCGAGGCATATTTTTACTTTCCCACTTTCACAATCTTTGACCTCACCGACTTCTCTCAGCCTCAGCACAACTAACGAGAAAAGAAAGGAAAAAGTAATTCATTTCCATCACCACGAAAGGTCCAGTTTACTACTGTAGCCACACTCGTGCAAAAAAAAAAAAAAAAAAAAAAAAAAACGAAAGGGAAAAACAAGAGAACTAAACATAAAAAATAAAAGACGTGACATCATTTTTTTCACACGCAAAAAAAATCTATTACCGCGAACACGCTACGTCTAACAGACATTTTATCATATTTGTTCTTTTGCTGTGTTTCTTATCTTTTCTCTCGTTGTCATAAAACACCAATAATGGAAAAAGTTACAACAGCAGTATCCATCAAAATCCCGGCGTTTATGCATACAGCTACAGAAGGCTGGTTCACGGTTTGCAAGGCGCAATTCAAGCTAAGAACCAAAAAGAGCGAAGACACGAAGTTTTACCACGTATTGTCGGCTCTACCTCCAGAATTGATATATCTAGCCTACCGTCCACTATCATAGATCCAAAACAATAAACACAACTAAAAGACGCTGTAGTGGCTAGGCACAAAAGAACAAAGCCACAGATAATCGCTAAATTAATGGATAACACGCAAATGACGGGCAGACCTTCAGCGTACCTTCATGAGCTCATGTCGACAGCCAGCAGGGTCGGTGTTGGAGATGAACTTATTCATCATAAGTTCTTCCAGGCATTGCCCCCGGAAGTAACACCAGTAATAGCAGCAATAAAAAATTCCTCTGAAGGAACTGGGTACATTTGCTGATGAAATACATTCATTTTAAAAACCCAGGACGGTACAAGGCGCCACAATATCATAAACAAACTGATAATCCAGACCTACTGTCGCTACCGACGGCACCCCTAGAACTCCCGGACCTTTGTATGAGAACCAGAGGCATCGAGTATGTCGTGGACATTTGCACTATGCTGAAAAATCTATAACCTGTAAACAGTGGTACAGGTGGTCAAATAAGTCCGGCTGCAAAATAATGCCCACTTCGGGACCATCTTCACCTGCCAGACATGATATCACTTAAGCCTCAGAAAACTCATAATGCGAATTGAATCGGTAACCGGCAATTCGCAACTGTTTGAGGTTGCTACCAGAATCGATACAAATAAAATAAACTTTGTGATAGACACGGGTGCCTCTAACAATCTTACCGCAGAGAATGGCACTCGGTCTAAACCTAAATCCTACATCCGTGAAATTATCAGCGGCAAACGGAAAAGAAATTGAATGTTTTGGTGAAGCAGTAATCGATATTAGGATTCTGAACCTACGCCGTTCATACACGTGAACTGTAGTAGTCACGGATACCGTTAACCTCCTTTTAGGAGCAGATTTTCTACGCTGCTATGACCTCATCTTGAACTGCATAAATGGCAAACTCATTGATGAAACAACAAATCGATGTGTACAAGGAGGACGAGTCACTGCACAGATTCAAAATATAACCGTGAACAACCACAAAAACCTACCAGAAGTATCATAAATTTAATTTTGGCCACCCTGGTTACCTAGGTCACGTTAATTAGGTGAAACTACTATTTAGAGGGCACTGTCTCAAACCTTCGCCTTTGTGGACTGTAGGCAGAAGGATTGCTCCCTATATAGTGGTTTTTCCCAATGCGGATCCCTAAACTTGCCGTGAGATGCCCACAGACGCAAAGGCTAAGGAGAACTGGGAGCCGCCGGTTACCGGACAGACGCTCCAGTGTTTGGTAACCCTACAGAACTTCAGTGTAAGCTACATTATGCTGTACTTTCGGCAACCCGCGAAGCTGAAGTAGAGGCACGGTTGCTTAAATTGTGAGCCCTCCGCTGTTCAGTACTTTCAGCCGCCCGTGAACGTTTCTTAGCGGTGGCTGATCTGTAATTTCAGAAGCCCTTAAAGCGGCCCTATCAGCAGTAGCTTGAGCGTTAAGCTCAGCCTGCATGGAGTCATCCAACCTGGAGCGCCTAGGTTTTTTTTTACAGAAGCAATCACTGGATAACCTAATGGAACGCCTATCATAAGTTTCAGTTGCCTTACGTTTTGCTAAACGCAGTGCGTTTTGAGACAATCGCACAGCACTAACGGAGGAGCTTTTTTTTTTTTGGCTCTAGTGGCCCTCTTTGCCGATGCTGAAGCGCTTCGGCCCCAAATAAAACATCTTTTTTTAGGTGGTATGGATTTAAAAAGGAACGAACTCACAGAGATGTTTGTGTAATTACGTTGCCAACTTTGGTTGTTTAGAAGGAATTACAGTGAAATTAGAAGAGCAAAATATGCGTATAAGCAACTTTGCAAGTTGTAGACCGGAGTTTGAGACACGTACAGCGAGATACCAATCGCAAAAGTGCAGGATTAGAGTTCTACAAAATGTTAAAAGTGAATATGAAGGCGGTGCCAAATCAGACGGCTGTAATTTGAATAGATCAGTTAGTCTAGAATAATTCAACTACGTGGCGGGCATTCGATTAGAACTCGTGAACACAGTTTCACGCAGCACCATATGTGCGAATTACCATCTGTAAAATTAATGCGTGACAAACCTTGACATCGAAAACTTTAAAAGTTAAGGTGGAATTTAGTTAAATAGACTAAAAACAATAATTGCTTCTAGTCAAAGCGAAACCGTAGATTAAAAGAAAAATGAATGGATGTAAGTCAAATTTTGATTCCCGGTATCCATGTCAAAAAAGGTTTTCCGTCGTAAACTGAATTTTGAAGGCGAAATAAGTCCTCTGAGTAAATAATATCATGGCTGAGACTAAGAACTACAATTATACCTAATTAGAGCAAAAACCAAAATAAAAGAGCTGAAACCTGATTTTGATCAAACCCGACAGGATATCAGGGTATCGATTTCCAATATCGGAGTCAAATAAGTCATCCAAGGATGAACTAACCTAAATAAGCCCATGGAAATTTATCGCACCGATCGGGAGTAAAATGAGAGAAAATGAGCCATATTGATGGCTGAATATTGGTTTTTGATCAGATTCGGTAGAATATCGGGGGTACCGTTTTCCGATATCGGAGAAAATGAGTTGTCTGGGAAGATCTACTAATGTTTGAGACTAAAATCTATAATTTTACCAAGTTAGAGCAAATTCTGCAGCTAGAACCACGATAAAAGGGCTGAAATCCTGATCTTGATCAGACCTGATTAGATATCGGGGTATCGATTTCTGATATCGGAGGGAAATCGGAAAAAATAGTAGTCCATGACCTGACTGGAAGCCTAAAGAATATTTGTATAAAGTTTGGTGAGAATCGGATAAAAGTTGTGAATTTGTATAAAGGACATACAGACAGATAGACAGACAGACACGCACACACACAAACATCTTGCCTTTTATAAATATAGATAACAGAGTATGTCACAGATGTCGCGATCATGACAAGGAGGCAGAGCTGGTTGAATGCATTGCCAATTATTTTGCCTTGGTATCAGGAATATGCCGAAGATCAAGGCATTTCCCCAGTCACAGGAACCCAGCTGCTACTCCCAAAAGAAAACCAATCATCAACCAGGAATCTTCTTACTTGTCCAAACAGGACACACACACACAAAAAAAAAAAATGCCAAGGAGATGCAAGAGTTGGATATAAACCTCCTTTCAGAAGGACAGTTATATACAACTCAAAAATTCTTTATACTCAAAGACGGCAACACACGCATGGCTGCGAACTGACAGAAAACCTTTGGAGGCTCCATATTCAGGGTCATATAAAGTAGTAAAAAAAAAAAAAAAGGAAAAACATTTTATCATAGAGACATTGGCTGGTGACCATCAAACGGTTTCGAAGAACGATTGAAACCAGCAATGTTCACCCATGCTTCTGATAAAAATAAAAACAACAAACAGAACCCAACACCTGACACACAAAAAGACACACCACAAGAACCAATCGTAACCCGCTCAGTTAGACGAGTTCGATTTACAAAGAATAATGACCACTTCTACTGCACACAAAATATATACATTGAAAAAAATAACACGCACAGGCACACAGCTTTTCCTCAAATGCATTCTTACTGTAGCTCCGTTACATTGGGTGGGGATGTGTTGTGGAGATGAAACACAAAATAAAATATAATAAAAACACAAAATAAAATGATAAAAAAACAAAAAAGAGAATAATAATTTCCCAGGAGATTTCTAACAGGAAAGACTGTGCGCGCATGCTGGTAAAAAAGTGGGGGAGCTTTCTGATGCTTAATAGTAATAGAAACCGAAGAATTTCAGTCTTTTTAGCTGCGACTCTCAACAGGACAGGACGTACATTTTACTCGGGGAGATTTTTCCTCTCAAAAGATCGTCTACGCCTCATGGATAAAACCAGTCCTAAAAATATGCATAGTGTCTCCATCTCCTTCTTTTTTCTTTACCTGTTTATTTTCAGCGACGAAAGCAATTCAACACGTAGTGTGTTTAATAGAAAGAACCCCAAAAAACCAGCCTAGCAATAGCAATAACATCCATAAGCCCATTGTACATTGGGATATGAGTTTTCTTCTGCTATCTGTTTCTAAAATAAACAAACCTTTCAATAGTTGTGTTTGTTCATTTACTATTTCGTTATTTGTCTAGTTTTCTAGTGTTTTTTTGTTTATCTAACTTTTTATATACTAAAAAGTTTCTTTCTTTTTTTTTTTTGAGATTCTAAAACACGTAATAGATGTAATGTGCATATAGTGTGTATATAATGTATATATAGTGTGTCGTAGTGAAAGAGTTGCGCGTCACGAGGAGCCTGAATGGAATGCCGTCGGGAGGTCCCTATCCTGGTAGGGCCAGCCATGGCAGTAAGGATTCAGGGAAGGGACCAGACTAAGCAAGATCCAACGCCTGGTAGATAGGCTGTCATGGTGACGTTCTACGACAGCCTCATGCAAGCCCTGGTTTGCTACAGCGTATGAAGTTGAAGTATGTATACTATGGAGCGCTTCAAACAATTTGCAGTCAAGGTTTTAATGCTTAAAGATTTTTATTCTTCTGTAGCCGCGGACGTCTCTTCAGATCCAACATTTCACTCAGAAGGAAATGTCGATGTGCACCCCAATACCCGACAGCGAATTTTACCACTAAAGAAATAGAGATATGCAGATGGCTTGTCCAGATTAATTCCTATATTTAAGGATCATTTTTAGGAGACGATGATTATTTCTTTAATTTCTGAAAATGAGATAAAAAGTGTTTTGTGCAATACAATAATACCTGTGACTTTGAACGTAACTAAAATACAATCCAAGAAAGATGACTACATTTCGAAAATGCTGAATAGTGTAAAAATGAGGTGGATAGAAATAAAAAAAAAACAGTTGTTATTGAAAATAATGTATTTTTCTATCTGTGATAAAGTAGTGATGTATGCTGAAAAATTACTAATTCCTTGAAAAAAATTTTTTTAAGCAGTTTCAGGTTGAACATGTGGAAATCTCTGTATCAGATTAAAAAATGATTACTGGAAAAATGCATTTTTCTTTATCCTTAAACTACCACACATTGGCGCAAACATTTAACTCAGTAAGTAAGTGAAGTTTTGCTCTCATCTACATCCGCAGGCAACGTCATAAATAGTCTGTAAAAAATGACCAAGCAGAACATTTCAACCTGCAAACAGAAGGAAACAGACGCCCGGACAACGTCCCTCTCCACTCCATCAGAATGCGCATGCACGCCGACGGTCAGCTCAAAAACTGGTAACAATCCACTCCAGCGACACCATATCCTCTGGCTAAGTACAAATTCTTTCCCATGTGTAGACACATAGACACGTCGCATAAACGCTTATCAATGCTATCGCACACACGCGACACGAACACCCTTGCTAGTACGCATGCGCTTCGTACATCTCAGCCCAATGCGAACACGCGAAGGTTCGCGTATCAATAAATATATTTTGCATTTGGTAAATCGTATTTTTGTCCTTGTTACAAATTGTTGCTTGTGTAAATGATATTAACTCGTAACTATGTTCAACATCTCTTATTAAAAAAATACATATATTAGTCTAAAATGGACGAGGATATTCACAGTTTGGTTAAGTGATGCAGTCGTGCTCTAGCAGCAAAATTACCGCCTGTAAATTATCAACTTTGGTATAATGATAAACATTTGACGGGGTTGCATGTTGATTATTCGGGACCTATAAATAGTTCCAGTTTGAAAGAAAAACAAACAAAATAGAACAACGAAATAGATAGAAACAGACATGTTGTTAGGGAGAGAAATAGTTATATTTTTATATATGAAGAGAGATATTAATTAGAATCAATGTCCCCAACTTGCTATGTAGATACATAGGCAGTCAGTGATTTATGGCCGAGTGAAAGAATTGGTAAGTAATTTTCTCCAATCTACTGAAGACAATCGGTACCGAATTCCCAGACGCCGAGTTGCTATGTCTCAGAAGTATACAGAATGGCTCGTCCACCACCACATAAAGAGAGTTGCACACAACAGGTGGTCCGAATTGTTTATCAATGGATCCAACCAAGATCGTCAAGACTTATAGACAATTTCCTGTGATTTGCTGATAATGTATTTGGTAAAGAAAAGGGGTTGGTAGAAAAACAATTTAAACTTCTTTTTTCCCTACTTATAGTGGTCACCACTGAACACCGAAATGATTCTTTTTCAAACGATCAAGCGGACCATAAGACTTTTTGTCTCTCTCATATTCAATTCTTTACGATTAAACACGGATGTGCGTTGTGGTGCAGTGGATATCTGCTCGGAACGAGAAATTGGGGAGCCGAGTTTGAATTCCAGTTGAATTCATTGCATTCATTTACGCGCAAATACCCTTGGGAAAGGTATTGATCCGTCTCTTCCTTCCAGTTATCGGTTAAATAACAGTACAGATTGATTTCTATAGCCTTGGCTGGCAACCAGTCTACCACAGAAAGCAATGGCAACCTACTGCGGGATAATCTTCTACCCAGTCAGTCATGTCTCTTCCGAGATATGATCGCCAAAGCGTGTTTCACGTATGGCACTTAAATGACTGACATTTCCACACATATCTTTAGAAAACATAGCACAAACACACACACGACACTACAACTATAAACCAGCACTGCATTATGGATAAATTTATAAAAACGCACTTCAACAACAAACAGTGACACTAAAGAAGCAAGAGTATTAGAAAAAATGTTCAAGTTAATTTTGAATATTCTACAACTGTTATTGGACATTCATCTCAAAAACCGAAGAAGAATTATACCGCACCAGCTGACATATCCCAATCCGCTGGTGATATTCCAATTCAACCACGTTTACAAGAATATCCCAAGCACAGTGAAGGAAAGTGCTATTGCGGAGCCGATGTAAGGTAAGGGTACCGACCTCGCAAACTTTTGTATGTGGGAAAAGAGGAGACGGAAGCAAAAATGTAGAGTTTCAATGTCAATTTTATTGTGATAAAATCGACGTACAAACAGTAGGAAATCGGAAAAGGCTGGAACTGTTAGCGGGAACATCGTCAGCGTCTGGTATGAAAGGCACAAGCTGGAAATTCGTCAGCGTCTGGCAGGAACGGCGCAGGCTGAAACGTTGAGGTCGAGTCTCGGCTGCAATTGAATGTATTTTTTTGTGCTTCAAAAACGTTTTGTAGAGGAAAAAAATCAGAGCAGACAAATCACACTGTTCTGTTGGTATTGACGTTAGTATTAACCCTTTGATTTTGTTTTGAAATTAACCTCTCTTGTGTTCCAACAGCTCGAGAGTGGAAAAGAAGGCAAGAATAGATTAGAACTCCTCTACTATGAATGAAAAGTTATTAGTTTAATATTTAGTGAAGTTGAAGAAGAGATGCGTGTGGTCGTGTATAATGATGAGGAAACACGTATGTATATTTTAACAACACAAAATAAGAAATTTATTTACAAATTTACACAATTGTAATTGTCAGTAGATTATTTCAAGACAAGTAATCACACTAAAAGTTTGTAGATTTGATAAACAGAGCAAATGTTCATAATAAAATATTAGGCACTAAGTACATATCAAAAATTCGTTTTCACACAACAGTATTAAGTTGAATTCCATATAAACCAGGTTTCCAAAATGATTAAAGAAATTGAAAAAGTTCATTTTTCACATTAAAAATATTACAGTGGAATTCAATATAAAAGATGTATTTTTAGGTACTTAGCTTCAACAGTAGAAAGAGTCTTTGCCATCATCAATTGTCATTAAAGGCTAATAATGTATAGCGTGAAATGGACATTGGTGAAGCGTAGTCTCTGCTTTCTTTCTTTCTCGTCTCTCTGACGCCGACTCACTTTCTTATGATGATTAAACTGGGTAAAAATGAATTCTGTCAGCAGCATTCAGGTTAGCGCCGAATGACGAAAGAAGTGGGTGATTGTTGTTATATTACATGGCTTGTGTTCACGGAGTATGCTTCCAGGTCAAACTGTTTGAGGAAACCCAGGCAGGTTTTAAGTACTGTGAAAATAGATCACTGACCTAAGCGGGAAAATTGCGTCTCGTGATGTAACAATTTTGTGGAGAAAATTAATCAATCAAATTGCAAGTTTGTAAGAAAATAAAAAAAAGGCTGGTTGGAGCCTCTTTTCTACCAAAGGTTCACGAAATTTGATTAATGAAAATAAAGCGATCAGTAAATTGTCGCTTGACTGCGATTTGTAAATTGTTTTATGATAACTAAAGTAGTATGGTGTTACGAGTTTGCAAATCGTGAAGAAGAAAGTTATTTTTATTTCGTATCCACCACAAAGTAACAGTTAAGAGTCATACATGAAACACGCTTGGGCGATCATATCTCGGAAGAGACATGACTGACTGGGTAGAAGATTATCCCGCAGTAGGTTGCCATTGCTTTCTGTGGTAGACTGGTTGCCAGCCAAGGCTATAGAATCCAATCCGTCCTGTTATTTAACCCATAACTGGAAGGAAGAGACGGATTAATACCCTTCCCAAGGGTATTTGCGCATAAGTGAATGCAATGAATTCAACTGGAATTCGAACTCGGCTCCCCGATTTCTTGTCTCGAGTCGATATCCACTGCACCATAACGCACATCCGCATGGTATCCATGTGAAACAAATTGAGAGATTTTGTTTTTCGCATAAACGTTATACAGTTGGATACAACATAAATAAATTTAAAAAATTAAGGTACTTAGCTTATCAGTTGAATAGAGTTCTTTGAAATTCACCAGTTCTCATTAGAGGCTGATAATGTATCATGTATTAGAGGCTGATAATGTATAATGTATATATATATATATATATATATATATATATATATATATATCAGAAAGCGATTTGGTATCACCGTGTTACTTTTTGTAAATCGCTCCCCTTTCATTGGTTAGAAAATATTTCAAACTGGCTTGTGAAATTTGCCTTGATCTTTTTTCTTCAGCACAGTGCCAATTCTTTTTTTTTTATTGTTAAAAAAATAAATTTCACTCAGGCTCACAAATTTTTGTCTTAGTCTTTTCCTCAGCATGGGGGTAACCCTTTCTTCTACTGAGCAAAATACATTTTTGCACAGGCTCATGCATTTGTAAACAGTGAAGAAACAGTGTTATTTTTATTTCATATTTAACACAGAGCTGTCTTCCATTTTTTCTCTTTTTTCTCTTCTCTCCTATATGTATGTATCTATTTATTTTAGTTGTTCTAGTTTCTATCCAAGTTTATCATTTCCCCTCTATTATAATTTAATTTGAATTTACACTTTTTATGATCTTTATCAACAATCTCCCCGATGTAATCAGATACCAAGTAGGCATCTACGTTGACGACACCACCATTTACTATTACCTCGATAAGAAATCTGCCGAGGCCGACAAAGTAAACCTCACTGAGGATCTTGAAAAGCACCTCCAATCTGTGGTGGACTGGGTTAAGAAATGGCTCATAAATTTTAATGCTTCCAAAACGAAGCTGCTATCCTTTAACCACCATAGACAATTGCTCTTACCTACAATCAACATGGATCAGGCTAGACTCCCTGAAAGCAATACACTAAGCCTCTTCAGCCCAACTTTCACGGCTGACCTCAAGTGGAACGAATACATTGAATCAATGGCTAAATCTACTGCTAGGAAAGTTGGGTCACTGTGTTGGTCGAGGAAGTTTTTCTCGCTTGAATCCATCTTACACACATACAAATCTACCATCCACTTGTGCATTGAATACTGCTGTCACATCTGGTCAGACGCCCCTGCTATTCACCTTGGGGTTCTTGACAAAATACAGAGGAGAATTTGCCATGTTATCAATTACTACCTGGCAGCTCAACTCTAGTCACTTTCTCATCGATAAGGTGTGGCTTCCCTCTGTCTCTTCTACAAATATTTTCATGGCTTTTGCTCCAATGAACTTAGCTCCCTGGTGCCCCCTCTGCATGAATTTACTTGAGCTACTAGACTAGCAACTAGATCCCACCCTTTTACAGTGAAAACAATCAAATGTAACCGCAATTTCTATTCTACAGCTTCTTTGGAGCAGATAGACTAAATTGGAGCAGATAGAATAATTGGAGCAGATAGACTAAACTATCGCCCCGTTCACACTCCACCCTCATCTATTGAACAGGTGTAGAGGCTCATCCCTTGTTCCCTGTTTAGGATATGGTTTCCGGCTTTCTCTTTTCCAATCTTTTCACTCTTACGTAGCCTCCTCCACATCAGTGGCGTTACCGCCTTGCTCGGGGTGATATGATTAAAAAAAAAAAAAAACTTCCTGCTTGTGGAACTCTCTTCCATATACTCACTTCCCTGATAGCTACAATCTCTATGAGTTTAAATGCAACGTGAAATGCCATCTCTTATCTCCTTGACTCTCATCTTTTCCCAACATCCCTTGTATCTTGTTGTTTGCCCTTTCTGTTATACTCTCATGCAGCTCTCTTCACACCAGTATTTCCATCCTTCTCTTACCCATTCTATGACACCCCTGTAACCTGTTCTACTTTTTCTACATTTTCTTATGTAACCCCCTGCATGCCAGTGACAGTAATGGCTTGCTTAGTGTGAAATGATTATAAAAAAAAAAAAGAAATTATCCAAATTAAATCCATGTAATTTAATCTTCTCTGTGTGCGTTTTTAAATGATGTTAGCAGTTCAATATACCTGTCTGGTATATTGACACTGTTGTAGATTTCGTTTAATATTTCTGTCTACGCTGAAATCATCTAAGACTGTCAGCATCTCTTTTACAGTACCGTCATCCTGCTGCTTTGTTTCTATTTGATTTGGCCAGAGCAGCTTTCACTTCGGTTTTTAATATTTCTGGTTTGTCAGTATTTTTGTGTTGCTCTCGCTTGTTGTGGAAGAGATCTCCAATATATTCGTTTCATTGCTGAAGTATTTTTCTTTCTCTAATGATGAGCTTTCCTTTCTTGAATTTTATGCATCCTGTTGCTGAGCATATCTCAGCACATAAAGAAGAAAAAAGAATTGTCAAACAACCAGAACATACAACATTACTCTTTAATACTTTGAACTCTAACTTTATACCTACTTTGAAAATGACTGATTTCAGGAAGTTTAATCTTACAAATCAAATTCATACAAAAATATATTGTCTTTCTGATAGACAGGAATATTACCAAATAATCTTTAACACTGTCTTTCTCTATACAGAATTGTTTCAGTTGACTAACCCACCCCTGCCTGAAAATTTACTTGGAGTGACCAAAAAGTTAAAAATAATTTTTATCTTTCTGGCAGTACCAATGTGTTGGGATGGGAATCAACTTTGTTTTAAATATTCTTAAAGTAAGTCATTTTTTGCTTAATTTTAAACTTTTCATGCTCAATTGAACGATTGGTTTTGTTTATTTTTTTTTAATTTAGCAGAAATCTCTGACTGGACTTTTAACTAAGTTAAATCTTAGCAATTCACCACCCTATGATTTTTTTAATTGGGGTAAATAGATCTAACTATCGCCTGGTTCACACTCCACCCATGTCTATTGAACAGGTCAAGAGGCTCATCCCCTCGTTCCCTGTTTAGGATGTGGTTTCCGGTTTTCTCTTTTCTCTCCCCAGACCTCAGTATTGGTGCTTCCGTGATTTTCCTGTGATGCGCTTGGTTGGTGGCAATGTCTCATCATTGTGAGGGTACAGGGTTGGCAGTTTCCTGGTTGCTGTTTCCGACTGGTAATTAGGGGCCCTAACTCTTGCGAAGCGTCAAGAGCGGCTGCTCTGATCAACAGTTGCATAATATCGGGGTTCTTGTAGTGCCATGTCACGCATGAATAGGTGTCCCTGCAAGCGCTTTCGGTGGTCAACCCTGAGGCCATACTATGATGCAGCCCTAGCCAGTTTCCATCCCAGCGCATATTGTGGGTAATGACCGCTTGCATCCTTTACTGAAGGTCCCTCCCTACCATCAAAACCTTAACATGATAAACGGAATCAGAAAAAACCCTAAACCAGTCAAACTCAAATCACCAAAATCTCTTAACATTTCTTTTACTAACATCCGGGACATTCGTACAAACTTTTGTAGCGTAGAATCTTTTCTCCACAAAAAGTCCCCTGACGTCCTAGCGCTCTGTGAGACTAACCTCAACTCATTAATTCCTTCCTCTGACTTCTCGATCCCTGGTTATCTTCCCCTCTTAAAGAAGGATTCCACTGTTCACATGCATGGGCTGGGGGTCTACGTTAGTGAAAACCTCCCTATAGCTAGGGTGACATCACTCGAATCCACTGCCCACCAATATGTATGTCTTCGTCTGTCACTTCTCAGTTTAGTTAGCTACCTTTTCTTCCTTTACCGTTCCTCCTCTTCTCCCGACTGCTACCTTCTAGACAGCATTTCTGACAATATAGATAAGGCTACTTTCTACCACCCATTCGCTCACATATTTGTGTTCGGAGATCTTAATGCCCATCATGCTGAGTGGCTTAAGACTCTGTTACTGATTCAGCAGGCATCCGGGCCATGAACTTTGCCATTTCCCAATCCCTTACACAAGTAGTGGACTTCTCCACACGCTTTCCAAGCAGTTCCTCTGGACACGCCTCTCTACTAGATATATACTTTACTTCTGCACCTGACTTCTGCCAGGTCTCACAGTTTTGTCTCTCAGCAATTCTGACCATGCTGTTGTCTCTCTTAATATTTTCCTCCACTCTCACTCCCCACAGGAGCCTCCTACTTATAGGACCTCCTACTGCTACTAAAGAGCTGACTGGGATGTCTTCCGCGACTTCCTACGCAATGTCCCTTGGGGAAAAGTGTTCGATCTCCCAGTTGATGACTGCACCTCTGAAATTTCTTCCTGGGTGAAAGCTGACATTGATGCCTTCATACCTACCAGGAAGTTTCGTCTCAAATCTCATTCCTCCCCTTGGTTCTCTCCTGCCTGTTCGGCCATCATTGCACACAGGAATCACTACTTTCGACTATTTCGAAGACAGTCATCTGACCACAATAGGCGCCTATTCACGTCTGCTCGTAATGAGTGCAAGAGAATCCTGAATGACGCCAAGCGGTTGTTTGCTGAGAGAATGAGACAGCGCATAACTGACCGCAAGTTTGGCTCCAAGGACTATTGGTGGTTATGCAAACGGGTGCTGAACAATAGCAAATCCTTTATCCCTCCTTTAATCAATGAATTTGAGGTTCTCACATCATCAGCGGACAAGGCCGAGTGCTTTGCTCGCAGATTCTCATCCAACTCCACATTTGACTCATCTGTAGTACCTTCACCCGACTTCCCTATTAGAACTGAGGTCAAACTGTACGACGTATATATTACCCCGACAGTAGTATCCCGAGTAATTTCAAAACTTGACCCCCATAAGGCGAGCGGTGGTGATGGAATCCCGGTGATAGTCCTTAAAAGGTGTGCCCCCGAACTCTCCTCCATCCTCTCTAAACTGTATAACTACTGCCTGCTTCCTGTTTTCCTGCATGCTGGAAGTCCTCTTCTGTCGTTCTTGTATTCAAGAACTCTGGTGAACCGTCGGACCCATCCAACTACCGCCCTATCAGCCTCTTACCAATTTTCGGGAAGGTGTTCGAGGCCATTATTAATGCTGAAATAGTTCAGAATCTTACTCATGATAAACTCATCTCCGACAGGCAGTATGGCTTCCGCTTTGCCAGGTCCACGGCCAGCATGCTAATGACCATTACGGAGTACATGTTCCAGCCCCTTGAGGAGTCCGGCGAGGCTCGTGCTGTTGCTCTGGACATCTCCAAGGCTTTTGACAGGGTTTGGCACGCTGGCCTTCTATGAAAGCTATGTGGTTATAGTATCACTGGACGATTGCATGATCATGATCTGATCCAATCCTTCCTAAATAACCGCATAATGAAGGTCTTCCTGAATGGGCATGCTTCCACATCTTACTGTACAAACGTTGGTGTCCTTCAGGGCTCTATCCTAGGCCCGACGCTCTTCCTTATTTTCATAAATGACTTCCCAGACGAGATCAAGAGCCAAGTTGGCATCTACGCAGATGACCCCACAATTTACTCCTGCATCAGTAAGAAACCTGGTGCGGCGGACAAACATAATCTCACTGCTGATCTTGAGAGGGATCTACATTCTGTGGTGAATTAGGTTAAAAAGTGGCTTGTAAATTTCAATGCGTCTAAGATCAAGCTGCTGTGTGTCAATCATCACAGGCAACCTCTCCTGCCTCCCATAAGCATGGACCAAGCGAGTCTCCCCGAGAGTAATACACTGCGCCTCCTCGGCCTTACTCTCTCTTCTGATCTCAAGTGGAACCACTACATAGAGACAATAGCTAAATCCACTGCTAGGAATGTTGGGTCACTATGTCGGGCCAGGATGTTTTTCCCACCTGAAACCATCCTGCATATATACAAATCAACCATTTGTCCGTGCATGGAGTACTGCTGCCATATATGGTCGGGTGTACCCGCTGTTCATCTCCGTGTTCTTGACAGGTTCCAAAGGAGAATCAGTAATGTGATAGGTACCGACTTGGTGGCTTGACTACAGCCACTTTCCCACCGACGGGATGTGGCTTCCCTTTGTCTGTTCTGTAAATACTTTCATGGCTTCTGCTCCAACAAACTTAAGTCACTGGTGCCTCTGCAACAGGTATTTACTCGTGCAACCAGACTGGTAACTGGGTCTCACCCCTTCACAGTGAGATTAACCAAATGCAGACGACAATTCTACTCCTGCAGCTTCTTTTCTCACACTTCCCGCCTGTGGAACTCGCTTCCTTATTCTTGCTTTCCTGACTGCTACAATCTCCAGGAATTCAAATGCAAGGTCAATACTCATCTCTTTACCACTTGACCCTAGTTCTTTCCTCACCACCCTGTATATCCTTTCCTTTCTCTCCACTTCTGCAACTGTCATCACACCTGTGTCTCCTCCCTTCTCTTGCTCCTTTCTAAATAGTTTTTCCCTCTCTTTATTCTCTTCTATTTAGTGCTTTAACTCTTATGTACCCCCCTGCACATCAGTGGCATTACCGCCTTGCTTGGGATGATATGATTAAAAAAATAAATAAATAATATATAAATGTAAATAAATTTGTTATTTCTAATGTGTCAATATAATTTGTTTTTTCTATTTTGCCATCCAACTACAAAACTCCCAAATGCTTGTTTATCAAACTTAGTGAATAACTTAGTGAATGAGCATACAAAAGGTTTTTTCACTTAAAACCCACAGGCTCAGTTAAAATTTGGTAACTATCCCACCAGAATAGAAGTGACAAATCAATTTATTTATTCTCTCTCTCTCTCTCTCTCTCTCTCTCTCACACACACACACACACACACACAAAATGGGTTTTTATTTTTTATTTTTTAATCATCTCACCCCAAGCAAGGTGGGACCACCACTAGTGTGCAAGGGTTTACAATGAGAGAAAAATTAGGTAGAGTGGGTATTAATGAAAGGATAAAAGATGAACAAGATTCAAGAAGATAGAAATTGACATTGCATTTAAACTTTTTAAGAAAACAAGTAAACAAAAGGGAGTTCCAAAGGTGAAAAATGGAAGGAAAGAAACTGTTTGAGTATATTTTATTACATGTTTATATTTAACTATTTAAATGGTAAAAAGGTGGGACCATGATGCCAATCTAGTAGCATCCTTAAATTCATGTGGACAGAGCACCAGGAAAAAAAAGCTCATCAGAGCAGTTGCCATGAAAATATTTGTAGAAACAACAGAGGAAAGCCATGTCACAGTCTTGAGAAAGTAACTGAAAAGATGTCAAGTCAAGACTGATTACATAGAAGGAGTACTTGACCAGATATGACAAGATTATTCAATGCACAGATGAATGGTATATTTTATTATAAAAAAGAATAATTAAATTTCCATATCTAATTTGTTGTAATAGTATATGATGGGTACTGGAAAGTTCTTGGCCTAGTCAATGCCCCCGCCCCACAAAAATAAACAAATTCTGATGTTTGGCCATTTGGTCAGATTTGGGGAAATAAGTCAAATCAAAAGCTTTTCAGCACTTTTTTATACGGGCATAAAATCATAAAGTTTTTAAAAGTTGTTATAAGTTAAAAGATGCCACTCTAAGAAAAGTTTTGCTTAAAAGTCATTGCTTCATATTAAAGCATAATGAAGAGAAAAATAAAATATCTCTTTCTGGGAAAATGTTTTAATATTTAAAGAAAAATGTATATTTGAAAAATACAATTATAAGAATAATGATGAGAATAATAAATAAAAAAATCATAATGAGTTATAAAATGTGAATCGGCCATCTTTATTTCAGGCAAATGTATGTGAAGGTCATTACCAAATCACACGGAAAATAATTCAATGTTTCTGTCTGTTTAATAATACTGTTGAGAAGGCTGTAATTTCAAGTTTTAAAACAAACAATGCAAAAAGGAAAAAATAGAAAATTCTGTTGAAGAAGCTTAATAAAAAAAAAAAAATTATAAACAGAAACAGAGGCTTGGTTAAAAAAAACAGAAAATAGTTTGTTATCAGCATTGTCACTGGTGGGTAATTTGTTATTGTATTTGTACTCACATGACAAAGGTGGCTTTTTATTGGTTTTAAAATACAAAATGAATTCAATGCTTCATGTTAATGTTTTAAAAAAGTCATTGATAATGAAGTAACTTCAAATTCCATCAAAAACTAACATACATAATTTTGAAGTACAGATACTTAAAGAGAAGAAAAAAGATTAATTTGAATTTTTTTTTTTTTTTTTTTGCTGACTAGAATCTCAATTTGTGTATTAGTTTATAATTTAATGCCTTGGAAAAATTCTGAACTGTCAGTCAACCTTTTAGTTAAATTTCAGATTTTTTACAGATTTAAAGTCTTCTTCAGTCAATGCTGCTTAAAATTTTGAGACAAGAAAATTTAAAACTCTAGAAATGTATGACATTTTTTTATGAGACCCTGTCAAATAAAACATTTCACAACAATTGAGAATTGATATGTTAGTCCCCTAGAGTTAGAATTATTGTTAGAGTTTTGTTAGGGAGGAATGAAAACAATTTTGGATCTTTTTTTAGTAAGAAAAAGAAAATTATGTAACAGTTTTTTTTTTCATTTTAAAATTCTGAACATTGAAATTATAGGTGTAAACTGTTATAAAAAATAGTGTGAAAAAAAATTCTCTACTCCTTTCCATTATCTACAGTGAAGACATTTCTAACTAATGAGGTGCTTGAATGAAGCCTTTTTGATAAGCCATGTCTTTCTCGGCAAAAAAGCTTCAGAAAAAAATTACTTCTAGAGACTATTTTCAACCAATCAAAAGGACAGAATTTAGAACCAGAGATAATGCTGCAAAGTAGTTTACTGAATTGGTCAGAACAGTTAAAAAAAACCTATCAGCCAGTATAAACACTATTTATTGTAATTGTAATACTAGAGAAAATGGCTTACATCTGGGATGAAAGTGTGATAAGAAAAGAGTTCTCTGGTTTCTGAGTGGCCCTTAAATAATTCTGAGACAACATTCAAAAGCTTAAAAACAAAACATGTTGATAACAAACACACAATTTGTAAAAATTTTCCTTAATAATACAAAGTCAATTCATTTTATGCAATTATAATTGTACAAAACAGTACCAAGTTTTGAAAGTTTTCATGACAATCACTTTGACTTTGCAGCTTCTATTCATTAAATGAATACTCTTGCTCCTACATCAATCTTCTAACTTCTGAACAGCCCGACAAAAACTGATAACTTCACATTTTTTCTTTAAAGATCTGTCAGATCACTTTACAAACTTTACTGACTCTTACTTTTTTTATCAGCTTTTGCTACTAATGTAAATCCCCACTTTCTCAAGAACTTTTTCTCTTTGTAGCTTAATTCTTGAGGACTTAAATGACTATTTGAACAACTCCTTCACCTATTTACCCATTCATGTAACAAATTATTTTAAAAGAATAATTTCTTTATGTTTCAATTTCACAGTAAGTAAGAGAATTCTTTTTTGAAATTAAAAAGTTTTTAATTGATATTTTTTGTATATGGGAAACTCCTTATACATTTAGAAAGAACTCATGAAAAGCAAATACTGTGCTTTGGTGAATTAACTTATGACTGAGAAAGGTTTCAAATTTATTTCTAATAAAATCTTGTTTAATAGATACAAAATATGCTTAGCAGCATTTTAAAATAAATAGCAATATTTTTAGAAAGAAACAAAAATATGCTTAGCTGCATTTCAAAATAAATGGCAAATATTTTAAAAAGAAAGAAAAATATGCTGAGCAGCATTTTAAAATAAACAGCAACACTTTTAGAAAAAAACAAAAATATTCTGAGCAATTTTTAAAAATAAATAAGAGTATTTTTGAAAGATATCTTTATTAACTATTTATTCTTTAGTCTTTATTCTTTACTTAGTTCTTTATTCATCATTTTGTGACAGAGAGAGAGAGAGAGAGAGAGAGAGAAAGAGAGAAAGAGAGAGAGAGAAACACATACACACATTTAAAAGGGTTCAAAATTCCTAGCACCGGAAGAAGGCCGAAACGGCCAAAACATCATGTTATTCATTTTTTTTTCTTTTTAATTTTGATTAAGAATTTTTTAACAGAATTTCTACTCCCAGTAAACTAGCAATATTAAATTGAACAGTGAAATAAACTAGCACGTTATGTTTATTGGTGGTGAAATTTGATCTAGGCATAAGATATGCCCATTTAATTTGGAGTCATCAGAAGACAATAGGAATGAACGAAATAATATTTTTGATAAAAAGGATTTTGGAGTAGATTGAACATCGAAATGTATTTTGTTCACTAATGGTGAAATAAGATCTAGCATAAGTTGAGTGCAGTTTAATTTGGGTCATTGGAGAACGGTGGGAATGAACGAAAATTTTTTTTGCTTGTAAGTGAAATTGAAATAGCGCTTAGTAAGCAAAAGGACCTTTGAAGGTTACATGATTTTTGACTGTAGCAACAAACACTCGTGATCACTTGTGATAAGCGTGTGGAATGGCCTGGCTTGTGACCCTTCGATTTTTATATAAGCGCATCGTAATGCTGAAGAGTCGGACAATGACCTTGGGAGCATACTGTTGTGTGTCATCGGGTCTCTCTGATGAGGGGGTGCTGACAAGAGAGCCCAGAACCGTGTGAGCATATGGGTCACCCACTCCTATTGCTATCAACTGCAATTGATGTGTTTGAGTTAAGCATTGAAGAAAAATGGTTGTTATAAACAAGCAGAGACATGACAAAAAGATTTTGCAACATGATAATGCGAGGCTACATGTTGCAAAATGAGTGAAAACCTACTTGAAATTGCTTAAATGAGAAATCCTACCCCCACCTGGCGTATTTGCCAGACATTGCCTTGTCCAGTTATTATTTGTTCTAATCGATAGCACATGGCCTAACTGAACAGCATTTTCATTCTTATGAAGATGCCAAAAAATGGGATGATTCAAAGTTAGTCTCAAAAGATGTGTTGTCTTTCCAATGTGAAATTCAAATGTTGCCAGAAAGATGGGAAAAAGAAGTGGCTAGTGATGAACAGTACTTTCAGTGACATGTTTCTTACTAATCTTTGTAAATAAAACATTACTTTTCATGAAAAATCAACAAGACCTTATTCAAGGTCCTTATATATAAATGTTATTTGTTTTGAACAAAATGGAACTTGAGTCCATTGTAGCAAAACAGATGCCATGTGAAACACTCAATATAAGGAAAACTATTCATGAACCAAATAAATATAACATCCTAATATTTACTCATTGGCTGGTTCAAATCCTTTCATGGGTTAGATACAATGGCAGGCTGAGTAACTGTGGCATGGAGAAGGATATTTTTATTATTATTATGATTGCTCTTACTTCTCTTGTTTTATCCTATTTTTCTTCTTTAATTCTAGAATAAGTTTCAGTTTAAGAATATTAGAAATAAAAAGATTTTATAATCCTTGTTTTTATTAGTTTATTATCTTATAAATAATAGACATATATCAATTGTGGATGAAGTAGTCATTTTTCTTTTAAGAGGAAGGGTTCTTATCCTTTCACATCTTTGCTGTCCTTGTTCCTTGGTCATTCATTTTCTTGCTATGATAATGTATAATAATAAAATTTGCTATGATAATGTATGATAATAAGCCCAATAAACACAACTATCATCTCTATCACAGAGAATGGTGTAGCATTCAGAATTGTCTGCAATCAGAATTTTAGCATTCAGAATTGTCTGCAATCATTGCAAGAATGTTCTAGAAAATTTAAAAGATCAGCTATGTCCAGTTAGTTCCAATCCAAGAATGAAAACAAAAGGTTTCATTCCCATGAGTTATGGAAAATCTCAAAGAAAACTTTCAATAGAGGCAAAGAATCAGTGCCTAAATAGAAACCTTGGGTTACCTCCTGCTTAAAATGAACTTTGTTTTCTTTCAAATGTCTTGGTGAATTTCTTATTTATTCATGCAGCCATATGAATAATTTTTTATTAAGTTTTCTGTTTTTTACATAGTTTTTAAAACATTTACCCCCACCATTAGCATTGCCAGAAATTAATAAAATAAATAAAAGAAAATAAAGATTAATAAAATTAAATCAAATCAGATATCTCTAAGGCAGGGAGATGAACACAGCCAGCTTGGGTTGTGAAATGAATGGTTTATAGTGAGATTCAAATCCCAGAGAACAATTGAGGCTCTTATTACAAGAGGGTACTTTCGGTCATGTTTGTGAAAATCAGTTAAGCATAACACACTATTTTTCAAACCTTCCTTTATGTGGAAAGTAATTCAACTGTATCATTAGGTACTAGCTACAAGCTGTAAATTCCTATGGTTCACAGTGATGCCAAGTGTTGGTGTAGAAGGTACCTTCCGCCACATCCCAGTAGCGTTTATGTTTTTTATACTATTAATATTTTTGTCTACTCATTATGGTTGTTTTCTAACCAGTAACAGTGGATAATGATTATCTTTATGATAACATGTCAGATTAGTCATGTTTTCCCTTCAAAATATTTTTTTTCATGAAAATTTATTAGTGTGTTTATGTGCAAGTTTATTTTTGCCATTAGACATATTTTAAAACTTTTATCTAGCTTGGGTGAGCATAATGTCACTATGTTTTTGTGCAAAAGTTGTGCTATGGTGGTGCTTGGTTTACAGTATAAAGTGTTTTTCTTCAAAATGCCACACAGCGTTTCTGTTGTAAATGTTTTTATATTAAAGTAGATTCTTTTATCTTCCTTTAAAAAGATTAAGTGGTTTATCTCAAATAGATCAAAAGTTGTGGCATTTCTAAAGTTGACAAACTTTAAATATGATTTGCTTGTTTTTATTTTGCAGTGGAAAGTACCTTCTAATTCTAAATGCCTCAATTCAAAATTCTGCTTCTAATCTTGGGTCAAACTTTACAACATTCAGCATTAATCTTTTTAACTAATTTGATGTGACTTAATTTTTAAAATCATTTCCAAAAAAGAATCAGAGTAAAAATTTATATTTTTCATTTCTTTCTTCACATTTCAAAGACCAGGGATCAAATTTGTCTGGATCTTTGAACTGAGGAATTGTTGTTGTTATGCTCTGATGTTCTTAGACTAGTATCTGATTTTGGAGGCAAAGAGAAAACATTTTTACTGTTGTACCCTCCAGTTTTCTTCAGGTACCTGTCATAATTGGTGACTTTCAGAGAATTTTAAACCAAATGATCTGAATTCATCTTGTACATTTATAAGTCTACTATTCATCTGTGCATTGAATACTGTTGCCATGTCTGGTCAGGTGCTCCCGCTGTTCATCTCAGGATTCTTAACAAAATCCAAAGGAGGATCTGCAATGTAATTGATCCTGACTTGGCATCTCAACTTCAGTCACTTTTTTTATTTTTTATTTTTTTTTTTTAATCATTTCACTCCAAGCAAGGCATTCCACTGCCACTGTTGCTCATGGGGCTACATAGGGGAAGGTAAAGAGAAGGAGTAGTTAGATATAGGAAATGTCAGAAGGAAGATGATAGATGGGTAAGGATACAGAGGATGGGGTTAGGGTAGATGAGAAGAATGTTTGAAAGAATGGGAGCAAGTTAGTATGCTAGGAGGTGTCTATTGACCTTACATTTAAACTCCTGGAGATTGTAGCCGTTGGGGAAGCAATCATGTGGGAGGGAATTCCACAGTCGGGAAGTGCGAGAGAAGAAACTGTTGAAGCAGAAGTTGCGGTTGCATTTTATCGGTTTCACTGTAAAAGGGTGGGATCTAGTAGCTAATCTCGTGCAAATTCGTACCTAGGGGGCGCCAGTGATCTAAGTTCATCGGAGCAGAAGCCGTGAAAGTATTTATAGAAGAGGCACAGGGAAGCCACATTGCACTGGTGAGAGAGAGACTGCAGGCGCTCACGAACATGATGTGGCTTAACCTCTGTCTTTTCTATAAATATTTTCATGACAACTGCTTTGACCAACTTTTTTCCCTGGTGCTCTGACCATATGAATTCAAGCATGCTACTAAATTAGCATCAAGGTTTCACCCTTTTATCATTGAAATAGTTAAAAGTAACTTCCTCTTCTACTCTAACACTTTCTTTTCTTACACTTCTCATCTGTGGAACTTCCTTCTGTTTACTTGCTTCTCTGATAGTTACAATCTCCAAATGCAATGACAACTACTATCTTCTATCTTCTTGATTTCCATCCATCTATTATCCTTTCTTTGATATACCCTGTACTTTGATTTTTCTCTCAATGTAACCCCCTGCACATCAGGATATGCTGGGATGAAATGATTTTTAAAAAAATCCTTTATTCAATTCATGGAGAAAGACTGTTTGCGTTCTGCAGTCTATGCCAGAGGATATTTTGTATCAGTTAATTCTTTCTATGTATATTTTTTTTTTTGTGATATTCCTTGCTTGCCACTGAATCTGAGTAAATGACTTCTGTATTAACTGACATGATGATTAAAAACATGACCGCCAGGTAATGAGATAGCCTTTACCAAAGCTTCTTTTACAATCATGGGATACACAAGGAAATTAAGGTGACTAGAGAGAAAGAGAGAGTCGGGGAGTGAGGAGGGAGAAAAGAGAAAAAAAATAGAGAAAGAGAAAATTTTTGAGAGAAAAGCTGTAAGGATATTTGTGTCCTTATGAGGGTCTCCCTCCTTATCTTTTCTCAACCACACCTGCTTCTTAATAAATTTTCTACTCCTCAATTAACACCTGTATTTACCTGACCTCTTTTAAGGAATGCAAACAGACATAAACAATCAGATCATTTTACTTTTATTGTCTTTTGTTTCTTCAAGAACAAAACAAAAAAAATTTGTCCAGTTTTTTAATGATTCAAACACAACAGAAGGTTAATTGATGATATAATGTCACTAGATAATGAGCCAGGTAATAATGATGACCCATAAGGGAGAAGAGCATGATGTAATGTCACTAGTTGACATGGATTGGACAATAACATTAGGTTTATCATATAGAGAACATGATATAAAATCACTAGACAAGGTTGGACAATAAGGATGGTTCATTAAAAAGGAGAGTTGGATGTAATATTATTAGAAAATGGTTGGCCAATAGTTAAATTTCTTAAGAGTGATGTTATATACATAGATAAGAATCAGATAATAATGATCCATCGAAGAGGAGAGTATGTATCACTATGTCAGATAATAATGCTTTTTTATCAGAAAGGAGAGTAAAACTGATAAAAAATTTAAAGTAGTCACTATGATTCCCTCTCCAATAGACTTACTCAGATGGAAGCATATGCATTATGGTGTAAAAACAGTAAGCACTATTTTTCAAAGAGCCTTTGAAAATGTATTAACTGGTGATGTTAAGAATATGATCATCTATCAAAATGATATATGTATTGATGCTAGCAGTAGAGAAAAACTAAAACAAAAAACAGATTATATATTAAACAAATTAAAACTGCTGGTGTGATCATAAACAAGGATAAATGTATATTAAATTGTGAAACAATAGCATATCTGGGATACCAAATTTCTAAAGACAAAATTTTTGCCAGACACAAATATCAGAGGTATCTATACCTACAAATAAAAAAGAATTGGAATCTTTTTTTAGGGTTAGCAGAGCAAAGTAGAGCGAATTGATTGAAACCTTTGTGAAGTTATGAAAAAAGAACAACAAATTTAAATTAACTCAATTTCAGAATACAGCATTGAAAATTTTAAAAAAGAACTTATAAAAAACCTATTGTAAGGATTTTTTTACCCTGAATAAGAAGTGACTTTAAATACAAATGCAAGTAAGTGTGCCATTTCAGTGATTTTTCTCGAAGGTTATCCTATAATGTATCTTTCTAGAATGTTATGTCAGCTGAGGCTAACTATTCAAATATTGAAAAATAAGCTTCAGCTATCATGTAGAGCACAGATAGAGCTCACCAATTTTAATTAGGCAGGAAGTTTCTGCTTACATCTGATCATAAAGCTTTAGATATTATTTTAAGCCTATGAAAGAGTTACCTAAAGTTACCTCTTCTAGAATTTTAAGATGGGCCATAAAGCTCATGGCCTTTGACCTTTTGACAGTGAATATGTGAAAGGAAACACTATTCCACATGTAGATGCTTTATGAACACTAAAGTTCAACAATGAACCATTAGAAAGATCAGACAATTCAAGAAGATAAAATATTCTGCTGAATTGAAACAGATGTATTACTCTTAGATCATCTTGCATTTGAAACTTTATGGGATCAGGTATTAAAGAAGAAGGCATATACAATAAAAAGAAAGAAATGGAGTGATTGTTCTAGGGCTGAGAAAAAATAAGACTCAAAGATGATTAAAATTGGAAGTGTGATGGCCTGGGTATTTGTGTGATGCACAAATACATACAAAAATTTATCAAATGTAAGGAAATAAAAAACATTTGCCAAACTAAGATACATTCAAAAAGTTAAAAGGAAAGGAACCATGGGCCCATGTTCATACGAATCATGCATTCTCTGGATGGTCTGAAGTGGTAAAAGTTCAAGATAGGTAGGTAGCTACAGTAAAACAAATATTATGATTAATATTTTCCAGAAATGGAGTGCCAAGAACATTAGTCTCTGACAATGCACCAGAATTTTGTGATAAAGCTTTGTGTTCATAGTAAAAATAAATTGTGTAACTCTATAAAATGCCACCATCCGTAATTGAATGGAATTGCAGAAAGAATGGTGCAGACAGTGAAAATAAAGTTGGAGGCATTTTCACTATCTAGAGACACCATAAATAGTTTCTTACTGAGACTATAACTGAGTTATAGAATTATTCTACATGCTGGTAGAATGTAAAGTCTCTCTGCATTGATGGGAAGACAAATTAGATCTCGTATAACAATGTCCTATTCAATAAATGAAAAAATGTGGTACAAAAAGGCAGAAAATCAACTCCTGAGAAAGTAAACTTTATTGCAAAAAAAAAAAAAGGACATAATACGGCTATAACAGCAACATGTGGACAGAATTTATTGACTCATTCTGATCAAATAAGACCTAGAATTGATGACAAAGAAGTCAAGATGGAAGAGGGGAAGGAGGAACCTGAAAGGAAGGAAAGCATGAGTGCTTCGGATGGAAAAACAAGCATAGAATTGAAGCCACTATGGAGGCTAATTCACACAAATCTGACATGGAATTGAAAGATCAGAATGGAGATAAGTTCAGACCAAATAAAAAAAAACAGGTACACACCTAGAGAGAGAGAGATATATATAAAATCTTGTACTACTGTTCAGGGAAGTCACGAATCAACAAACATAAAACCATTTAATTTCCAAGTAGTGTAATGACAGAGGAAAAATGAACTTGCCCTATTTTGCATACAATTGAGCAACTACTATTAAACCAGTTGTCACTCAGTACAGAGGTAGAACATCTATATCACAGACCAGAAGGCATCACTGCAATTCCATTATTGGATTGAATACAATTAAGAAAGAATCCTTTTCTTGAAACAGCTTTGTATACTGTATAAAGAAAATCTCATATATGCCTGGAGATTCTGATGTTGAATGATCATAATTTTTTGAGATTCTTTCTGATAAGGAATCAATTGATTTTATTCTTTTTAGTTTAAATTTACTGAAAATTAATTTCCTTGTCTTATTGTTAAGTTTTTTCTTTAAGTCTGGGTAAAAGAAAAGGTTCTTGCTTAAATGGTGAAATGAAGTATATTTTTATTTGATTTTGCAAAGACAACATATGATAAACATCTTATCAACCTCTTGAGACACAGAAATACATACATTACAATGACTTCTTGTTTTGATCATTTAGAAAAATTTCTAAAGCAATGTCTCCAGACAACTTTTTAAAAAAACTGCTTGAGAATATTCATAAATGAAGCCTTTTTCACAACAAATATAGTCATTATGACTGGTAGGTATTATGAAAAATTCACAGTGAATGTTTAGTTTAGAAATACAAAGTATGTGGTTGGCTACTTATTTCTAAGTATGCCTGTCTGTTAGAGTGGCTAGCCAATTCCTGTTGCAGACCCATTTGTGCTTGTTGTAGAAATTTTTTCCCATTGCATGTGTGTTTGTGCATGTGTGCTCAACAGTGAGAGGGGAATGTACAAGACCTGAGGCTTGAAATAACTGTTCAACAGCTTTTATTTTTGGTTGAAAAGAGAGTACAAAATAGTAGTATTTTTGGTGTAAAAAGTAGGGGGTTTCTCAGTTAACAGAATTCTTGAGATGATATTTTGTAAAGAGAGATTTCTCCACTTTTTTCTTTGGGAGAAATTAGAAATCTGAGTGTGAAACTGCTAGTACAAGTCTTCTGCCACAAGGGTTGTGTGTAGTTTTTTCTTTGGATAGATGTCTCGAAGGGAGATTTCTTTGCCTGTTCACACAAGGAATGAGAAAATCTGAGGTTAAGCTGTCAGGACAGGGCTATGTTTCTTCTGCAACAAGAGGTGAGAATTGCCCTTTGAGTTGAGCCTTGAAGGTAGAGTCCACTGAAAAGGAAGAGCGATAAAGAGAGATGGTCTTGAAGGTAGAAACTGCTGAAAAGGAGAAGTAGAAAAGAGGCTGAATAGGGCTTGGTCAGGGCTTTTGTGATTTCTAGAACTTCCAGTTGTACCCTGCTGATTATTTCCATTGCTACTATTGCTGAATTATGCAAAGTAAGAAATCCCCCACATGCAACAATAGGCAACAAGTGAGATAGTTTCTATATCATTCAATACTCATACTGTGGTCTATACTGCAACTATGCTGAATAGAACTTAGTGACAGTTTTGAGGAAAGAATGCATAATCTGGTGTGATTATCAGTTTGAAAAAGGCCAGCAAACTCAAACCCTTAGTCACAATGCCTTTTAACATTGTGCTTTATGTATGTAGATTACTTTTGCAATCTGCATATATAAAACAAAATGTGCATGTGTGTATTTATGTAGATGTATGTAACACTTTTCTATATCACCAGAATAAACTGCTGCACAAATACGGCCAGTTCATTCATCTCTATGCAGTAGAAATTACACAACATGTTTATTGTGTTAAAGAAGTTGTAAATAGTCTTCCAGATAATTAAGCTGTAAATTCATATCACCCTGGTGTCATTTTAATCAAATGCCTTCTTTTTCCCATATGTTGAGACCATTTTGCTTAACGGTTATATTTTCTTGATTTCAAAATTATAATTCATAATTATAGTTTACATCTATGGGAAAAATAGAATCAGTTTAAACTGATGCCAGGATATGGGTTAAGTAAGCTATGTTTAAATATATATTGATGTTAAAAATTGGTTTTATTTATGATATTTTTTTCTTTTACAGCAAAAAGACTTGTTAAAGGCCTTACAGAATTTGGATTGTTTTTCCAACCTCAAGTCTATTCTATTTACATTGTTTAGACTATTGTCCTCATCTTTATTGACATGTTTATGATGTTTTGGCCGTTTTATGCTCTGGCCTTCTGCAGGTGCTAGGAATTTCAACCCAAACCCTTTATTATGATCACGGAGGTATATCATTCTCATTCCATGTGCGATGTCATCTCTGGTAGCCATGAGCTATTTCCATTTAACTTAACCCTTTTGTAAGTTATTTGTTCACAACTGCTGTAGCCTGGTATTGAACTCATCACTCTTTGGGTGAATTCACTGTGAACAAATAACTTTAAAAAAGTTAAGTTAAAGGGAGATAGCTACATGGCTACCAGAAGTGGAATTGCACATGGGATCAAAATAAAGGGTTTGGTTTGAAATTTCCAGCACCTGAAGAAGGCCAGAACATAAAACAGCCAAAACATCATAAATATGGCAATAAAGATGAGAACAAAAGTTCAAACAAAGTTAAATGATGTAAAGCGAAACATTTATATATATATATATATATATATATATATATATATATATATATATATAATCAGGAGGATTTATTATCAGAATGATTTTGTTGTACATGTTTGGTAAATGTATGAAAGTTCTTGTGTAATGAGGTTGTTAATAAATGTTTCTGGTTTATGTTTATGTTCATGAATGAATAAATTATTTGTAAGTGATAAGTATCAGTAAAAGGCAATATTAAACATGAGAAAGTGATATTTGGGTAAGTTGATTTATATGTGGTCTTCATTTCTAGAACTGCTCAATTCCATGAGCTCTCCTTCCAAGAGACCAGCTGAAAATGAGGAAGTCTCTTATTTTTCCACAAGTAGGAGTTTCCTTTCTTCTATAGAATAATGGGAATTAGATATTTTTTTATTTCTTGTGATTTCAAGATCACTATAAAACATTATCAGGTTTAGAAATAAGAGACCAAAAGTGGAGAATCTCTCAAGTATAGTTTGAACTCTAAGGTTAGAGTATTGACTTAAAGATGAAAAGGTTTGTTTTTGATATTTTATAAATTAAACTATAAAAAACAAACTGAATCTTCAGTTGCGTATTTCCCAAGTAGTCTGTTTTATGCAGGTAACCATAAAATATCTGGTAATAAAATGATAAATCAGAAAAACTCTTAAAGAACTTCTTCAGATTAATAATAGTTTAATTGATAGAGTGGGTCATATAAAGAGAGCAGAGGAGAAAAATTGATAGAGGATAGGGAAAGAAATAGACAGAGTCAGTTTGATGAGCCACATTACAAAACTGATCATCCGAATCCTGATGAATAGAATGAGAAATAGAATCAGGCTAGAGATAGGACAAGAACAGTGTGGGTTTGTCAAAGACACTGGGGAGAGGAACACTATATTTATGATTAGGATGCTATCCAAAAGGGCAATACAAATAGGAAAGGACATGTACCTATGTTTTATTGATTATGCGAAGGTGTTCGACAAAGTGCACTACAAAGAATTGATAGAAATACTCAGCAACCTCGACATATTTAGGAAAGATATTAGATTAATCAAGAATCTATTCTAGCAGCAAACCGCCTGCATACGGAAAAGTAATGAATTCAGCAGATATACAAAGATAGAAAAGAGGTGCAAGACAATGATGTGTCTTTTCACCGGATCTATTCAACTTCTACAGTGAAACAATTCTGAGGACCCTGGATGTTATGCCAGGATTCATCATCAGAGGTATGATGATACAGTGCTGATAGTAGACACAGAAAGGAAACTACAAGACCTACAGAAGGTAGCTGAAGAGAGTGACAAGAAAGAACTACAAATAAACTGCAGGAAAACTGAATGCATGGTCTTCAGCAAAAAGAGCAGCCCAAAATGTCAAATACAGGTGGGGGATGCTAAAATCAGGCAGTTACAAAAATTTAAATATCTGGGAAGTGCTCTAACAGAAAGCAGAAAGTACAACACAAAGATCCGAAGGTGAATTGGCATGGCGAAGGACACATTGCAGAAGCTGAGTAGAGTATTAAGAGACAGGAAAATTTTACTAAAAACAAAGAAGAGAATACTGGATTGCTATGTGATGTCAGTTCTTCAATATGGTAGTGAATGCTGGACAATCTTATGGAAGATGAAGGAAAAACTTGAAGTAACTGAAATGTGATTCTGCAGAAGGATGCTGCAGATATCATGGATCGAGCATGTGAGCAATGATGAGGTTTTGAAATGGATGGAAACGAAAAGGAAATTAATATTGAGCATCAAGAAGAGACAGTGTGGTGTAACAGGAGAAAGTGTGCTAACAGCCATCAGGGATAGGGAGATGTGGAAGGCCATGATCGCCTTCATCCTGAAAAGACAAGGCACATAGAAGAAGAAGAAAAAGAAGAAACTTTATATTAGAGTAGATGGTGCAGATGTTAACAAGCTTGTGGCTTTTGTGAGTTTTTTAGGTGAAGGTTCAATATATAAACAAAGAAAGTGTAGAAGAAGCATATAAAAACTGTTTCTTTAATGTTGACTATTGAAACAAAGTTAAATGTCTTTTGAGTATATCTGTTTTCCTTTTTAGCTCAGAAATAATTTATAGGAAGTAAGAAGAAGAGATAAAGATGGTCAAGCCTAAGTCAACCTCACACTTAGTTGGGATGGCTGAAGCTCTGCTTCATGAGTAGGGATGCTGAAAACACATCTGAACATCTTGATCTCAATAGAAAATAGAAAGAGAAAGATTCTGTTTTTTCTGGAAGCGGAGTCATAAAATCAGACATGTGACCAGAAACCTTTTCCAGTTTCTTTATAACTTGCATCGTGGGAAAATTAATTTATTTACTTTATTATTATTTTATTTACTGGTTTTATTTAATTATCCCACATGGGAAAGAAATGCAACAAATACTGGTTAAAATATTACATTAAAAATGTTAAACATACAAATATGCTTAATTTTAAATTTAAATTTTTATATCCGGTATATCTAGATGTTTAACTTAGTCAATATTAGTCAGTCTTTCTATTGCTTTTGCTTTCATTTTTATCACTATTCTTTTTTTTTTAAATATCAAACATTACATCAGCCTTAGGTTTGTGAGGAAAGGAGATATATGACTCTGGATATAAATTTACCACAGAAGATTCCAAAATTACTGCATTTCAATATATTTTTACAATAGTAAATGACATTCTCTTTTAATCAAATCTACATTAAGTTAAAACTATGTTCAGAACTATTGGGATGAACAACTAATGCATTTAGTAAATATTTTGTATTGTGTTTATAAAACATTCTATTTAAATTTCTGGATGTTTCATTTATGCATATTGGGGGGCGAATTTTAGTCTATTTTATAAATTCCTCCTTCAGTTCTAGTGATGTTATTATTTTGTTTTGTGTTAATTAAATCTCTTTTTGTTTTATATTAAGTTTAGTTTTAAGTTTAGCAAAATTATTTTCCATTGTGGTTGTAGAAGATTTCTGAATATTGCCAGTGTAGATAGGTATTGTTGCCTAATACTACTCTGTCATTATTCTGTGAGACCTAAAACAGTATAATCAAGATTAATAATTCTGTGAGTCATTTCAGCGATATATTTTTCAATGGTCACCCAGAGCAAATACTATTTCCTTTCTGCTCTTAGTTGTGTAATGTCCAGTTGTATCATATTTTGTAATTTAAAACTACTTTATGATTGTTCATGCACAACCAGAAGTAGCCTTAAACCCATTAATATTGTAGCATTACCTCATCATAAAATCAGCATGCAGGAATGAAACTGAAAGAAGCAAAAAGAATTGCCTGCCCTCCCACAGATAAAGAGGATGATTGTGAAGTATCTGATTTAGCAACAGCAACCAAAACCAGTCTTTGACACAGCCAGCAGAGCAGTAGCAGTCTCAACAGCCACTAACTAGCCATCATTACCTTCATTCTTTGCTACTCTAGCTAACTCTAACAGACTTCCCCTGACCACATACTCATTCAGATCATAAGTCTTATTCAACTTCACAATTATGCTGTCCTTTTCAGAACAAAAACTGAAAACTTCCAGCATGACCAATCAAAGTATTTGAAATGTTAAAACTTTTTGTGTCATTTTTTCCCTTGTAACTTTGACTTTGCTATTAATACATCAGGTATAATCTAATCTAATCTTGTTCTTGTGATTCTTGTTTTTGCCATGTCATTGCCTCATTTTTAATGTTTGCAGGAAGTCAACTACTATAGATACCAGCCCCCTCATGACATAATTATTCTATCAGAAACTTTGGGAATAAAATGAACTGACTTGAGGATTAAAAATAAATAATACATTTTTATTTATTTTTTTCAAAGTGGTGAATGAGTCCTTTAGTATTTGATGTAACAAAAACTTTTTTAACAAGGTATATATAGATAGCAGTTCGAAGAAATGTCTGTTTTAGTTGGTGAAAGTTAGACCATGATAGGGGTAGTAGTAATGTCAGAAATAAGGTCAGATGTCAACAGAGTGAAAATGTAAATAGCAGATGACCTCTTACCTGCTTTTTCATGCAGCAATGCATTGCTGCATTCTTTTGTTCCATCTCTCCTAGTGTCATTCTGCTCTCCTCTCTTTCATTCCATTTGTTCTGGTCTGAAGGTGTTAGGTTTTATATCCTTTTGAATCAGCTCAAGAATTTGACATGAACATGGTTTCAGCTAACACAAAAGATTCTTTGCGTCAATTTTTTGGATTGGTCAAATTATTTTATTTTCCAGCATTCCTTTTTTTTCCATTCTTTTATAACAGAAGTTATGCATAGAGCTTCATTGATTTTTGGTATTTTTCAGTCACAAATAAGTAAGCTTGACTGCAAACTTCTGGTGTTTTTGACCAGCTTCAGTTTTTTCTTTGTCCCCCTTTTATTTGAGAGTTGCCTTCTTGTAGGTTGAGAGAGAAATATAGAAAGAGAACTTTAGGGAACGAGAAAGAAAGAGATAAGGGTTTTAAAGAAAAGCACAACTGTCTTATTTTAATTTGAATTACTTTTATTTTTTATTTAAATATTTTATTTTTATCAGGACTTACTACATAATTATTATTGTTTCATAAGAAAATTCAGTTGTATGTTCTATTTTGTTTAGTTTATAATAATTTATATAATAAAAAGAAATGTAAAGTTATATAAAAAATAAAGGGTAAATAAAAATATAATGCAATAGATTAGGTTTGTTTTTAACACTTCCTTTTGAATTGAGTGTTTAAAAATTACTAACAAAAGAAAGTTACTAATGCAATTTCTTTAAATAGAAAGCAGATAAAGTGCAGCTAAACAGTACAAATTCCTTGAAAAGAATTTGATGTGTAAAAATTTGTATATTCATATCTGATGCAAAAAAACAAAAACAAAAAACAAAAATGAAGTCTGACAACTTATAAAAAAGATACATGAGTAAAATTTGGTTTTCAAAAATTATAAAAAATGAGGGTCAATTCTGAGTTTCAAAACCTGTTAAAATAAGTTTGGACTCATTTAAAGACATTTTTAGTGTCAATTTTTCAACCAATGAAAATAGAAAGTTACAGTCCCTAAGGAACCAATTATGATTCAATTTGGAGCCAATGTTATGACTATAAAATGAATCTGGTTTGTCTATGGTGCAGAAGGGTTTTGGCTTTCACAGATGAATGACTGTGGGCTGTTTATGGGATTGGGTTAGAACTATAGACAAAGAAGAAGAAGAAGAAGGAAAGAAAAAAAAGAGAAAGGAAAGGAGGAAAAAAAGAAAAGGAAGAATCAAAAAGAAGATCCCACAAATTTAGAGAGATTATCTGACTATAGTTATTTGTGAAAGTTTGTCACAAATATTTGAGGTACTAACCCTGGTTTTTAAAAAAATATTGTCTAAAAAGATAAAAACTTAACATTGCATGTGAAAATGTTTTCCTTCTCAACTCTTTTCAACTGCTAAATGTATTGAAGTAAGTGAATATTTTGTTGATAATAATAATTGTTTTTTCTGAGTCCAATAGTTAAAATTCTTATCTTCCCTAAGTGTTTGGCACACAAAGAAAACTTTTGCGCTAATGAGTTTTGTAAATTTTGCATTCTGTATTGTCATTTTTATGGGGTTAAATAAATGCAGATTTCTTTCAGATTTCCCACCAAAGTAATAGTCTTGTGTTTTTTTTTTTTGTCTATACTTTTCAGATGAGATAATATTTATATTATTTACATTGTTTGGACTGTTTTCCTCATCTTTATTGCCATACATTTTGGCTATTATACACACCAGCATTCTTCAAGGACACATGATCCAGTGGATAAAAGCATTGGTTAGATCTAGTGACTTAAACCAGAGTTGTGAGTTCAATACCTAGCTACAGCAGTGATGAACAAATATCTTAAAGAGTTGAGTTAAAGGGAGATAAATAAGATATCTGGAAGTGGCATGGCTCATGGAACAAAAACAATATACCCAGTGATTGAAATAAAGGGTTTGGTTTGAAATTGCAATCACCTGAAGAAGGCCAGAGTGTACAACTGCCAAAACATTGTGAATATGGCAATGAATATAAGGACAACAGTCCGAACATTGTGTTTTTTTATTTTTGCCATTCAAAATACTCAGGACAAAAGATTTCATGTTCACTCTTTTCCTTTTATCCTTTTTATTATTCATGAGATCATGTTGTTTTGTGGGGGTATATTAATTGTATATTAATTTCCAATATATTGATATTATCAATATATTGGAAATATGTTGTTTAGGAAAAATTTCAAAAATATATTCATCATCATCATCAAGATCTCTTAATGTCTGTTTCCATGCTAGCAATGGATGAAGGGGGTTTTCTTGATAGTTCTTTTCCAGGACACCCACTTTTGTATAAAGTCTGGCTGTAATCTCAACTTCCTTAAATCAACTTTGATAAGCTGGGTCCATGATTTACATGGTCTATCTATCGTTCTTTGGTCATCAACCTCAATAAATCTACACTTGCTGACTTAGTTCATTCTTTCAACATGTCCAAACCTCTAAGTCTTGCTTGACACACAGCATCTTTTATATTGGCAATACCCAGCTTATTTCTTAACTCCTCAGATGATTTTCTATCTCTAAGACTGACACTGCACATCCACCATACCATTTGCATATCAGTTGTAGCAATTCTGCTAATATCAACTTCCTTAAGCAGCCAGGTTTCACTACCTTATATAGCATAACACTTCTAATGCAAGCTGTACATAGCTTTCCTTTCATTCTATGTAAAAATACTCGCTAGAAGAGGCAAAAGTTCCCTAAATTTTTTCCAACCTGATCTTACACGAGATCTTGAACTTGCTTCTGCACCTTCACCTGTACTTAACATATCACCAAGATAGCAAAAATGATCAACAACCTCATACTCAACATTATCAAGCTCAACCTTTTTATTTTGATCAGTTATGACTGATGGGTTCCAGCAAGTTCTGCATTTGAAATTCATCATATTGACTAATCTACCATTCAGTCTACATCATCGCTTATGTACCCAGTGAGTACAATGATTGCTACAAATGAAATTTTAATCAGCACTCTTATAACAAACTCCATATGGGTGCTTTTCTGAGGTGGAAGTCAAACTTTAGTCAAATGTCACTAATCACAACCTTAGTCTTAGCCAAATTCCTCCTAAGGCCTTTACTTTCCATCCTATTTTTTCATGCAGCATACCTAGAATCTAATTCTTCCAAACTCTCTGTGAGAATTATTAAATCATCAGCTTACAACAAGGTAGATTGTATCTACATTCTCTTGAATGATCCCTGATGAACCCCTACCCTCACACCAAACTTATCCCCCATAGTGTTGTTTATTTTCATTGCACTGTTGCAATTCCTATACATGGCCATCAACCATTCATCGACATTGTTCAGGTAAAATAATTTAGGAAGGACCAGATGCACTAACTACTAAGATGTGATCTTATCAGTAGACCAAATTTATGTCTATAAAAATTATTATTGAACATGACATAACATTTGTTTGCAATATGTCAGCAAATCTTTAAAATTTTGTTGATTATTACTTTTTGATTTTATTAAATGTTTTATTTGGAGATTTAAGCTTCTCTTAACATTTTAGTCAGTATATTTAATATCTAAATGTGAGTTTTATTGTTAACATTCAATATTGTAACAATATTTGCAACTAACTTGCATTTGATTCTATTTTTCTGATAAATATGATAGAGGTTCAGAATCTTCTTTTCTGTTAATTTTCATCTGGAATTCATTGAAATTACAAAAATGTTTTAGTATTTGGTAACTAGCAGATGTTGTGTATACATTGTTTTAAGTATTTTCTGTTTTATCTATATTTTTATTGATGAAAAATAAAATGAATTTATTTATGTTAGTATCAGTTTTGTTTTGTAGGTTCAAAGTTTTGTTTGGTTTTGTTTGTGATCTGTAGAAGGTATTGTTTAATTTTTTTAAGATGAGGAGTTGTTTCTTCCTTAAAAATGTATAGATTTTACAAGTATGTCATGCAATTTTTTTTTCTTTATAAATTATGAAAAGACTAAAGTTACAAATCTGTAAATACCAAAGTTCTGCACTTTGAATTCAAAACATTTGGTAACAAAAATAAAGCTTAGACACATTTCAAACAAATTTAGTTATTTTTAAAAAATATTTTATCAAAAATGTTTGTCTCAATTTTCAACCATTTGAAAAACCTGTGAATAAAAAAATTTAAGATAATTTATTACACTAAGTTTTGAACTATTTACATTAAACACTATTTATTTTATTAGATTGCTTATTTACAAGAATAATTTTACATGTAGACATTTATAAAAATATGTGAACCAACTACAATGCAATATTTATCATTTCTTCTTCTTCTATGTGGCATGTGCATTTCTTTCATTTGTTCTCTCCATATAAATTCACTAAAATAGGTTGTGAGCTTCTGGATTTATACCTTTTTTTTTTCAGGAATGAAAAAATGATAAACATTATTTATTTATTAGATACTTTATTTGCAAGAAAAGTGTTTAATATATTTTTCTATAAGTTCTCAAAAAAAAAAAAAAGAATGCACTAGCCTAGTTTTCATATGTTTATCAAAATTCTAAAAATAGCTTTTTAAAAAAATAAAAATTGCCAAGGAAGTATACAATAATAGCAGTGTCAAGGAAATAACCATTTTTTTGCAAGTACAAGTGTTAAACTTTTCCAGCAAGAGATTGTTTTGTTAAAGGGTTTTATAAATGAAATGTCTCAGTCATTCAAATAAAGCTGTTAGTATCCCAGCTATGGGTAAATAGTGTAAGAAGTGTCCTAAGTATGATGTTAAATTGCTTAAGCTGGAAAAAAAAGAAGGAAATCTCTGAAATAAAAATCTCTACACCTACTCTGTATAGAAAAGGGTAGGCTGAACTCTCTAACCATGGTAGGTAATCTTCCTAGTGATGATGTCTTGATAAAAACGCTGAGTTTCCAGTCTCCTAAACTGGTTGGTGTTAGTAAGAGCATACAGCTGTAAAACTTGCTCTGATATTTCATGATGGTTCAATTATGCATGATAGGTAGACTACGCAAAACATGAACCCAGCTTATCAACGACGATTTAAGGAAGTTTAGATTACAGCCAGGCCTTACACAAAATTGAGTGGCCTGGAAAAGAGCCATCAAGAAAACCCCATCCAACCCATGCTAGCATGGAAACGAACATTAAACAATGATGATGATGATCTACACTCCATTTTTATTGTTATTATCACAAATTTTTTGGCAATTGTGCCCTCCATCCTTCTTCATGTATTTATTAGTCTCGGTAACCTTCAGAAAATATTGAACCTAATTTGAGGGGTTGATTTTTTCTTGTTTCACTGTTTAAGTCTAGGGATATTTCTTCCTGATGGTCATGATTGTTTAAAGATTTGTTATGGTGTATCAACTTTTTGTGGGTTATTTAAAGCTGGAACATATTTCAGATTGTAAGAATAATTCTTTTTTTTGCAGGTGAATGTTGTATTAACAATTTTTTGAGAATAACAATGATTTTTTCAGATACAAGTCCTACTATTTAATTCATAACAGGAGGTAGATGATGAATTCATACCTTTCCCAAGGATATTTGTGTATATATCTGACTGGAATTTGAACTCAGTTCTCCAATTTTTCCTTCCAAGCTGGTGTTGATTGCACCACCTGTATATCTTCCTATTTGTTCTTGTATATTAAACCAAACAAAGTAAAATTTAGCTAACAATTTACTTTCTACTTTGTCTTCTTGGTATAAATAAAAACAAATATTATAAATTAAACTAATTTTTGATATATATATAAAGTAATTTTTAATATATACATTATTACATTCTGACCATTGTCCTCATTTTTCTTGTTATCACAACATTTCTGCTATTGTGCTCTTCAACCTGCATCAAGTGTCTGTTGGTATGAGTAATATTCAGAGAATTTAAAGCTGAACCCTTTATTTAATCTACAGAAGTAAGCTGTTCCCATTCCACTGTCCATGCTTAGGGACATCTCATAATATCTTATTTAGTAATACTTAGTTATTGGTTGCCTTGTTTCCATTGAGTCTAAGTTTGTATTTTTGGCTCAAGGATTGAATTTGTAATTATCACAAACCAATACTTTAATTCACTTCGCTAGACAATCCAGCACCCTGAACTTGGAGCTTTAAGCCTAATGTTGCTTATTGCTTGCCTGCTGCTCCTGTTGTTATGCTTGACCTCCTTTACTACTGCTTCTTTTTTCTTACTTTTGCTGACATGTTGCTGACATTTCTCTTTCTTTCTCTGCTTCCATATGGTATTTATTTCTATGATAAACCTCCTGATGAAGTCATCGTAACTTAGTATATACATAAATTCCTTTAGAGTTCTGATTCTCTAATGTGCCTAGTATTTTTACTTAATTTCACAGAGATTACTGACAACCCTTTTCTCTTTATACACGATCAGGTATTCTTGATCTCACTGTTGCACCTTTAATTATGGCTTTTTGATGTTTTTCCGGCCTTACTTTCAGGGAACAGATGTTTTTACCATTGTATTCTTCACTATAACTGCAAGGGATGGAATACATACAATCTTTTAGTAATGCTGTCCTTTGTGCTAGGCGTGACTAGGTAGAGCTTTCTCTGTAAGGACAAGCAGCTTCTGAATATTATCCTGATATTATATGAACTGAAGATCTTCAGTAGGCCAAGCAGAGAAATAAATACCATGTGGAAGTCGTTAAGAAAGAAACAGAAATGACAGCAAGGCTTCAACAGTATCAGCAACAAGTGGCAGGAAAAAAGGCCACTCATGAGAGCGGCAGTGATGGCAGCATCAGACAGGCAATTGTTTAAGGCTCCAAGTTCTAGGTTCAGGATTATCCCGTGAGACAATTGGGTGAGCCTAGTTGATTAAAGAGTCAGTTTGTGAATTTGAGGGCATAGTAATTGTGAGCTCAATCCCTTAGCTGGGTAAGGAAAGTTTTAGACTCAGTGGAAATGAAGTAAGTGTTAACTGAGTAGTAATAAAAAAAAAAACCCAAGACATCTGTAGAGACTTGGGAAGCAGAATGAGAACAATCTACCTCCAATAAAGTAAATAAAGAGATCAGTTCAAAATTCTCTGAAACTTACCTAAATTGACAAACGCCTGAAAAAAGTCTGAAACATTGTGATAATGATAACAATGATGAGGATGTAAGTTTAAATGTCAGTCAGTTAAGTGCCATACGTGATATACGCTTGGGTGATCATGTCTCAAAAGAGACATGACTGAATGGAAAGAAAATTTTCCCGCAGTAAGTTGCCATTACTTTCTGCAGTATACTGGATGCCAACCAAGGTTACAGAACACCATCTTTTCCTGCTATTTCACTATAGCTGTTTATTATAGCTATTTAACCCATAGCTGGAGGGAGAGGAGATGGATTAATACCATCACCCAAGAGTATTTACATGTAAATTTAAATGTAAATATATTTAAAATATCTAACAATATTATAATTTATAATAATATAATGACTACCAAAATATTTAAACATACTAAAATACTTTAAATGTAACAATTTTGCAAATACCATTTACAGCAAATGAAGATCTCACAAAAAAATTGCTACATAATACATTGGAGCAATTTGGATTTGGCCTAAACCTTATCAGTTATCGATGCTACTGACAATGGTTTTGTCAGGCTATGAACTTGCTGATACCCCACTTATGTGCATATGTGTGTGTGTGTGTGTGTGTGTGTGTGTGTGTGTGTGTGTGTGCAAGTGCTGTATACGAGGTATGATGAAAAGTTCTCAGCCCAGTAAAGAAGCCCTTCAAAAAAAAAAAAAAAAAAAATTAATATGTTTGTTTTATTTATTCAAATTTTGGAAATTGTGATCAGCTAATAACTTTTTCCATACTCCTTCATATTTGAATGACAAGATACCAGAATTCTAATTTTGGAAAGTAGATTAGGTCAAGAATCAGCACCCTCTTGTATAATCCTATATTTATTTAATTATTTATCATTATGCATGTGCAGATGGTGTTAATATTATCAGCTTGATTGATTGATTGATTTGTTTTTTACAGCTTATCAACACATTGCAGTCTCTCTCCCACCGGTGCGACGTGGCTTCCCTGTGTCTCTTCTATAAATACTTTCACAGCTTCTGCTCCAATGAACTTAGATCACTAGTGCCCCCTAAATACGTATTTGAACGAGATACTAGATTAGCAACTAGATCCCACCCTTTTACAGTGAAACCGATAAAATGCAGCCGTAACTTCTACTCCAACAGTTTCTTTCCTCGCACTTCCCGACTGTGGAATTCTCTTCCAAACGATTGCTTCCCCGATGGCTACAATCTCCAGGAGTTTAAATGTAAGGTCAATAGACACCTCCTAACACACTAACCTGCTCCCATTCTATCAAACACTCTTCCCATCTGCCCAACCCTCATCCTCGCTATCCTTACTCATCTGTCACCTTCCTCCTGACATTCCCTATGTCTAACCACTCCTTCTCTTTACCTTCCCCTATGTAGCCCCATGCGCAATAGTGGCAGTGGAATGCCTTGCTTGGGGTGAGATGATTAAAAAAAAAAAAAAATTTAAAGCCAGAAAATATTTTGAGACTGTAAAAAGATTTTTGTGATATTGATAATTTAGTGATACAAATCTTACTAATTAATGCATAGCTGGGGTGGGGAAGAGGTGAAGAGTATTTGTGTGTAAGTGAATATAATGAACCTAACTGAAATTGGAACTTGGTTCTCTGATTAACAATTCCAAGCCATTATCTATGACACTACTTGCATCTCAGCTGCACTGTGACCCTACAAATACACCTGGTTATAGAACTGAAGATAATGAAGATGATGATGGTGGTGGTGGTTGTTTCTTGGGTGAGTTCTTGGTATTTTCCGTTTTTTCTTTTTTTTTCTTTGTTAACCTTGTGGTTAGCTGGAACAAACGCATCATATCAGTGATGTGAAAATTTACTTGATCACAACTATTGGGTCTTTCTTTTTTGGATAATGTCGTCCATCTAATTCTGAAAGTGCCAGAATATAGATGGAGGCAACTTTTGAGCTTCTGGTCGGTGTTCATATACCTCGACATAGTGTAATGGTTAGCAAGCTTGTCCTGTTTGAATCATTACAATTGAGTAGTGAGTTCAATCCTCATTGGATACCACATGCTTTCAGCCTTGTACCACACCTAAGCTGCACTTAGAAAACCACCACTTCTTTGCTTGGTCAACATACTCTCCTCATTATTCCTACTTTGCCCTAAAATGGTAATTTTTTTTCATACTTAGTGTCATTATCATTGCAAACATGCAATGCATTATATCCATGTTTTCATTGTGTTTTTTTTATCAGTAAATCTCTTTTAAGTAGTTTTTGCATTTATTTACTTACTTTATGCCATTCTTTTCCAGGCCAAACTAGTAAACTCGGTTGCTATGCAACCAACCTCTGACCCAGGTGACTGTTTTTTACATGAACCAATCAGAAAGCTCGTTACAAAATGGGTCAGCAGCAGCAGCCGCGGCGAACGATTACTGTTGTGAGTCAAGTCAGTGAAATGGAGGAGGCTTGGCTAGCCTGGGGATTTCAATTCTGTACGTCTTACACTGCCAAAAGCCGATCTATTTTACATTTCGCAACAATTAATAGATGTATTGTTGATCATTCAAACTCTTTTAAGCACGGTAGGCTCCTTGCATCCATGCTTCAACTATGCTAGATATGTTAAAGTGCCGTCAAGTGAACACGACGATATCCATATTGAGTAAGTAGAAATTTGGCATCATTTTTCTCATATAAACACTTTGAAAGAAAATCTATTTGCATGCATATTCACCTTTTTCTGTACATCAAAGTGTGGTTTTTAAATTATATTTTAAATTTTTTATCGTTGTTTTTAAAATGATTTACATTAAACCGAGAAATTAATAAATCGCTTTTATTTAAGACTTCTTTTTATCATCACATGTAAAATGAATGAATCGAGAAAATAAATGGTTCAATTCAATCACAATGTCTGTCAGGATTTTCTTCATTGTTTTTCTACATTCAAGTAACATCACTTTGAAAGCATTAAATGTTTTACTACAATTTCTAGTTCTGATTACGTTTTTACTTCATTTGGCATATCTAATCAACATCTTTTTTAATAATTAGTAATAAAATATCGTGGAACGTATTCATTTTAAAAGAAAATAAAATTAGGTTTGTTGTTTTTTTTTACTAAGCGTGGAATTTTGTCGATTTAAAATTAAAAATAAAATTCTTTAAGGAAAATAACAAAAGGTATGTTTTCACTTCTTATTTATCAATTTAAGATTTATTTCTTAATGATAATTATGCATTGTACATAAAAATGAAAATATTTAAAGTGAATTTATTTACATTTTGTATTTGTTCCTATTTATTGAACATTTAATTTTGAATTAATCAGAAATCATAAAATATTATCGAAAATAAATACTTTTATGCATATTTAAAAACGCGTAATAAAGAAATATTTCATAAACTCAAAAGAACTTATGCTGCTGAAAATATTAAATTATTAAATATTTTGAATATTGCTTAAAAAACAACAAAAACAATTGTCAAAAAAGAAAAATATTATTCATTGTGGTAAAACAATTTTTTTTAAAGGTTAATTTTCAACTAATCTCTATTTTCCTTTTTATCTCTTTTTAGTTGTCAATGCGTAGACACACGTAATAATAATAAGTAATTGCATAAAAATAAAACACGACTACTAAAAAAGAGTAAAAAACAAACAAAACAAAACATCCTCACCTGTAAAGTTCTTCCCTTACGTCACCTTTTTTATGCTTTATGTCATCGCGAATGAAGCAATAATACCTTTTCTTAGCAATTATATAGTCATTTTTTTTTCTTTTTCATTTTTGAAAAGGTAGAATAACGTTTCTCCTTGTATTTATTTTTGTTACTTAAAAAACGAGTTGCAACGTTAGGAGAAATAAATTATAAATATCATTTTTCCCGATTTAAAAATGAAATACCTGCAATTCAAAATTTTCGTTCAGTTAGCGAACTGATTGCAAAGATAGGTGGGTGTGGCTTTTTACCTAGACTCATTTAAAAAGAAAACCTGAGAAAATAAAAAGATTAAAATAAAAAAACCTCACTTTTTTTATTATTCTTACAGAAAAATACAAGTTGTTGCTAAAAAAAAAAATTATTGTCGATTATTTTTTTTTATTTTTATTTTTTGAAAAATATTTTTTCTTGGTAAACTCTTAAACACGGTAATAATTGTTCCAGCCTCTATGAAGCTAAGTATAAAAATAAAAAAAAGTGATGTAATTTGTTGATCATTAAAAAAAATTTTACTACCAGTCCAAAAATTCATTAACAATGTAACAGCAAGAATAAAAACAATTTTTCGGCAAAATAACTGCTTATAAATTTAAAAATCACGATTTGGTGGTGGTGGTGGGTGTATAATTGAAATTGACTTTCAGAAAAAATAAAGGTAAAAAAGAAAAATAAACAAAAAAAGTCTGCACACTGGAAAGTAATAAAAAATACTTTTTTTAAAATTGGTTATATTTTCCGCGGAAATTTTTTTTTCCAAAACAAAAGCTTTGACTTTTCTTTACTTTTTTTTCTACTTTTTTATTTGTGTGTGTATGATCGTTTTTGATGGGTGGTGGGGGTGGTTGAAAAATAAGTAATTAATTAAATAAATGGAATTTACAGTAATTTTTTATAAGAGTGAAAAATTTAGAGTTCACACACTGGAAAAAAAATAATTAAAATATCATAAATACGGAATTTATTTTTAATTAAATAGAGATTAAATTAAAAGCCACTTAAAATTCAATTGTCCAATTCAATTGTTTAAAAACAAACAAAAAAAGTATAGGGGTTCCGAGTTGACACTAAAACCCTGTCTAAATCCTTTTTTTATTTTTCTTTCCCATGCCATAAATAAATACAAATAAAAAGTAAGAACAAACAAGAAAATAACAGGACAATGAAGAGATAATTTAAAAAGTGAACGAAACAACTGCAAATTATATATATATATATGGCTTGTAAATGTGTAAAAAAAAGAAAAAATATAAGCGGTATTTTGAAGAAATGGACATTTTGACACCTGAAGAAACTTTAAATGATTTTTTTTTTAACTTTTAGAAAATTTCATCTATTTATGATCTAATCCAGTGATGTTTATGTTTATTTATTTAATTTTCAGTCAACCATATCTCTTGTTGACAATTTAAATTTTATGAAAAAAATAATGAAACTGTAAACATTGAACAACTTTTTAGGAATAGGATTATTGGATTATTTCTCATTTTTGGTTCAATCACAATTTCACAATCATTCTTTATTTGTTAGACAGCTGAGAAAATTAATATTTTTTCATTTGATGCAGTCAAGTAAAAATTACTTGTTAAGCATAATTTTTTTTTTTTTTGTTCAATCGCTCTGGTAGAAAATATTGAAAATAAAAATAATTCTTTTTTTTTCTCGCATTTGATTCCCTTTCACCGCGTTGGGCACATAATGCTGAAAATTTGTGTTTTTTCTTTATTATTATTATTTTGATTGTTTTAAATGTTATTGTTATACTTACTACTTGTGAGGTCATTTTCTAATGGTAGCTTAGATGTGGCACATGGCCAAAAGTATGGGGCACTCAATGAGAATCGAACTCACGACTCAATCGTAATTGTAACAATTGTTTTATGCCCCTTGTGAAGTAGAAAAAGTATTTTTTTTTTCATTTGGTTCAATCAAACTATTTAATTTGTTATTCAGAAAATAATGTATAATTTCTTAGTTCAATCATACTTGTTAAAAATATTAAAAATTGATATTTTTCCTTTTAGTTTCATCATATTTAATTACTTTTTTTGGGGTGGGGGCAGAAAATAGTTATTTTCATTTACATTTTTGATACTGCTTTCTTTACTTTTTTGACATAAAATTTAGTATTTATTTATTTATTTTTACTTAGTTCACATTCATTACCTTGTAAAAGTTATTCTCTTCTCAGTTAAAAAAAGAAAGCAAGAAGCAACCACCACAATTTTTAATTGGAACTGGTATGAGAGAGAGTTCAGAATAAGTTTTGTTTTGTTTTAGACAATTTTTAAAAGCTCCGCATTCTTTTTAAGTGACATTTTTGTCATTTAATGACACAATTCAATAAATCTCAGAATATCAAGTTGATAGTGCATTATCGTTAACATCTACCATAACAATAAAATTTAAAATAAAAAGCATCCTTAGAATTTATGCTTAAAAGTGTTTAAAGAATTTATTTGTATAAGGATCAACATAAAATGGTAAATTTAACCTGTAAATCCAATTGTTAGTAATTAAACTTGAAAACAAACTTATATTTTTGCAGAGCTTTTATTTTTAGACATTGTTTTCTTTTGAGTTACCTACTAAAAACATTTCACACACACACAATCTTCCTGTGTTTTTTTTTTTGTTTTTTTGAAAACTACGTTTTTACTTTCTTAATGAATGTTTTCATATTTTTGTAGGAATATATTTTTTATTTTATGTATCTACTGGAAAGTACTTTAATGTTGATAAACATTAAGAATGACAGCGGTAAAATGTTTGGATGAAGTTGATCAAACATAACTTTAAAAATATTAATTTTGGATACTTTTTAATCTCTACTTTCGTTTTCAAATTTATTGTTTAACCTTGACCTTAGATATTAGAATTGATTGGATGCGTATATTCCTCTCTCGTTTTGATTGGTCGATTCTATGCACACCCCCACAAAAACTGTCCACATTTTATAAACTGGATTTTTATTTAATCGTCTATTCGTAAATCTTGTCTTTTATTTTCATTATTCAGAAATGCGTGTGTGCGTGTGTGATATCCTCAAGGAAATTCCACAGAATTAACACTTAGAGAGGTTTATGGTTCTTGTAAAATAGAAAACATTAACTTGACGAGTAGTTTAAAATGAAATTATATGATATTAAATGGCAGAACTGTAAACAAGGACAATCTGTCCTTGTTTTACTTTTAAGTTAGACAATGAGACAAGAAGAGTAACAATGAAACACAGGAAGTTGTAAAGAGTCACAATCGCTCACGTCCTGAAACGATACAGCTTAAAAGAAGCAAAACTGATTTTGTCGAAGAGTATTATTATCTTTAGGAATATAACTTTGTAATGAAGAAAAAAAAAACAAAAACTGTCATTTTTTTTTTAACTCTTAAGTTAAGAGTTTAAAAAAATGACAGTCTTTAACACTTCAAGTGTTTTTTTAGTTTTGTTATGCATTTTCTACCGTCTTTTTATAAACAATTATTAGTTTAAAACACATCATTTGAATTTGATCATTATTTCAAATTCATTCACAATATAAAATAACTTTAACTTTATGAATGTAAAAAAAAATTTTTTTAAAGATTGCTGACACTGACAGTATAAGTTTCTGATCTCCTAAAGTCTTCTTTCTAATGAAGAAAGATTAAGAAAGATGAAAGGTGTTGTGTGTGTAACAGTGTGTATGTGTATGTGTGTGTGTGTGTGTGTGTGTGTGTGTACCTCCGCTTTAAAGATAATAAACCTTACGTATAATTTGGTATACGTAAGGTTTAAAATAATTTAAAAAAAGAAAGAAGAATCTTTGATTTTTAGCTTTAATTGAAAAATAAATGATTAAATTTACTATTTTCAGTAAACACAATATTTCAAACAGAAATTATAGTGATCGGAATCGATTTTTGGATAAAATCGGCCATTTTGACAATGACACATTTTTGTAAACAAAAGTTAATTCTCAGTTTCGAAAATCCCGCAAAAATAAAATATATATTTCTGAAACATTATTTGAGGAAAATTATCAAATTTAAAGTTCTGATAATTTGATTTGAAACAAATATTACTTACTTATAGCATAAAATGTTGTATACGAGTATTTCTTGACCACGGGGTTTTTTTTTTTCTGATGTCTTAATCGATTTAGTGACAGCCGAACGTGTATGATGGAGCATGGATTTTTTTTTTTTTTTTTTGTCGTAAGGAGGAACAACCCTTAAAACACGTAAAAACCTTTAATGATTATTATGTTATGTTTGAAGACCCATATACAATTTCTGCACGTATATATTCATACAAAGACAAATCGAAATTCTCTAAAAAAATATCCGGAGTTTTCGGATTGTTACTGTGCTTTATGATTCAGTCAGTTAAATTGTCATACGGGACACACGCTTGTTGACTGACTCTAGGTAGAAGATTTTTTCCGCAGTAGGTCACCATTACTTTCTGCGGTAGACCGGTTGCGAACTAAGTAGAACCCAATCTGTCTTACTATTTAATCCATAGCTGAAGGGTGAAGAGATGGATTAAATAAATACTTCTCAAGGGTATTTAGGAATTAAACGAATTCAATTGGAATTCGAACTTGGCTCTCCGATTTCTCATTCCGAGCCGACATCCATTTACACCACTTAATAACAATATTTCCTAAAAGAGTTACCCCATTATTCAATTTAACATTGTAAAAAATGAAAAAAAAAAGTTATAAAAATTCAAAAATTTAAAAGCTTTTCTGATTAAATAATGTCTTAGTTTTATTGCGTTTTTTATTTTTCGATTCAGAATAGTTTTTCGGAAAAGACAGGGTTCAATTTTACAAAAAAACAAAAAAAAATAATTGATTTAAATTTTTATGATTCTGCTTAAATTTTATATCAGTCAGTTAAAAGTACCATACGTCATACATAGTTTGGGCGAACATGTTTCGAAAGAGACATGACTGACTGGGTAGAATAGATTATCTCACACTAGGTTGCCATTGCTTTGTTTTGTACAGTAGACTGGTTGCCAGCCAAGGCTATAGAACCCAATCTGTCCTATTATTCAACCCATAACTGGAGGGAAGAGACGGATTACTTTTCCCAAGGGTATTTGTGACTAGAATTCTTAAAAATTATCACGTTGAATTTCTCAAGTTTTCATGAAATCAAGTAATGGGGTGAAACACGTAATAAAAAAAATACAAGATTTTCTAATAAATTTTAAAAAAAATAATTTCATTAAAATCCGACTATTATTTGCTTTTTACAAGAATTTCCAAATTAATGTCTTTCACCATGCTATAAAAGTTAGTACAACAATCTCTGATGGAAGAAAAACAACTTTTTAAATCAACATTCCGAATGTTTCTATGTTTGTTAAATAATATTTTTGAGATTGTATTGTAATTACTTACGCTCTACATTGTTCGGACAGTTTTCGTCATCGTTGTTCACGATGTTTCGACCGTTGTACGCTCCGGCCTTAAAGGAGTAAAAAAAAAAAAAAAAATTAAATTAATTAAATATTTAAAAAAAATACTTTGATCTTCCATTTTAACGATAAAACTATTTTCATTACGGTATGCTGATTTTTTTTTTTTTAATTTCTTTTATTTATTTAGCGATTTTGTGGAGTTAACTAAATCTTTCGTTCGATAAAGAAAGTCATAAAGAAAAGAACAAAAAACTCGTCACGCGAAAAGTTAATAAGAAACATTTTTTTTCTTTACAAATGAGATTTTTCAGAAAGTTAGTGTACCTGCTTAAAATTTAAGCATAATTACAAACAATTAACATAAAGTTCAATAATTTAAGCCTTAAAATTATTGAACTTTGATGATGTAATTATTTGAAAAGTGTAATAGAATGCTGATGTTAAATCAGCGCCCATCTGCAATCACTTCAACTAGAGAGAATTTTTCATGGACACCTCCATGGATATAGGTGGGGGTGGACAAAATAATGGTAACGCCTTGAAATTTTAAACAAATTTATTTCAATATGGGGTAGGACCGTTTTTAGAAGTAATTACAGCTTAGATTCTGCGTGGGATCAACTCGTACAAAGTTTGAATTGTTTCCAGAGCTAAAAAAGCAGTTTCCAATTATTTCAATGCTGATGGTGGACGATATCGATTCTTCACTTGTTTTTCTAAAATGAACCATAAATTTTCAATGATGTTGATATCTGGGAACTGTGGTAGCCAGATAAAATGTTTTTCTTCACTAGAATGTTCCTCGTACCATTCAGGTACAACTTTAGCAGTATGAATGGGTGCATTATCACCCTGAAAAATATAGGATGAAGTTGATCTTTATCTTAAATAGTACTGACTGTTAAAATATTTAAATAAGTTTATTAAAATTATCTGTAAAAAAAAAAAAAAAACGAAAAAAATGAATTACTACTAAATCAACAAACATAAAAATAGACAAGCTTTTAACAGTTTAATCAAAATATGAAATTATGGTACTAGGTGTTTCCATTATTTTGTCCACAACCTGTATCTCTCTTGGCTTGGATACTCAACAAGTAAATGGCTGCATCATTGCGTTTTTTGGGGTTTTTTTTTCTTTTTTTCTAAGTATCACACAATAAAACAAATTAATTTTAGCTTCTGTTCTAATTTTGGCCTTTTTTTTAAAATTTACTTAAAAAAAAAAATCTGAATGTATTTGTAAGATTTTTTGCTATTGTCTTGCAATAAATACCTTAGAAAATATTTCCTTTTTTTTTTTTTAAATTTCTCGGGTGGTCAAAAAGATAATATAAATATATAAAAATTACTCTTTGTTTTCTGTTCATTTTTTTTTTTTTTTTTTTTTTTTTTTTAAAGCGAAGTGGTTCAATTTTTACACATTGTATCCATTCAAAATAAACCATGATTTTGTATCCGACATCGTGTTCTTTAATGTGTAAAATGTACCAGTTTTTAAACTGGACTGGTTATTATTTTGTGTCGGCTTTTTTTTTTTTTTATAAATATGCGGGTAATTATCGTACGGAAGAGAAGATTAAAACGAAAGTTAATCCTGAGGGTTATGGATTAGGACGTAAGTAGTACTTTAAAACTTTTTTAGAACCCGATTTTCATGAACAAAAAAGTAATAAGAACAACAACATTGTAAATCAAAATCCACTAAAAATCTTTAAAAAGTTGATTTCTCGAAAAAAATAAATGTCAAAAACGACTAAAAAGCACTTTAAAGGAAAATCATAAAAAGCCACACTTTCTCTAAACTAACTTTCATTGATAATGATTTTTTTGTTTTAATTTTTTTAGCTATTTATTCATTTTGATTTTAAGTTTTTTTTTCTATCCACTTTCTTTTTCTCCAAGTTATTGTGGGATTGCTCTTTTATTGAGTAGTCTTTTGTTTGAACCTACTGCTATATTTTTTTTTTTTTTTTTTTGCTGTTCAAACAGTCAGCAATTGCCATAGTTGACACTGCCACATGGCGTTGTCAGTACAGAAGAGATAAAAATCTAGTTATCTTTGTACTGGTTACAGGCAAAAAATGTGCAGATACACTTTTTCTATTGTAGCATTTCTTCATGTGCCGTGTCCCTTCAGGACGTAGGTGATCATGTTCTTCTACTTGGTTCTGTCTCTTTTCGCTCTCAGTAATTTTTATCTTGGTATCTCTTCCAAGCCCCGCTCCGTCAACCATTTGCTCAGATCTAACAAGTACGTCTCGCTCTGCTTTCTCCTGTCTCTTCTTCCATTTATCCGACCCGTGAGTATCAAGTTTTCCAGGCCCTCCTTCCGCATTACGTGTCCCAGGAACCTCATTTGTCTCTTCCTGATATTTATTATCAGTTTTCTTCTCGTTTTGCATCCTTTCCAACACCTCATCGTTGCACACGTGCTCCGTCCATAGTATCCTAAGCATCCTTCTGTAAAACCACATTTCTGCTGCCTCAAGCCTCTCCTTTATCTTTGATGAGATCGTCCAGCATTCACTTCCATACAGAAGGACAGATATCACGTAGCAATCCAGCACTCTTTTCTTTGTTTCTAATGAGATTTTCCTGTCTTTCAGTACTCTGGCTAGCTTCTGAAATGCGTCTTTGGCCATAATGCGTCTTTGGATCTCCGTGTCGCATTTTCCATCCTCTGTCAAAACACTTCCCAAGTATTTGAATTTTTTTACTTGTTTTATTTTAGATTCTCCAACTTGCAGTTGGCATACTGGTCTCCTCTTATTGCTGATGACCATGCATTCAGTTTTCTTGAGGTTTATGCTCAACCCTTTCGTTTCACTTTCTTTTGCTAACTTCTGTAGAAGGTTCTTCATTTTCCTTTCCGTGTCTTCTATCAGCTCATTGTCATCCGCGTATGGGATATTGTTGTGATTATGACCGCCAATGACGAATCCTGGCAAAGCTTTTATTTCTCTCATAATTGCTTCGCTGTACAGGTTGAAAAGATCCGGTGAAAAAACACGTCCTTGTCTTACGTCCCTTTCTATTTTTGTATACCTGCTAAGTTCACCTCATATCCGTATACTAGCAGTTTGCTGCCAATATAGGTTCTTGATTATCCTAACGTCTTTTCCAAAAATGTCGAAATTGTCAAGCATCTCTATCAAGTCCCTGTGTCGTACTTTGTCAAACGTTTTTGCGTAGTCCACAAAGCAAAGATAAAGGTCCTTCTGCATTTGTATTGCTCGTTCAGATAGCATTCTGAGCCTGAATATCGCATTCCTCGTTCCGGTATCTTTAACGAATCCGCATTGTTCCTGTCCTATCCTCTGGGCCGATTCTGCTGCGCGCTCTGTTCATCAGAATCCGGATGATGAGTTTTGTTATGTGGCTTATTAAACTGATTGTTCGATGGAGCTCACATTCCTTTGCCCCTGGTTTCTTAGGTAGTGTTATGAAGATTGATCTGCTTCTTAGGTCCTCCGGTATGTTGCCGCTGCTGTAGATTTCGTTTATTATTTCTGTTAGTCTGTCGACGCCAAAGTCTTCTAGGGATATCAACATCTCTATTACAATCCCGTCTCGTCCCTCTGCTTTGTTGCTCTTCAATTTGGCCATTACCGATTGCACTTCGGTTTTTAATATTTCTGGTCCATTCGTAGTTTTGTGCATCGTTGGTTGCTCTCTGTTGTTGTGGAAGAGATCTCCGATGTACTCGTTCCATTTCTGAAGTATTTTTCTTTTTCTATTAGTGTGTCATATTTTGCTTTTATACATCCTGTTGCTGAGCATGTCTTTTGCCCTAGTTCCTTTATTTATTTATTTTTTCTTTATTATTTGTTGTGCTCATTCCCTCAACTTCGGCGCATTTGTCGTTGAGCCATCTTTCTTTAGCGAGCCTGTCTACATTTGCTACGTATTTCTTTATGTAGTCTCTTATATTCGGTTCTATATCTTGGCATCGTTTTCTTTCTCTTTCGTATCAGGCCAAGAATCTCTTCGGTGATCCACTCGTTTTTCTTCTGGCATACTTTTTTCCTTAGGAATGATGGCAATCATCCCATTTTGAGCTTCCACTTCCAATTTGTCCTTCGTATATCGTTTTCACGCTCCCCGTATACATTTCCTGTAGGTTCTGGTCATTCACGACTGCAACTTTAACGCTGTGTTAGGTTTCTTTAATCTTCTCGGTTTTATGCTTAGTTTGCATACGACTAGCAGAAGGTCACTTCCGCAGTCCGCACTTGGGTAGGCTTTGCAGTGAAGGACTGCATTTCTGAATCTCTTGTTGATAGTAATGTAGTCAATTTGGTTTTTAGTTTGTCCTCCTGGACTTCTCCATGTCTTCTTGGGTGCTCTTGGAACCAGGTGTTGGTTATTATCTGGTCATTCGCTGTGCACCATTGGACCCAGTTCTCTCTCCATGGCTATTGTTGTGTCCTAGTCCAAATTTGCCTACCGTTTCACCTTCTTTTCCTTGGCCAACTTTGGCATTCAGATCGCCCATGATAATTCTGATTTCTTGTGATTTGTATTGTGCCTTGGCATAATCTAGCATGAAGCAGAAAGATTCGATTTCTTCTTCTGTACTTTCTAATGTTGGTGCGTATACTACTATTACCGATATATTGAAAGGCTTTCCTTTCATTTTAACTACTAGAATTCTCTCAGATATTTGGTAGTATCCCATGACGCATTTTTTGTGACTTTATCTAGTATAACGCTGACTCCTTTTTCATTATATTTTCCTCCTGCGTATATAATTCTGTGTTCGTCACTGAGGAAGTCTCCGTTGTTTGGCCACCTCGTTTCACATATGTCTAGAATGTTAATATTCAATCTAGACATCTCGTGCTTCATGTTTTCCAGCTGTCCATAGTTGTTCAAGGTTCTAACATTCCATGATCCAAGAGTTATTTTTTGTTTAAAAGTGCACTTTTTTATTATTATTTTAAGCAAAGCTTTGGTGGATCAAAGTAACTTATGTTTAAAAAAATTAAGTGAAAAAAAAATCTTCTGATTAACTTTAAAATGATTCAAAATAAATTTAGGAAAAGTATTAAATCCGACAATTAATAAATTTCAGGTTTTTTAATATATATATTTTTTTTTTGTAGTATGTAAGTTGGTTAATTGATCAAACTTTTGAAAGACAAAAAATGCGAGTGAGTGTGTGTTTTTAACATAACTTTTTAAAAAATTTACTTTTAAGTTAACAAGATATTTTTTCAAAAAGTATCCTAGGTACCGTTTACAACTCTTTAAAATAATTTTTTCTTTAATTTTAACGAAGTACTGACCAAACCCAACTGGTTGGGAACTCCTCATTGACTTTTTTCTCAGGTATATTTGAAATCTTTGATAAATTCTCTAAAATTTCAACTTTGTTATCAGAAATTTTAAACTATTTAAAGTTTTATTTATTTAATAAACAATGAATGTAGAGACTCGAGACTCGACTAGGATGTTGTGATCACAACAAAGCAAATTTAAATCTGAATCTTTTATTGTCGTGTCTCTTCAGGATGTGCATGTGGGTAATCATGGCTCTTCACAACTTTTTGTCCTCTGTGACTTTTTAATATGGTTTTGTTTGCCTCTCTTCGTTATTTCTCTTAGTCCCTGTTCTGTTAACCAACTGCAAAAACCTTTTAGATTGTTTGCTGCTTTCTCTATGATCGGAAGGTTTTGTGAGGAGTGTTGATTCTGCAGAACCACCTCTTGTTCCTAGGTTCACCCTAACCGAGGGCGGTAGCATCTGTTAGGGTTCCAGCTATTGGGGGAAAGAACTAAAAACAAACTAGAGTCAAAACACTATGAAAGTATAAAAATACTTTTTCATAGTAAAAATATCAGCAATATATTTTTTCTTCAAAGGTTTTTTGAAGAAAAATGACTGCAATACATTTTCTTTTGTAAATGAAATTACCAAATTCCCCAAGAAAATTATATTTTGGCATTAAATGATCCATAAGGAGTTGATATGCCTCTAAACAAACAAACCCTCACTTGCTTTCAAAATGTCATTTTCAGTATCAAATTCTCCAAGCTCTCTTTCCTCATTATGTGATATAGGACATAATAATTTCAGTTATCACTTGTTTTGAAAAAGTGAAAGAGTTCTGCTAGGGTTGAAAGCTTAACTTTTGATGCTTGCTTGTTATGCTACTAACTAAAATCACTATTTTTGTCTTTTTTGTTTGACGCAAAGACTGCAACACGAGGGTGATTTTTGTGTGTACCTATATAATTTTCTTACACTTGCGGTCTATTCTCAAACACGTAAGCTGAGCAATACTGCTTTATTTCTCCTCTGAGATCTGTGTAAGTAGTGTATTTTTTAGTTTCGAAAGCTGTTATGGTTGTGTGTCTCTTATTATCAATGGAAATGACAGACTTCCTCCTCATCAATTTCAAATCCATTCTCTTTTCATTGGGCAACAATAAGCACTTATTTACGTAAAAAACTAATGTATTTTTTAAAAGTGAAATAACTACTCTAGTAACTAGTAACTGACGCGAGAATAAACTAGTCACTATTCTCGTCAGATTTTTAACTTTTTTAAATTGTACATGTCATGCAAGTTTAGTTAAAGTTTTTACACTAACAGTTTCAAACCAGATTTTGCCGCATGATTGAATTTTTAAAAAAGTTTGGTCTATTGATTTCGTAACCACCGCCGCCGCCGCCGCCACCATCAAACTATCTTCAGAAAGTGCTTGTTAAAAAATTTTTTCTAATAATTTTAGTTTAAAATAGCCTGTGAATAAAACATTACATTTTTTTGACACCCCCACCTTTTTCTCACCTCATTCATTCAAAATTTCATAGGAATGTGGACGAAAGCTAAAAGTTTTAAATTTTATAGTGTCTATAAAATTAATTAATAGTAAGTTGAAGCATTATTTTATTTTTCTGGTTTTCTTTATTTACTTAGTTTTAAAAAACATACATCGGCCTTTTAAAATATATTTAATTTCTCTTTTACTCTTTTATTTTTAATAAAAAAAACAATAAATGAATAAAATAAAACGATACTCGTGTGGGGAGGGGGGGAAAATACTTCCATTTTTACATTTTTCTTAGTGTGGCTCAAGGCCATGTATGTGGAAAAATGTTTCGTCTCTTCTTTGATGGGTGGGGCTTTTGAAGACGACCTAGAATCGGTTTCGATTGGCTTTCCACAGCTTAAATTTGTCGTGGCTACCTTAAAAATAAGGTAGCTACGAAAACTATAAGCAGTGGAAAGCCATTATCATTTATATCGCCTATACATGATATCCTAGTTACAGATGTGGCGCATAAAAGCACGACGATTTCCCTTTTTAAAAAACTTATTTTCCTCTTTTTATTTAAAAAAAAAACATTTTTTTTAGCTTTTCTCTTTTTGTTTAATACTTTTTTTTTGCCGATTATTGAGGCTTTGTTTGTTGGTAAATGCCATGTGTTTTTTTTTTGGTAAATGAGGTAGAAGAAATTATCAATTATCCTCCAATTTATTTTGAATATTTTAAGAAATGTAAATATTTCGGTTAAGAACACAAATGACGTCTCAAAAATGAATGTTTAATAATTTATCCGTCTAAAAGGGACAGCAATATTAAAAAAATTTGTGATTGCACTTTTAATACGAAACAAACATTTATGTTCCTCTGAATTTTCTTGTCTATGTTCAATACTTCTTGAATAAATTAAAACAAATAGTATTATTCTCTAGCCGTCATTGAATGATTATGATTTCTACGTCACCGGGAGAGTCCTCTACATAATGATGAGCGAATTGCCCATCTTTTGTGTAGTTAACTTTTCTGGTGATGTAAAAGTAAAAAAAAAAACATAACACGCACATTGTTTTTTTTCAGTTTGTTCAATGTGTAAAGTACATTTTTTAGCATATTTTTAAACCCTTTCTCTCTTACATTTCATAGCACAGAAAAATGATTTTTAACCTAGAATAAAATATAAAATTAGAAAGAAATTTATTTTTTACATAAATTATTTTTAAAAAGTCGAAAGAAACATCCGTGAAACAGTGAAAAAAACTAAATCTATACAAATTTTTTGTCTTCCTTCAGCTGTGTGAGAAAGTAAAATAAAAAAAAAACTTTTTCATTTAAATTATACAAAAATAAATGATTCTCAGTATTTGTTTGAAAATTAGTACACTAGGTTTTTATCGATCTTCTTATTCTTCTTATCTTGGGAGTACAAAAATAGTATTGTATTGTCAGTTACGCAATCTAATCGTCATCACGTTTTTTCTTTTTTCTTTCTTTCATCAAACAATCGTTTTTCGATGTACAGATTCTCTAAGGCAACAATTTTTGATATTTTTCACAAATATTAATTTTTGAATTTTTATTTATGGTTCAATAAACTACATTGAATTGAAAACAAAACAAAACAACAACAAAAAAAAAAACCCAAAAAAAACACGTTAGTTTGTTTATGTTCCCAAAGAAAGATAATGTTGTTTTTGTTGTTAATGTAGTACTGGTTAAAAAAAAAAATTACGCAGAATTCTATCGCTTTGTCATTTTCAAATAAACGTTTAAAACGAAGCAGGTTCTTAAAAGTTTTTACTAAAAACTTTTTAGTGACTAAAATTTTAGTCCAGTTAAATGAGCCAGACGTCAGGAATTTTTGAAAGTTTTCACTCAGCAACCCTCATTATATTTTGTTTTGATTTACAATTAGCAATTAATTTGAAATTTACTACTCAGAATTTTCAGTTTGACATCATAACGTTTGTATTTTTCAATGAACAATTTTTTTATATTTTAATTTGAACAGAAAACATTGAAATTTTTGTTTTGTGCATTTAAAACAATAACAGAACTTTTTTTTTTAATTATTCGATTGAAATTTATCGTGTTTCTTTATTTTTTCACTTTTGTTAATAATAACTTATTTTCTTATAGTGTTTAACATTAAGTTTCTGGCTCAAGGCTACAAAAACGTGGTACCTAGTGAGGATCGAACATAGGGTCTACGAGACCACTTCACACTTACAGTTAAACAAACCACTACTCATTCATTGCAAAGCACACACATAATTAGCATATTCGTTTGGTAGAAGGTCATAAAATGTAGAACAGATTGAAGATTGAATTTTGCTATTTAACGGTCTGTTAACCATTTTTTTTAATTTAACATCTTTAAGGAATATTAAATTGGATGGCAGATGAGGTAACGCTACGGACTTCCTAAAAATATGCATTAAATCATTTAATAAATTTCTTCTTTGAAGTTAGATTTTTATTTTTATTTGATAGAAAAAAGCTAATCCACTTAAAAGAAAAATAAACTACTGTATGAATAAGGTTTTTACATTTAGAACATTCGCATGTTTCCTCCTCGCACAGACAAAAAATGTAAACAACGAATTTAAATCCAATATTTGTCTTCGAGACATTTAAATTTAAAGTAAATTGGTAAATTTAATGATTAGTGTTACTGTTGTTAGAGTAAATAAAATACGGTAAAACAAATGAACTAGGCAAGACACCTAAATAAAGAACTCAAAGACAGAGTTCTGATAGCGTGTGTTGGAGCTAATCGTGACATAACCGATTAGTAGCGAGTTATAACAGTGACTCACAGTGGCGACGAGGAATGGAAAGGAGACTTATACAGACAAGGATCTCCCACTTTTTTAAAAATTTTTTATTTACTACGCTGCACGTAATAACAGTGACGACGAGAAATTAGAACCACGTTGGTATATTTTTTCTTCACTGTACGTAAAAATTATATATTCTTACATTTGGGAGTACCATTAATCCAAGTGGTAAAAATACAACAACAACAGCAATTGTTGTTGGAATTCCAGAAACAACAAAAGTTAATTGAAATAATTCAGAAGAAAATGGAAAATTCTCCATTTTGTTTCACTGATGACGTGGTGGCAAATGCCATAGCTGGATTCACATACAATTCAGATTATGGAATTATATTTTCTGCTTATTTTAGAAGATACAAATTTGCAGAGAAGAATCCAGTGACTGGGAAAACAAGAAATAAACATGTCTTTTGTGGAGAAAGTTAGCAGCGGTAGAACATGCAAAATACTGTAATTTTGTACTACTGAAGAAAAAAAAAATGCTTTAAAAAATAACGGTAAATATTATGACTAAGATTTTTGGCGATAAAAAAATCTTTATTCAGTACTCGTTGGAAGTGTATGAATCTAACAAAAAAGACGAATTTGTCACATATACTGGAATTTTTAACAAAGTGTGAAAGATTCAAATTAAGTAATTTGTTTCGGTATATGTTTAAAAGATTAATTCAAGCGTTAACGGCAAAAAAGGAAATAAGTGCTAGAATTCTAGGGAACAGAATAAAAAAAAATAACTACAAGAAATATCGGACGAATGTCAGGGAATCCTAAATCTAAGATACGATATGGAGGAAATTGAAGAAAAAGAATAACATGTATACAAGCCAAAGAAAAATTAATGTTTCAGATGTCGGAGACGACTGTTCCTTTAAGAATTTAAGGTGCTACAAGTATAGAAATGTAGGACATAAAAAATCGCACTTTAAAACTGAAGCAATGAAAAGTTCTCAGAAAAAAATTTCGTATGCAGCATTGAGACGGAAAAATAATTACAGAAAACAAAAAAATGTGTATGTAACAATTAATAATGAGAATATAAACATGCAACTAGACACTAGTAGTGATATCACAATAATCAACGAACCCACATTGAAAGCAAACAGGAAAATCTGAAAGAACTTCGAAAATCCCACGTAGCTTTATTGCAAAAATATAAGTAGTCAAGTGTCTAGTTAAAAAAAAAAAAAAAAAGTGTGAAAATTTAAAAGATAAATTGAAGAAAATATTGGATGAGTTGTTGTTCAAAAGTCAAAGCAAAATTCCAAGTAGGAGAAAAAAAGAAAAAAGATCAACGACAATATTTAAACCGAAACGTAATGTATCGTTTGCATAGTTAAGAAAAAAATGGGTGCAATTGAAAAAAATGTACCATTCAAAACGGGCAGCACCAGCAGTGCATATAAAAATAAAAATTCGTGTTTGTGCTGATTTTTTGACTGGGTTAAACAAATGTTTGGAATCGCATAACTACTCATTACTAAGTTCAAAGGAAATTTTGCGAAAATAAATGACAGGTAATTTTTTCGAAGCTGGATCTTTCTAAAAATTTTTAAAAGTATCAAAAAGGTGTGAAACTGACTCCCCCGAAATATTTTCACAAATTTTTATAATAAAATAACCTATTCAGTACTGGAGTTATCGTCTCTGATTTTCGCAAAATTTCAAAAATATTGATTTTGCTTTCATTTCGGGGGTGGGGGAAACGCATTCATTTCATTACCGATTCAATTTCTATGTATGATAATGACTTTAAAAATCGCAAATTAATTAACTAATTACCATTAACTAGCAATCGTTGATCTCTCAGCTTATTAGCCTTCTACCTCTTTTGGCGAAACTTCTAGAGGTCCTAATCAATACTGAATTGGTTCATCATCTCTCATCTCAGAGCCTTTTCTCAGTCGAGCAATACAGCTTTCATTTCTTTAGGTCAAGTGCTGATGTACTGACGATAATTGCGGAAAGTCTATCATGCTCTAAATAAAAACTGTGAAACCCGGGTTGCAGCATTAGACATCTTAAAAGCATACAGGTCTTTTCCGCAAGCTAAAACGTTACAAAGTCTCATGACACTTTTTTTCAACTGATCCAGTCTTTCCTATCAGGTCGTAAAATGAATATCATCCTTAACGGACACTCGTCTTGATCATTTCGTACTAATGCGGGTGTTCCCGCCAAGGGCGCTATCTTGGTCCTATTCTGTATTTAATTTTCACTAATGACACCATCTCTTAACTTAGCACTTACGCTAACGACACAGCTATTTACTCCTATCTCGATAGTAAGGCTGATCACCCCGACAAGCTCAAAATGGCAGCCGATGTCCATAACGACCTCAAGTCTGGAATAAAAGATGGCGTGTTAATTTTAACCCCTCCATACTAACCTCCAGGAAAGTGACTCATTGCGCCTTCTCGGGCTCACTTTCTCAGTTGACATGAAGTGGAAAGGTTATTTGAATTGAATTTAATTGCAAAGTCAGTTGCTAAGTCGGTTCACTGAGTCAAGCTAGGCAATTTTTCTCCCTATAGATCTTACATATCTATAAGTCTACCATTCGCCAACGCTTTTAAAGGCTTAGAATATTGTTGCCACATACGGTTCGGTGTCCCTATTATTTACCTTGAGTTCCTTCCTTGATAAGATCATAAAAAAGAATCAGCAATTCAATATTATTGTTCTTGATTTAGCCGCTCGACTTCAGTCACTTTCCCATCTCCGTGAAGTTACCTCTGTCTTTTTTTCTATAAAAATACATAAATTGTTCATAATTGTTCTGATAAGTTCTTCGCTATGGTACTTAATTCTTCTTTTTAAAACACAGTCCTGTCCTTGGTTGGTGTCGAGATTTCGTCAATTTATAGTTGAGCTGGCTAGAGGTAACATTTTCTTCTATCGAAATTCTCGCTTGTGGAACTTCCTTTTGGCTCCATGCTTTCCAGCCAAGTTTAATCTGCAAAAATTTTAAAATGTAATGTCAATCGCTATCTACTGTCCTCGTCTCTTCTCTTTCTGTTCATCATTATTGCTTCTGTTTCTAATTCTTCCGCACCCTACTGCAAGTGTACTGGTTGTTTGTAATGTAAACTCTATGCGTAGCATTATTACTCAGTACTGCCTTGCATGGGGATACCGATTAAAATGTTCTCAATTAAAATAAGTTAATAATAAATATAAATTTTGAATCAAGGTTTTTTTTTTAAATTTTTATAGCGATTTGGCCCCCAAAAAACATTTTATTTTCAAATCAGTGTTAGACACTCAGTGGTGACACTTACAGTTACAGTGAAATAAATAAAATTTAAGATCATAAGAATTTTTTTTGTTTTTGTTTAAATGATTAAATGTAATAATTAAAAAAAAAAAACACACGATGTACTGTGGTCAGAGAATATAAAACTGTAAAAGACTAAAAAAAAAAGTATAAAAAGAAAAAAAAATCATACCAGATCGAAATGTAAACAAAAATAGCACCCCCAAACAAAATTTAAATCCTTTGTTTAGTTTTTTTTTTTTTTGTACAAATTTTTGTTGAAAATTGGATTTCTGAAATAAAAAAAAATTAAAATTAATTTTAATTAAAATTTAATTTTTTAGTCATGTAATTTTTTTAAAAATAGTTATTTGATTTCTTAAATCTCATCAAAATCATCTCATTTTATGGAGAATTCAAATAAAAAAAACAAAAAAACATAAGCAATATTGACAGCAAAAGAATTAATAATAGACAAAGACTGCGAGGACAAAAAGCAGTATAAGCAGTTTGGGACACTGAATCTTTTAATTTCATTTTAGTTCCTTGTATGACACTCTTGCCACGGAGTTTGCTCTTTAGAGCTGGACAACTAAATAAATTGTAAATTGTAAAATAAATCCAGATTTGGTTAGTTTTTGTTTTTAATGGTATTATTAATTTTAAAATCAAAACTGAATCATTTAAAAAAAAAAAAAAAAAAAAAAAGGTCAATTCGTTTCTTCCCAATCAGTTACTTGCCTACGGTCGATATTTTTTTATTTTTTTTGTCTCTTGTCTTTCCAGATGTTTGGAAAATAAAAAAAAATGGATAAAAAAATCATAAACTCTTTAAATTTGTAAAATTCCCAACGATTTCAGTTAATTCTAGAGAACATAATGAAAAATCGAAACAAAAAGAAAAATGAATAATAAAAGCCTCCAATAATGGGTCAGTTCATTTTTATGTTGATCTTTTTTCAGTTTAATAAAGGGAAATACCAAATTTAAATGAGTTTTTTTTTTTACTAAGTGATTAACTTTTCCTTTTTTAGAGTACTACCATAACTTGGTTCAAACCCGATTTAATACACAGGATTTTTGTTACGTTATGAAGAAAGAAAAGGAATGATTTCTTCCTTAACTTCCGATAATTAGCATGATCATCATCAGCATTTGTTTCCTCCCCCGCATCTTTCTTCGTCCATATTTTGTTCTAGATTTTCTGGTGACAGCAGAAGCAGGTGTCAGTTGTTGAAGGAGGGCAAAAAAGTGCCCTGGTTTTCTACAGTGCCATATTGTCTTATTGTTGCTGCTGCTAAATAACCATTAGTGGGATTTTTTCACTTCCTTGTTAATGATGATTATGAAATTGCTGTTATTATGTACGTAGTTATCCAATTTCTTTATTTCTGTAACTCACTTTTCTTTCTTTTATGACGTACATTACAAGGATTATTCGAGTGCTTGTCATTTATTATTTTAAACATCAAGGTGATTTTTAGGTTGTTTTCCTACCTAATGTATTCTGAAACACTGAAACTGATTGATTTTTTAAATTAAAATAGAATTTTTAAGTGTAGAGACAAAACTAAATTATGTATAGAACCTAACTTCATTCGTACTGTCCCCTTTAATAACTTGAGTTTTTTTTTAATTAAAAATGAAAAAATTGACTTAAAGAATGGTATATAAATTAAATTATGTAAAGTAGATTTATTATTGATTTTCTTTCAAAGTTGCTTTGATTCTGAAAGCGTTTTTGAATGACAGTTATAAAACTTTTACAAATATTTTGTTTTGTTGATTATGATTCAAATCAACAAGAAAATAATATTTAAATTTTGCTAGTATTTTTGATATTTTATGTTTCATAATTCTTTTTAAATGAAATATTTTAACATCTATGCACTGCAATATCATCAAATTAATATTGTTATAGTAAAAATACTCATGTTTTTATTAATAGTTTATTTTTAAAATTATTTTCTTATTGCTGTCAGTGTAATGAGTTGTTTTTCTTATTGTTGCTAACAGTTATTTTTAAAAAAACCTTTGTTAAATGATATGTAATTCTCTTTTGTCTTTGAATATCAGTCTTTAAAATTCATATGATGAAATAATTTCCCTCAAATTTCTAAATTTTTCCTGAAGATTCTCAAATCAATTGTGTGTAAATATGTGAATACCAGGAACCAAGAGAGGAACCATATTCAACATCTGTTTAAAAATTGAAAACTATTTTTATTCATGTGATTCCTTGAGAATTTAAACTCTTCTCAAGTTAACACTGAAATTTTATTCTTACATGATGATAAATTTTTTGTTTATTAATTTGAAAATATAAACATTAGATTATTATTTGCTAAAAAGAGTCATGTTTGAAAACAGAATAAAAGCAGCTGTTGAAAGTGTCCAACTGAATTTTGGAAACTCTTATATTGAGAATTGAGATTCTTTTAAGAGCAATTTTCTTTGAATTTTCTACATGTAAAAATTTTTCTCTTCTACAAAATGCTTTTATTTTATTACTTGGTAGCTTCAACTGCATAGGAAATATAATCTTTTTTTTTTCTTTTTGCTAAAGACGATTTTATATTGTTGTTTAATGTAATAACAGCTGTTTGTCTGTACTTCTGAGATGAGGTAATATTTACACTGTTCGGACTGTTGTCCTCGTCTTTATTCCTATGTTTACAATGTTTCAGCCGTTGTATGCTTTGTCCTTCTTCAGGGGCTAGGAATTTTGAACCGACCCCTTTATTTACTTAGTATCTGGAAGTGGCATTGCACATAGAATGAGTGATTGAAATAAAAGGTTTGGTTCAAAATTCCTAGCATCTGAAGAATGCCAGAGCATACAACGGCCGAAACATTGTAAAACATGGCAATAAAGACGAGGACAACAGTTCAACTTCAAGCAGTGTAACAACAGCTGTTTGGTTTTTCCTCTTAGTAATTATGAACTCACATGTCAAAAAATATCTATTCAGCAGAGTTTATAATTCAGTCAAATTCAGAATTGTTTAATACTCATTAAGAAATAAACACAGCTTTTCAATTTTAATAATTTTCTTCATTTGTTCAACGTTAGAATTATATAAAAAATATCTGTACCTGAAAAATCATAATGAAACTATTTTACTACATAGTAATAATACTTATTGAGAACCATGGTGTAAACCATTTTTCTTCTCTTTTTTTTTTTTATTTTTATAGACATTTATAGAAAAATATTTTAACTTTAACATTCATAAAAACAATTAAAATTTAGCAAAACATTCTTAATGTTTTGTATGATGCAAAAAGTTATAATGAAAAATTCCAGTTTTAATTGCAGTGTTTTTATCATTTTCATTCCATCAATTGTGTTTTATTCTTTTTATCGCTTCTTTTTTTTTATTTTTATGTCTTATCTTTCTCCTTATGTAATTTGTTAGTTGTCATCTTCATACAAATCCAATTAGTCATTAAGAAATGATATCTGTTCTTATTCAAAAAATATATGGAATAATGTTTTCTTTGAAGTTGTTTTATTAAGTATTTTTTCTTTTTTTAATCTATCCTCATATCTTGAACTCATATTAATGAAAAGAGTTGATAACATTTTTATTACAACAAATAAATATGAATATTGATATTTCCTTTTGTCTATTTCAGATGTTTCAAATATTTAATTCTTTGCTTGTTCTGCTTTTTCTAGAATGGTTTACTATTTTGTATATAGAAATGTTTCACTCTGAGTAAATATTCCATTTATACCATTGTAATGCATTTAACTCAAGAAAGTAGTTACACTATTTACATTGTTATAACAGTTGTGCTCATCTTTGTCATATTCACTCCTTCAACATCTGTCTATATTTCTGAGATGAGGTAGTTTAACTAATTACACTATTTCAACTGTTGTTTTCATCTTTTTTTTTGTCATATTCACAACATTTTAGTTGTTGTACACTCTGTCCTTCTTCAGGTAACTGAAATTTTCAACCAAACCCTTTGTTTTGATCACTGGGATATATTGTTCTCATTCCATGATTCATGCCACTTTCGGATGTCTTAGTTATCTCCCTTTGACTTTGAGTTATTTGTTCAACATTGCTGTAGCCAGGTATTACACTCACAACTCTTTGGGTCAAGTCACTTGAACTAACCAACGCTCCTATGCACTGGGCCATATGTCCACATCAGTGTATGAATTTTTGAGTTGAGTTAAAGGGAGATAACTAGAACATCTGGAAGTGGCATGGCTAATGGAATGAGAACATTATACCCCAGTAATTGAAATGAAGGGTTTGGTTTGAAATTCCAATCCCTTGAAGAAGGCTGGAGTGTATAACAGTCAAAACATTGTAAATATGACAAAAAGGATGAGGACAACAGTCCAAATAGTGTAAATACTATCTCATCTTGGAAGTATAAATGAATAAAAAAGTAGTTATATATTTTTTTTAATAATTTATCTTCCTCTGTAGGTCCAACTTTTAATTTGAAAATTGCCATGCAATGTTTTTGCAAAATTTTAAATCTTTTGTCTTTGACTTGTTTCAGTTATATTTTGTAAAGAACCAAAATTTTCATGAGCATTGTGAATTTTTAACCAAAACTCACAGTTATGATAAAATTAAAGGAAGTTTTCATCATTACTATTTTATTTATTTACTTTTTTTTAAAATGATATATTTCTGTTTTACATTTAAATTAACTACAAACTAATGTCCTCATCTTTATGAAGGTGGTAACAACAATAGAAATGAAGACATTAGTCTTTTCTTTTTGCTTTTTTTATAACCATTTTACCCCAAGCAAGGCAGGATCGCCAGTAGTTTGTAGGGGGTTCCAGTAAGAGAAAAGACTGGGTATAGTGGGCATTGAAGGAAGGATAAAAGATGAATGAGATTCAAGAAGATAACTGGCAAATAAACAGAAGGGAGTTCTACAAGTAAAAAGTACAAGAAAAAAAACTGTTTGAGTAAAAGTGGTAATTATATTTAACTATTTCAACGGTAAATGGGTGGGACCTAGATGCCAATCTAGTAGCATGCTTAAATTCACATGGACAAAGTATCAGAGGAAAAACTCATCAGAGAAGTTGCCATGAAAATATGTGTAGAAAAGCAGGTTATGTCAGCAAGAAAATGACTGAAGTCGAGATGCTAAATCAAGACCTATTACATTGCAGATCCTTCTTTGGATTTTGTTGAGAACTCTGAGATGAATTGCAGGAGCACCCAATCAGATATGGCAACAGTATTCAATGCATGGACAGATGGTAGATTTATATATGTGCAAGATGGTTTCTGATGAGAAAAACTTTCTGGCCTGACACAGTGATCCAACCTTTCTAGCAGTAGATGCAGCTATAGAATTCAATATTCATTCCATTTCAGGTCAGCTGAAAAAGTGAGGCCAAGAAGAATTATGAATATAATTAATGAAAATAATAATAACTCTTCATCCAAGAAATTCTTTCAAATGTCAAAAGGTCTTGAATTATTGTTCAATAAGATAGAAAGAAATATACAAGATAAATGAATTATTGATATGAATGCTTTTATCCTTTCTTGTGAACCTGAAAATATTCAAAGAAAATGAATATCAAACAGATGCTTTCTTTGCAGCCACAAAAAGACCAGACAAAAGAATTCTGTATTGTCCTGTTAAAAATAACAATGCATCTTCCCTTTCTGTTCCTTTATTACAATTATCTATTATTTTAGATTCATCTTTAAATAACTGATTGGTAGAATAAAAAATCAAAACCAGTGAAAGTTAATGAAAGAAAATAATTGAAACTCAACACTTCCATATAGTCCTTTGGTAACAAAAAAAAAAAAAAAATAAAGCAAATTATAAAGAACCATCTTTATTTTTATGTTGTTTGCTTATAAATTCTGAGAAACTATTTTTCAGTTAAAACAAAATAACCAAATATTTTAATTTTCTATCTGATTATTTGCTTTCTATTCATGACCTAATAAAATCTGTTAGATTTTGTAATGTTTAACATGACTGAAGCACATTAAAATTGTTTTATATAGTTAGTTTCTTCATCATCTGTCTTTATTTCTGAGATTAGGTATTTTGTAACTAATTACACTACTCTGGTTGTTGTTCATACATTTCAGCCATTGGAAATTTCGAACTGATCCCTTTATTGAGATTGTTCTAATTAGATATTTCAGTTAGTTCCTTTTATTAACTCTACTCTCAAGTTTTGTTTCCTGTGCTGCGGATCAAGTCACTTTTTGAATTACTCAATGCTTTTATCCACTGTGCCATGACATCAGTGAGTGAAGTTTTGGGACTATTTTCTTAGTAACTTTTTTTTTTTTTTTTTTTTTACCAATTTTACAATTTCTTTTCTTTTGTTATAGTTTTCCTTTATATTGCTTGTCACATCTGTATTGGATTGGGTATACACAGTTTTTAATCATGTTCTTTATGGGTGATTTTACTTAGAAGAGATGTCTGCATAGTGTTGAACCACTCCTGAAGGTTGTTCTGATAAACCACAGATTCTTTGTATCTTTTCCAATAAGCCCTTTACATAGGGTAGGCAGACTGAGGGTGTTTTCTGAGTGTTGTTATTATCTCGTATCCTTCTATCCCAGTTTGTGGGGGCTGCTGTCATGTTTTTTTTTTTTTGTTTTTTTTTTTACATTGTAAGATACTGCTTATACTGACCATTTCTTGTTCATATGTCTCTTGATTGCCACTTATGACTTTTGCTCAGTGTTGTAGGCAGTGGACTATCCCTTTCTTTACATTATATAAGTGACAAGAGTCGAAGTTGGAGTATTGTCTGGTAAATGTTGGCTTACAGTATATAGATATCTTGAATCCATGCTCTGTTTGAGATCTTAGTACATCTAGGAATGCTAGTTTTTTGTTTGCTCTCTTCATTGTGAGCTGTATTAGTGATCTTATTGAGTTCATATGATTCACTAGTAGATGAACCATTACCTAGTGTGGCCAGAGTATGAAAGTGTCATCTCTGTATCTCAGCTACAGAGTTAACTTTAGTGGTGTTGATTCTAATGTCATCTTTTTGAAGTATTCCATGTATATCTTAGTCATTGCATGTGATAATGATGACCCAATTAGTAAGTCTTTATCCTGCTGATATATGTCTGATTCCATTCTGAAGTGTGTTATTTGTGTACAGAAAGTCAACACAATCATCAGATTATCTATTGGTATACTGGTACATTCCCCTAGAGATGAATCCAAAGCCAGTTTGTCCCTGACTACAGATAGTGCCTCCTCTGTGGGTACCTTGGTGAACAAACTTACCACATCCAGGCTCACTATCTGATTGAATGGGAATATTTTTGATTATTTCTATGAAATGGGCAGAGTTTTGTGGTGGAGACTTACCTCGCCAAAGCAAGAGAAGGCGGTTTGTCTGTACATGTGTTCGTAGACGTCATGGAACCGCAACGTGAGCTCATGCAAGGTAGTTTTTGGAATAACATGATGTATGCATCACTGGTGAAAGTGAGGCTTTCAGAAGCGAGAAATTAGGGTTTCTTGCTCGAGACCAAAACACATAAAAAGAGCCAACTTCTGTTTCGGAGGCAGTTCGGTGTTGGCGATTCATGAAGGCTACACCGGTGTTTGGGAGACAGCGTTTTGTTTATGGTGCTCAGGAAATGGAGTCCTGAGTAAAGCAGTATTCCAGGTTCTACGTGGAGCAGCTGGGAGAATGGATCCAAGCAGTCATTAATTCGTCTACCAACTACACTTCCAGAAGATACAAATAACCACAAGCTATTTCGGCAGATATCACGATTTTCATTATGGACGGCAAAGTCTTTGATGTCTGGTTGATTCCCAAGTTCAGTGGTGCTGCAACGGATATGCCAATCGTCAAGTGGATCGAAAATGCTGAGTTGGTCTGTGAACTCTGTGCTATGGTTAAAATTGAGCGGATTCTACCGTTACAACTCTGAGGCTGTGCTCTTGCTGTATACAGGCAGCTCAGCAAGGAGTAGAAAGCGGACGCGAAGCAGATTAAACTGGCCCTTATGACCGCGTGTGCAACAGATGCATTTGATGCATGCGATCAATTCGTTACTTGGTAACTTCGCTCAGGTGAAACGGTGGACGAGTTTCTGGCTGAACTACATCGTTTAGCTCAGCTGGTTGAGGGATCGTTGCCCAAACGGTGGATGATATGTGCGTTTGTTTTGGGGTTGCCACAATATGTTAGGCAACTTCTTCGTGCCTCGTTCAGAATGGAGACCATGACATTGGAGCAGCTTCTGACTCGAGCACGGGCTATCATGACTGACAACGGAAGCTGTAAGGAATCGGTCACTGCATCCACTGGCAAAACACATTTGGATGCAGAGTTGCTCCCTGATAACTCACGCAGTGAGATCTTTTTTTGCTACAAGTGTTCTGGGCCCAACCACATGGCGAAGGATTGTATGCAAGGACGCCAAGTGAGAATGGCGACAACAAGGAGTTGATGTGTCGCTTTTAGATCTGCGACATGCCTACTTACAAATCCACATTGACAAGGAGCTGTGGCCATTCCAAACGGTCATTTTTAAGGGCAAGCAGTTCTGCCTTACACGGTTGGGTTTTGGCCTAAATGTGGCACCACTCATCATGAAATCTGTCGTCAATGCTATAATGTCCTAAGATCGTGTAATCAAAAGTGCCACATCGGCTTACATTGACGACATTTTTATCAATGAGAACCTGGTTTCTGCAGCGCACATTTGATAGCACTTTTTGGATTACGGCCTAGTCTGTAAAGACCCAAAATGGCTAGGAGATGGAACTAAGGTCCTCGGTCTGCAGGTGTGGGGAGAGAACGGTACCCTCCGATGGAAGCGGGGTGGACAGATCCCAGAAATTCCTGACGTGGTAACTCTTTGATGTGTATTTTTCATTTGTGGGAAACTTGTGGGCCACTTTCCTGTGTCTGACTGGCTGAGGGTGGCAGCTGCATTCAGCAAGCGCCGAGCAAATGCAGTGACCAAGAGATGGGACGATGAAATCAGAGATGCCAATGTATGTTATATGCTGGAAGAGATGATGACCAGAGTGCATGAAATGGACCATGTTGGAGGAGAATGGTGCATGAATAGCAACAAGATGAAGGTCTGGATGGATGCAAGTTCTGTGACCACAGATGCTTCCATTCGCCTCTAACGCCATGTTAGAGGCAAATGGAAGCATCATTGAGGATGTTTGTTGGTTGTGCCTGACCAATGATGTCAGGCATATCAATCTGGCTGAACTAGATACAACAGTGAAAGGTATCAACCTGGCCCTTTAATGGCAGGCCACAGTGTTGCATCTGGTTACCAATTCAGCATGCGTACATCGGTGGATATCCAACACCTTGACTGGAAAGGCATGTGTGAACACGAAAGCGGCTGGTGAAATGCTAGTGAGACGGTGCTTGGGAACACTGCGGGCATTAGCGGAAGAATATGGATTGACCATGGATGTCACACTGGTGAAATCCTGTCAAAACCGCACAGATTGCCTCACCAGAGTGCCACGCAAGTGGTTGGATTTATACAAGGAGGGAAAAGAGCCAGTCCCGGAAAGTTGCGCTGCAATGGGGAACCGACTGAATAAAAGTCAGGTGGCTGATGTCCACCAAGAAAGTGGACATGCGGGCGTGAAACGAACATTATACTTTGCCAGACTAATCAACCCACTAGTGTCGAAAGAAATCATGCGTTTGGTTGTCAAAGCCTGTGAAGCCTGCCAGTCGATAGATCCAGCCCCAGTTCATTGGAAAAAAGGAAAATTGAACGTGGAAAACAACTGGAGTAGAGTAGCAAAGGACATAACCCATTACAATGGCAAGCATTTTCTAACGCTCATTGATTGCAGTCCATCCAGGTTTGCAATTTGGCAGACATTGTGTTGGCAAGATGCACATAGTGTCATTCACCAGTTGATTTTCTTTGAATGGGACCCACCAACCGAAATATTAACTGACAATGACCCTGCCTTCACTTGCAGACACTTCAAGAAGTTTGCAAACAGCTGGGGTGTGCAGTTGAGGTTCCCGTGTGCATATTCACCAGCTGGTAATGGAATTGTAGAACGCAGCCACAGAAGCATTAAGATCATCGCAGCAAGGAAAGGTTGTTCCACGTTGGAGGTCGTTTATTGGTATAATGCCACGCCAAAGGATGACATCTTACCTTCCATGGCACCGGCTGATGCGTTGCATAATTACCACATCAGAGGCATTGAAGCCAAACCCCCACCAGAGCCACGGATAATCGGAGGGGGATATGAAGAAGGTGATGTTGTCTGGCTCAAAACTCCGCACGGCAAATGCACACCAAGTTTAGGACCGGGCGAGTAACTGAAATTGTCAGCCCGCAGACAGTGCAAATTGATGGGGTACCACGCCATGTCAAAGACCTGCGGCCATTTTCAAGATCATATACATTGTTGGGTGATGAAACCGACACAGAAGAGAGCGAGTGGTTTATTTACTTGGGGTCAGGTCAACCAAGTGATGGCTCCGATAGTCTACTAGCAGCGGATGCTGATGTGCATTACGAAACCTCAGATGACAGCCCGTCTGAGGACGAACCTTTTGTTGTACCCCTCCGAAGGAGCACCCACCAAAAGAGATCCACTCCTGAATGCCATTTTTGTGATGATGAGATCAGTGGGGAGTGTGGTGGAGACTTACATCGCTGAAGCAAGGGAAGGCGGTTTGTCTGCACATGTGTTCGTAGACGTCATGGAACCGTATGACAAGCTCATGCAAGGCAGTTTTTGGAATGACACGGCGCATGCGTCATTGGTGAAAGCAAGGCTTTCAGAAGCGAGAAATTACGGTTTCTTGCTCAAGACCAAAAATCACATAAAAAGAACCAACTTCTGTTTTGGAGGCAGTTCTGTGTTGGCAATTTGTGAAGGCTACACCGGTGTTCGGGAGACAGCGTTTTGCTTACGGTGCTCAGGAAATGGAGTCTCAAGTAAAGCAGTGTTCCGGGTTCTACATGGAGCAGCTGGGAGAACAGATCCAAGTAGTCATTAATTCGTCTACCAACTACACTCCGAGAAGATACAAATAACCACAAGTTTCATATATATGATGGTGACTTTCCTATTAATGGATCAATTATCTCTACAAAGAAGTGACTCAGAGAGTGGCAGCTAACAACTGGCCTGAGAGGATTACCATCTTTATGAATTTTGGAGAGAGCATATATGTGAGGTAGCTTACTGTAATGTGACAACTGCCTGTATGTCTTGGGTGGGAAGTGGTTCTTATTCTTGATTAGGATCTGTGACCGTTATCTTTCTGTTTTCATTGTTGGGTCTTTCTTTATAGCTACCATTTCTAATGAGGTCTTCCAGTTTTCCTGTATATTCTATTTTGTCTATCACTGCAGTCATATTTTCTTTGTCAGTTGGCAGGATGATGATGATGATGATGTCATTCCTCTGTAGGGTTTTGATTGCCAACCTCTCCAGTTTTGTGATGCTTGATTTAGGCAGCTTTTCTTTCTAGAGTATCTGTCTCACTTTCCATCTTAGCTCATCTACTTGAGCCCGAGGAATGTTCAAGGCTATTTCCTCAGTTGAGACTATGATGTCAAAGTATGGTATCCACTTGATGGTTGTTGCAAAGTTGAAACCCTTGTTCAGTTCTGACTCATCAGAGGTACTCAGCTGATGTTGACTGATGGCAACTACTGTTTTACTGGAAGTGGGGATGGACCTTGTGTGTCATCTTCTGATTTTTCAACCTGTTCAATTTCTGTATTTGACGGGCCTTGACTGCATCAGATTTGTCTGTAGGATTTACCCAGATCGTGCTGGATTCTGTTTGGGTCTTTTTTGTCAGTAATCCTGTTGATGAAGGTCTCTAGCTTCTGGGAGATATTCATTTGCAACTGATGCTTTATTAAACAGTTGTGCTGGATTCTTTCTTGGACAAGAGTGTGTCCCATTTTTTCTGTGACTAGATAGGCTGTCTTTGAGTTGACTGGAAGTATTGGTGCCAAACCTAAAGTGATGAGTCTTGAGTTTCTGCAGTGATGTAGGAATGTCAGTTTCTTGTGAGACTTTTCTAATTGTCTCCATATTTTTGGTATATCGAGTCTGTACCAATCCTTCATTATATGTCTATATTTCTGAGGTTAGGTATTGTAACTGTTTACACTATTTACATCATTTAGACTCTTGTTGTCATCTTTATTGCATTAAGGTCGTAACACAAGAAGAAAATGAAAAATTAGGCATGGCTGATCATATATGGAGGTAAAAAGAGAGATCACTTTCCTCTGTGAGGTGAAGTTAAAATAACAAACAGAGAACATCACTGGAAAATACAAAAACTTAAGGAATCAGTGCATATGCTAGGCCACAAAAATCTTCTGAGCTAGCCAAGTATAGACATGAATACAATATCAGAACCAGTAATAGAGAGGGCTAGAGAAAAACCACAATACCCCCAAAAATTGTAATATGAGCTCTGGTAAAAAATGTTTACTGAGACAGATTTATAAGTCACAAAAACTCGCTTATGTCCACAAGATCACATGGCCCAAAGGATAAAAGCATTAGTTGAGTGATCCAAAAAGTGACTTGACCCAAATAGTTTTGAGTTCATAGGCTTTTTACTCTGTAACAGTGACAGTAGATACCTCAACTAGTAAAATATAAGTAATATATAAAAGCTATAAAAAACAAGTATCATTTATTGTTTATAAATGCATCTTGAAGATACTGATTGACACTAAGAAGTAAGTACTCCCAATTGAATATTGATGTCAAAATAAAGAACAAAAACACTTGTGATAATAATAAATATTTGTATGAAAGAATAGGAAGGAAAACTTCTGATGTTTTTGTTTGAATTTGAGTCTGAATCCTTTTTGTTACAAAGCCTTCAAGAGACGAATATGGATGTTGATTGCTTCACTTTTTCATTTGATGCAATTAGATAAAATAAATTTTCTGTATTTAATAGAAAAACTAAAACTGCCTTTTTCAACAGAAAGAGTCTTAAGCAGATGTTTGCATTTTTAATCTAGAATTTGGTCTCTGGTACAATGATTCCTTTCTGAGAGGAATTCTTTGAGATTTTCTCTATCAAAGAATGCAGTGAAAATCTTTATTGATTCTTTAAAGGATTTCTTTTGTTCTTGTCCTAAAAAACAAATTAAAGTGCATAGAAAATTTTTCAGAAATATCAGGAATAATAATAATAATAATGATAAAAAAAATTACTCCATTTTTTTTTTCCTGATAATAAAGATTATTGCAGTGAAACTTGTTTTTTTACTTGGTCACATCTTTAAAAATATTGCATGTAGAGACAATTATAACAAGCACAATTTTCTTGCAAACTTTTTATTCTAAGAATAGAAAATGTACAAGTTAATGACTTACAACTAATTTACTTGGTAAAAATATTCTTTGTGAAGTAATTTGTCTTGCAATCACTTTTTGAAAATAAACAATTCAGTTTCACTGTGTAGAAAAAAAATTCAAAATTTTTTGTTTATTTGAAAAACTAGAAAAATTACTGTCTAAAATGAATCCTGTAACCTGTTGTAGGTTGGGTGGCACACCACATGTACTGCTATTGTTGCTGTAATGGATGACTATATTTAGGGCAAAATAGACAAATAGAAACAATTTTCTATTCAGAGTTGTTCTTCATCTACAGGGGTTGTCCTACAAAGGCCAAAGAATCTATTATAATTTACTATTTCATTCATAACTTGAAAAAGATCAGCTTGAAATAAACCTTGACTGTAATTTGAACCCTTCTCACCAGTTTTATTTTACAGTTATAACCATGATAGCAATTAATCTACTCAATAGCAGCATAAGATACACAGATTACAGTGTTAATAACATGGAAAAAATTGCATTTTCTCCTAGACAAATTTTTTAAAAGAAAGTGCAAAGAAAGGACTAGCCATCAATTGTAAGAAGACACAACGTCTTTTTATTAGCAAGAGAAATAATCCAAGATGCAAGTTATTAATGAGAGACATCAGAATCAAACAATAACAGCAGTTTAAATATTTGGGAACATACAATAGAAAATGTAACACAGAAATACGAAGGTGCATTGGAATAACAAAAGATGCTTCTTTTATATACCATGTCCCTTCAGGATATAGGTAATTATGGCTCTCCACATCATCCTGTTCTTTGTAGCTCTTAATAAATTTTGTCTTTTTGTTATCTCTTCCATCCATTTGCACAAGCTCGTTAAGTATGTCACACATTGCTTTCCCTTGTCCTACTTTTCCTCTATCTGTCCTGTGAATATCATATTTTCCAACCTTTCTTTTTTCATTACATGTCCCAGAAGTTTCAACTGCCTTTTTCTGATGTTAGTTTCCTTTTTGTTACTATTCTCTCCAAAATCTTGTTGCTCACGTATTTGGCTCATGGTATCCTCAGCATCCTTCTGTAGAACCACATTTCTGTTGCTTTGAGTTTCTTCTTCATCTCTGGGGTGATTGTCCAGTATTCACTATCATATAGGCGGACAAATATCACGTAACAGTTCAATACTCTTTTCTTTGTTTTCAATTAAATTTTTCTGTTGCTTCTGGAATGTATCAATATATCTTTGAATTTCAGTGTTGCACTTCCCATTCTCTGTTAGAACACTTCCCAGATATTTAAATTTCTCTACCTGCTTGATTTTAGTATCCCTCACCTGTAATTTACATTTTGGGTTCATGTTTTTCTGACAACCATGCATTCTGTCTTGTAGTTTATGCTTAGTCCTTTCTTCTCACTTTCTTTTGCTACATTCTGTAGGAAGTTTTTCAGAATGACCTCATTGTATAGGTGGAATAATTCCAGTAACATCCTTGTCTTACACTCCTTTCTATTTTTGTATATCTGCTGAACTCATTTTCTGTCCATATGGAGATGGTTTGCTGCCTTCTAATGTCCTTTCCAAGAATATCAAGGTTGTTGAACAGCTCCAAGAGATCTTTGTGGCATACTTTGTTGAACACTTTTATGTAGTCTATAAAAATCAGGTACATGTCCTTCTGCATTTGTATTCCACTTTCTGATAATACTCTGAGCATAAATATCACGTTCTTTGTTCCAGTGTCTTTGATGAGCATGTACTGTTCTTGTTCTGTCTCTGACCTGATCCTACTATCTATTCATTTGGATGATGAGTTTTGTTATGTGGCTCATTAAACTGATTGTTCATTGGAGTTCACATTTGTTTGTTCCTAGTCTAGGTATTCCGTCATATCACAACTGTTGTGAATTTCATTTATTATTTCTGTAATCTTGTCTATGTTGATAGACCAAGCAACCCTCCCGGAGTGCAATACACTGCACCTCCTCAGCCTTACCCTCTCTTCTGATCTCAAATGGAACTGCTACATCGAATCCATAGCTAGATCCACTGCTAAGAAGGTTGGGTCACTGTGTCGATCCAGGATGTTTTTTCCGCCTGAATCCATCCTGCATATATACAAGTCTACCATTCAACCGTGCATGGAGTACTGTTGCCATTTATGGTCAGGCACCCCTGCCATTCACCTCAGTGTTCTCGACAGGCTCCAAAGGAAAGTCAGTAACGTAATATGTGCTGACTTGGCGGCTCGACTACAGCCACTTCCCCACTGACGAAATGTGGCCTCCCTTTGTCTGTTCTATAAATACTTTCATGGCTTCTGCTTCGATGAACTCAAGTCACTGGTGCCTCCTCAACAGGTGTTTACTTGTGCAACCAGATTAGCAACTGAGTCCCACCCATTCACAGTTAGGTTAGCCAAATGCAGACGACAATTCTATTCCTGCAGCTTCTTTTCATGCCTTTCCCGCTTGTGGAACTCGCTCCTTTATTCTTGCTTTCCTGACGGCTACAACCTTCAGAAATTTAAATGCAATGTCAATACTCATCTACTAACCACTTGACCCTAGCCCTTCCTCCACCCCATATATCCTTCCCTTTCTCCCCACCCTTGAAACTGTCAACACACCTGCATTCTCATCTTTCTATTGCTCCTTTCTAATTGGTTTGTACTCCTCTTCTCTCTCTTCTAATTAACCTTCTTTCAGTTATGTAACCCCCCCCTTGCACATCAGTGGCATTTCCGCCTTGCTTGGGGTGAAATGATTAAAAAAAAAAATCATCTAAGGCTGCCAGCATCTCTATTACAGTTCCAACTTCCAATAAAATTTCTTAATTAGCTAGTTAGTGTTGAAATAATTATCACTTGTTTTAAAAGACTCACAAACTAATCAGTATGACCATGTGGCCAAGAGTTTTCTTTCTGACCACGAAGCCCGGGTTTGAATCTCACCATGGTCAATTTGTCAGGAAGGTGACTTCTTAATTTTATTGGTCTGGAGGAAGCAATCCCAGCATTGCAGCACCATTGGTTGACACAAGCCTTGTGAGTGAAATTGGGTAGATGGGACCCCATGGGAGTCATTGTGATCAAGGTTTTTGGCATATTGGCCTTGTTCAGACTGTTGATTATGCCAGATAGCACACTCTCTCTCAGAAGCTGTAACTAAATCTGCTCAACATAGTTGCAGTAGAAACCACAGGTGGGCTTTTGGTGTTGAACAAACACAAATGTGCCTGAACAATCATCTGCAACAGGGATTAGCTAACTGCTCTGGATACAAGTGGCCGGCCATCATTTTTTTTTTTTTTTTTTTTTTTTTTTTTTAATGAATAGATACATTATATTTTATATAATCAGTATTTTTTTAGGCAGTCTTTAGTATTCTTTCCAACTTGCCTTTTTATTCTAATGTTGATATGTTTAGTGATCAGTACAATTAAAATACATGGAAAGCTATCATAAAATAAATGAATGTCTTCATTTGATATTTTATGATAAAAATATCTGGAATATCCAATGCCAACATTACATTGTATAAAAATAGTAAATCTCATGATTTTTGATCTTTAATACAAATTTTAACCCAGTCTTTTAGAAACACAATGACCAAATTCACAATTGTTTGTTCCAAAATATGTTTATTGTCAAGAAGAGAAACATTTCAATAAAAAGGAAAATGTAGGTAAGCAAAATAGATTCCAAATCTTCCAATATTGATAAAAAAGAAATGATAATATTTAGAAAATATACCTTTTTCCTTTGAAGGTTTTAGCATAAATTTTTAGAAAAGTACAATATATATATATATATATATATATATATATATATATATCTCCCTCTCTACCTCTCTCCCTCCCTCTCTCTCTATATATATACACACACACACACACATATATATTTTTTTATCTCACAACATAACAATATGATACTAAATAAACACATGTTCAACCTGCAAAATAATAGTAACTGCCTAAAAAATACGATCTACCACTTAACAGTCAATGCATGAATGAATGTATAATTTACAAAGCTAGCATTCTTTTGATGGCAATGTTAAATTTTATTTTGGTTCTACAATGAAACAATGGAAATACCAATTTTGCAACCATAAATTGACTTTAAATAAATAAAAGAATAGCACTATATTCTTTAAATATTTTTGGCAATTAAAATACAACAAAAATCCATTTATTACCTGGGATGTCATCATGAAAACAAAATCTTACAATGGAATAGGAAATAGATGTAACTTATGCCTTTTAAAAAAACTTGTCATCTTAAAATGTCTAAATAACTCCAATTTATTAAACAAAAAAAGTGAATTGATGATCACATGCAAGTATAGAAATATCTACTTAGACTCAATCAATTCCTTATCTATTATTATTTTTTTCACTTGGTTTATATACATATAATCATATAAAATTTTAAAATAAAATAAATAAACTGGTATATAAAATTTTTATATAAAAAATTTTCATAATAAATAAATAGATATTAGAAAGATGGGATTATGATAGCAGATAGTAAATTAGAATAAAAAATAGAAATTTTATTTATAAATTAAAGGTTTTGAAAAAATTAGAAATAAATACATACTGGTATAAGAAGAGTAAATTTACTCAAAAGCCCTCTTAAGTTTGAACAAAATATAAAGTTCTTCTTCATCCCTTTCCTGTTTTTTATAAGAAGAGGTCAAAATATGGAGAAAGTAGAAAAGACATTTTTGGTACTAGAATAAAGGTAATACGATATAGGGAAATGCAATAAAAATAAAAAGGAAAATAAAATTAGGTTAAAAGTAGGTTGACACTCTGACATTTATAGAGAAAAAAAAGGAAAAAAGTAAGTATGTAGAAACTACTAGCCAAATTTCAAAGTGAATCTTTATTCTGATTAGTTAAAAGGAACACACGCATAAATTTCATATCTTCTTACATACATAAATAGCAAACTGATGATTTTTTTTTGTATTTAAATGTAAATCATTTTCACAACCAACATCCAACATTTACCTGATGATAAGATTCTATCTCAAAACATAGAAATTTCTGTGTTGCAATGTACATTTAATTCATAATTATATGATTATATTAAGGTCTACAATATTCATTTATTGCACTGTTTATATAAAAAAATAAATGCTAGGGGACTCAAAATCGTAAAACCTTGGATCCTCTTCACCTGGATTTATATATATATATATATATATATATATATATAATGTATAACAGATTTATATATATATATATATATATATATATATAAAATAACATTTTCATTTATTAGTAAATAAACATAAGTGGTCTCTCTTAAAATAAGTCAGTCAGTTAAGTGCCATAGGTGATGCACACATTGGGTGATCATGTCTTGAAAGAAAAATGACTGACTTGGCAGAAGATCATCCTACAGTAGGTTGCCATTGCTTTTTGCGGTAGACTGGTTGCCAGCCAAGGCTATAGAACCCAGTCTGTCCTATTATTTAACCCATAACTGGAAGGAAGAGACGGATTAATACCTTTCCCAAAGGTATTTGTGCGTAAGTGAATGCAACTGGAATTCGAACTTGGCTCCCCATTTTTGAATTGATATCCACTGCACCACAACGCACATATCTTAAAATATACATCCAAAATCTGACCTTAAAATTTATTTTTTTATTTTTTTTATAGCTTCTATGATTTTACTTTTCAATTTCATGTTTAGCTTTCTGTCAAAATCAAATTATACATTCAATAAATTAAAAAATAACAACAGGGATTTCTAATTTATGATGATTTTAAACAATGTGAGAACCAAAAATTAAAATCTAGAAAAAGTCAGTTCATAATATGCACCTAATCATTACATAGTGCATGAAATTCCAAATTGGGCTATAGGAGTAGAATATATATATATATATATATATATATATATATATATATGGCCTGATGATTGCATTTAGCATGAAACAGACTATCACCTCTTGGTGTTGACTTCAGTGTCTTACATACACTCTATCCCTAATATTGAACACTTTAACTCATAAATATAGCAGATCGTAAAACTATATTTTATCATATATACTGGAATTTCTCAATGTTTTTTGATTAGTGTGCTGAAGTTTTTTTACACCAAAATAATACTCAGTGCAGTAAAACTTTTTTCAGTTTAACTATAATAATTGAAAATTGATTTTCTTAAAGTTACTGATTAATTAAAAATTTTCTAAAGTTTAAAAATGGGTAACTACTTTGTATGTTAGTTTTGTTTATATTCAGTTAGTGTGTTTTCCATTAGTGTATATTTTGATGTACACATTAGCTGCACTAATTTAGGGATTCTTATATATACAAATCAATAAATATACATAAACACACAAGCATATGCACATATATAAATGTTTTTCTAGAACTAAAATAAAACAAAAATAACAAAAAAAAGTGTCATATGAGCTCTGGTAAAAATTGTTTATAAGTCTCAAAAATTGTCCAGTCAATAAAACTTTGGTTGATTGATCTAAAAAGTGACTTGACCCAAATAGTTTTGAGTCGATAACTACACCAGTACATGCACATATATATATATATATATTTTTTTTTTTTCTGGTGTTAATAAAACATTGTTCAATGTCATATAACAGAGCTATTAAGTATATATTGATAAATATGCATATTGACCGATAACAGAGCTTGGAGTTTCATGTGCTATCATAATCACCAAATATCAGATGCATAGTGCATGAAATTCTAGGTCATACTATAGACGGTAGGATAACATATATATATATATGTCAACACAAAATAAAATCGTCGGTGATGGTGGATTTTATAATATTTCAGTTTAAACTACCTCTCTGAAGATGGCTCATGTGAGCCGAAAGCTTAGAAGAAAACCAATAAATAATTATCCAAATGTTGGAGAATTTTTGTCTTTATTTTCAACTGAAATTAAAGCAAAAATATGACGTTTAGAACGGCTCATGATTAAACATAATAGACATTCATTGTCTCTTATATTTAATAGCATATGTCTAGAATATATATATATATATATATATATATATATATATATATATTAGTTAAATTAATTAGTTTTTGGTCATAATTAAATTAGACCAGTACACAGTTGTATTAAAAAGTGTTCAATACAATTATATTGTAGAATGTTTGAATATTTTTAATTTAGAAACAAGTTATTTTGTGACCTCGGTTTCTTTCGGTGTCTTTAAGCAATTTACAATAACAAACTTGAACTTGTTTCTAAATGTGTATATATATATATATATATATATATATATATATATATGAATCTGTGTATGAAGGTAGATTAATAGGTCTGTATCTAAATTTTGATTTTAAATTTAACTGTATAATGTTTGATCTCTGTGATTATTTTTACCACTGAATTAAGTGCATTGACAAAGACAGAGGTTATATAAAAACATATTAGTTGTGTAAATGCTGTTTTCCTTGTTAGGCCACAAATGTATTAATTTACTTCTGTTTTGACGTACCAGCTGTTCTATCCATATTTTAGTTATGCATTTATTATTACACACACAGTTTATAGGCTTGTCTGACACATGGCTAAAATAGTGAGTATCTAATTTACTAGCATAATTTTCATGAATAACATGTTCATTATCATCCTATAATAAGTGCCCTTCATCCCAACATATATGATTAATCCTTAGGTTCATATTTCTGATCTATAATATGCATAATTATGTATTTTTTTTCTACCTGTATTTTATAAAAATGGAAATCCTTGCAGGAATTAACAAAGCAGGCAAGATAAACTTCTAACATCATCTTGTCTTCCAGTTGAGAAAAGTGCTAACTGCCCAGTGTCTTCATTTACCTCCATTCATTTGAAAAAAAAAAAATGTCATTGAATTATTTTTTTTTTCTTTTTTTTGAGACTTGGCTCATCAGTATAAACTAGAAGAGAAAGTTTGCTGCAATGATGTATAAAAAATGGTTGGGCAACTGATGTTTTTTCTTAAAGTCTTGTATAATTAAACATCCTTGATAATAGCCAAAAGCACTTGGACAATTTTTACACACTTTATGCACAGAAAAGAAAACACTTGTATGAATGCAAGAAAAACCTAACAAAAAGCTTATTTGCAGTACCTTGTCACTTGGTCAGTTCATTGCTGTATGTGATACACACTTGGGCAATCATGTCCCTTTTGAAGCATGACTGACAAGGCAGAAGATTTTCCCATAGTAGGTTGCCATTACTTTCTATGGTAGGCTGGTTGCCAACCAAGGCTATAGAATCCAGTCTGTTCTGCTATTCAATTCATAGCTGGAGGGAGAAGAGATGGATTTATACTTTTCCCAAAGGTATTTGTGTGTAAGTGAATGAAATGACTGGAATTCAAACTTGGCTCTCTGATTTCTTACTTCAAGCCTTTATCCATTAAACAATAATGAACATCTTTGTCAGTCATATTTAACGAAACTTATACAAAAGAATGGTTACTGCCCAAATGTACACACACACACATACACCTGTGACATCAAATGAATGCAATTTTATCATTTATATCTACCAACATATATCTTAACTTAGATATAACTTAGATGATAACTAATTTGTATATTCAGTTTACTTTAAAAATGAAATATAAAAAAATAATTGTAATTTCTTATTTATTTTCAATCTGGTTTTGTTATTTTTACAAATAAGTAATTTTTTCTGGTGACAAATTTTATAATAAAATTACTTAGTTTTTTAAATAAATTCATTTTCTATCCAAAAGTGGTAACTAATTTAGCATTTAGATCACATTTAGGATGTAAACTGCATATAAAACCAAGTTTGCAATGTTGGAATTTTAAGTAATATATTTTGAAAACCTAACAAATATAAATTATAACATGCCAAACATGGAAATAGAAATAATACTTAGTTGATACTGGAATTGAAAATCAAACACACAAGCAAGTAGGTTTTAGCAATGGCTACATAGTAACCTATGTACAACATATAAACGAACTGATAAAAAAAAGAGCAAAATCACATTGGCATTTTTTTTTTTTTTTTAGTTGAAAATTCATTTGACTTAGAAAATGCAACTGTCTTTAACTATGAGAGCAGAGTGTTAAAAATTATATTAAAGTTATTAGTTTGTTACAAAAATAATGGCTGATTTCAGAAACAATTTTATTCTTGAAAAATTAACTGTAGAAATGTTGAAATTAGTCAAAATATGAGCTTTGTATCTCTGCCATTGATTGAGATTATTTATACCTCATTGATAAGAAGTTATTGGCTGTGATGCAACAAAATCTTTGAAAGCTGATTCCACCTAGTTTGGACCTAAAAATTTTACCATTTAAAAATGTGCTTAAGTGCTTAAAAAAATGATAAAGCAGTGGGTGAAAGATCAGTAGAATATGGAGGATGTGGTGAATGGTAAACTCTTGTATATTGTAAATTTTTGCAACATCATTCTTGCAATATGTGGTCATGCATTATTGTGGAGCAGAATTGGACCATGTTGATTCACCACTGCAGGTCTCATTTTTTTGCAGTGATTGGCTGTGATTGGCTACCAGAAAGTTGTAGTGGATTACACCAACTGCAGACCTTAAACAGTCACCATAATCTTTTACTGAGGCAACTTTGGCTTTGGGAAATGTTTGGGTGACTCATCACAATCAAGCCATTGACTTGATAATTTATTTTATCATAAAGTATTCACTTTTCATCACAAGTGACTATTTGGTCATTGGTGTTATGCGGAAAGATTTTTATTTTTATTAAGATCATGAGGGACCCATTTATCAAGCTTTTTCATTTTGCCAGTACTCTGCAAATATCGTGAGACTGTTGCAGTGCTGACACCAAGCTTCTGAGACATTTCTCTGACACTTTGATGTGGGTTTTGCTTAATAACTGTTTGCAATTGTTTGTTGTCAAGAGTGCATGACTGTCCTCTACTTTCTTCATCACTAAGGCTCTCATCACCAGTACAGAATTTCTGGAACCACCTTTGTACTCTCCGATCACTTGAGGACCCATCTCCCCATGCTCTGTTGATATTGGCTGAGGTTTGGGAGGCACTGTGCCAAAGTTTGAACTGATGCATGAAAAGTAAATGAAGATTGTGTTTTGTCATGTGCATAATTAAGGGCTTGCTTGAAGAATATTTCTGTTTGAAAATAAATTAAAAATTATTCAAGTGCACATACTAATTATTATATATCACAAAATTCACCTAATCCATAAATACTATGTTAAAAATGGCTTGACAAAATACAGCACTTTGAACAGCCATTACTTTTGTAACAACCTAATAATATATATTACATGCAATAACTACAGCAGTAATTTGGCTATGCAAAAACATATAAAGGTTGGAAAAGAAGTGAGAGATGAGGATATAATGCCTTGAAATTATTTCCTGGAAAATATGTAGGAGTAAATATAAATCTAGAATATTTTAAACATTTTTGGTTTGTTGATCACCATTTACTGGTATTAGAAATACAAATTATAAGAAATGCTAAAGGAATTGGAAAACCTCAAAGTCTGTTTAAAAATGAACAAAAACAAAGAAAAATAGTGATAAATTCTGTCTGTATTTCTGGAATGTTATTATTAACATTATTTGCATTTGTACTAATGTCCTTATCTTGGTTTTCATTATCATAACATTTAGCTTGTTGTGCCATCCAACTTTTTCAGGTATTTGTCAATCTGAATTATCTTCTAAGAATTTTGAACTGAATCTTTTATTTAATCCACAGAGAATGAATGTTTTTATTCTGCTTGTCTATGTCTAAGAATTTCTCATCTTGTACTTTTTATTAAGTCTGTTTCTACTACTATGGAACAATAGTTCAATCCCTGGGTCAGGTAGTAGAGATCAGTATTAACTGTAAGAAATATAAAAGAGGACATCACAGATAAATTTTTTGAAGAAATGTATCTTCACGTATATGCATGCAAAAAGGTGCTGAAATGTTTTTGGTCCTTCCCAGAATGAACTTTAAAAAAATCTGCTGTTTAGCCATTTGGTCAGATTTTTCAAAGTGGGTTGAACCAAGAAATTTTTTTAAAACATGTTTTATTACATTTTACTAATATAGTGTGGTGTGTCTGGAGATATATAAAATGGGTTGGGGTAAGAAATGACTCATAAATTTGGATGCTTCTAAAACAAAGTTGCTCTCTTTTAACCACCATAGAGAAACTTTTCTACCTTCCATCAATATAGACGACGCTAATCTCCCAGAAAGCAACACACTACACCTTATTGGCTTCACTCTCTCAAATGACCTCAAGTGGAATGACTATATCAATTCTATAGCTGCATCTACTGCTAAGAAGGTTGGGTCATTATGTTGGGCTAGAAAGTTTTTCCTATTAGAATCCATCTTGCATCTACCATTCATTGAATACTGTTGCCATATCTGGTCGGCTGCTCCTGTAATTCTTCTCAAGGTTCTCAACAAAATCCAAAAGAAGATCTGCAATATAATCTATCCTGATTTAGCAGTGACTTCATCGATATAATGCTGTTTTGGATTATAAAAAAAAAAATCAGCTCATAACTCCAGAGTCGAATCCACCTCATAAGACAGTGTCTGTGGTTCAAGGTATCATAATTTTTTTTGAAAATTTTAAACACTTTTTAAAATGCCAGCCCTCATAATGAAAAATAACATAGATTGTTTCTTTTATATGAGAATAGCTTTAAGCATTTTGAGTTTTTCTTTAGTGCTATATAATATTTTAATATTATCTTCTAATATTAGATATAAAGGAAATATAGTATATACAGGGGAATTAAAACATTGTTAATCCCTCTCTTATTAAAAAAGTAAAACTGATATCATAGTTTCAGTGTCCACTTGTTTATTATTCTTGTCAACATATTCTTGGCATCTTTCCATGCTTAAAAACATCACCATGTTTCAAATTTTCTAAAAAGATTTCTATGAATTGGAATCAAATACGGATAAGAATCCACCAGAATGATAAGATAATGACCAAATAGGAAATGTTTATCAATCTAACATGTTTCACCTTTAATAAAGCTTCATCAGAGAATGAGATATGAAAAAAAAAAAGAAATTGTTTATTTATTTTTGTTTTGTTTGATTTTTTATTGGTTAAGTTTCAGGTACATTTAACTTGCAAAACAAACAAAGGTAGAATTTATGCTGTTCTGAACTCTAGAAGAGATGACACTTCCATTTGAAGCTTCAAAAAATTAATAGATTCTAAGCCTAACTGAAAACACAAATATTGCTTTATGTAAGTCTGTGAGATTTGGATGATAGTGTGTGTGTGTGTGTGTGTAGAAAAAATTAATGTTTGTTGGTTGTCTGCATGTTGATTTTGGGGTATTTTTATGTAAACACTTGTTATGATAGATAAACATATGTTAGATTCTTTAAGAATGGGTTTAATAAAGGCTGGTAATTTAACATTTCTATGTGAATTTCACTTTTATCATAAAGAGGCTTCCCTAGAAGAGTTGTAACAGTTTTTTAATCATCCTCTGTGTGTGTGTGTGTGTGTGTGTGTGTGTGTGTATAAAAATTTTATTTTAATATTAAAAAATGATACAAGAAGAGAGCTCCATGTAATAAAATATTACAGAGCAAATATAAATTAAAAAAGGATTAATTCAATGATGTTGGATGATCATTTCGATAGGAAAATCCCCACGGGGGATAACACATCACCTCAGTAACAGAAAAATCTTTTCAAAAACTGGAGAAAAATAAGTCTAATTTTCCTTTTTAAATAGATTTGCAAAGAAATTAAAAAAGAAAAAGAAAAAAAAAGACAAAACAAAATAAAATCAAATAAACAAGAAAAGAAAAAATTGACATCGTCTGGGTTCATAAGAGAAAGAAGTAGAAAGTGAAGATTATGAAGATACAGAGGATAGATAGTGATTGGCCCTTGATTTGAAACGGTTAAGATTAAACTGTTTAGAAAAGCATCCACATGAGTTTGTTAGACAAAGTTGCAATTCTTGTGAAAATGTTGTCTGAATGGAAATTCCACCTTTACAGATGAACTTCAGAGGGAATATGGGAGATTTTGACTTTGAAGTTATGTGAATATAGAATTCAGTGCAAACTTTGTAGGTATGAATGATTAATGGGCTCATGGGGAAATTGTGACAATAGAAACAGTATATTTTGAGAGTGGATGTTTGAAGGAATATAGTATTGATTATTGAATTTTTAAACATTTCTGAATGTGTGCTTTGTATTTTCGCAGATTCTTGTTATTTTTCATTATTGATTCTTGACTAGTTTTGTTTCTCATGCTGTTACTTGCATTGTTAAAGTCAGAATAAAGAAATGACTTCCAACAAATCTTGAACTCACCACACTTTCTTTATCAGGGTTTTCAACTTGAAATGTTGACATAAAAGACAAAGAAACTTGTTTTGGATTCATGAAAAAATAATTTGTCTCAAAAATTCAAAATTACTTGAAATTTGTGTTTTTATTTATTTATTATCATTTTTTAAAAATAAATACATATTTAAACTGTTGCCAGCCAGTATATCATCATGATGCAGGTATATACTAACCCCGGCAAAAATTATAGAATTAGCACATTTAGCAGATGTTAACTTTGGTTTTTTTATTTCACAGTAAATAAACTAATCACAGATAAGACACAAAACATTTTTATTTGATACCTGAATAGTCTGGATTCATGAAATATACATTGAACAAACTGCATTTAAATTATTTAAATTAATGGTATATCTTTTTTCTAAGTCAGAAGAGTAAAATATGAAATAACCCAATAATGAGGAAAAAATGATAGAATTCATTGATTAAAAAAAATAATAATTTTCCCCTCCTCAAGTTTTTACAATAGCCTTAATTCTTTCAGGCATAGATTTTATTCATTTAAAGCATTATCAAAGTAGTTCCAACTTTTCTGAATAACTGTTGATAGATCTTCATTGGATCCTTTTCATGGATTATATTTTTAAGTTTACAACCACAAATCAGATTTAGATCCAGATTGTTTGCTGACCATGTCATTGATATTATTTTTATTTATTTATTTTTTTTACATGCCTTTGCTAAACAAAAACTTTAATCCCTTTTGCTTTGTGACATTATTGTCCTGAAAAATAACTTCCTCATCACCAATTTTCTTTTGATGGAATGTGAAAATTATCCAGGATTTCAATGTATACATGTGCATTGATTGTTGAGATAATGATTGCCAGCTCCTCATGTCCTTGAAGTGACATGCAACTCAATGTGTGACTTGGGAAATTTACTTGTTTTCAACCAGTCTTCTAAATGGCACCAAACAAAAGTTCCAGCATCATCACCTTATTGCCATATTCACAACGTTTTGGCTGTTGTATGCTCCAGCCTTCTTCAGGTGACTAGAATTTTGAACCAAACCCTTTATTTTGATCACTGGGGTAGAGTGTTCTCGATCTTAGGGTATATTGTTTTTACAGAGTTGAGTTAAAGGGAGATAACTAAGTTATTTGTTCACTGCAGTAGCCAGGTATTGAACTCATAGCTCTTTGTGTCAAGTCACTGGATCTAACCAATACTTTTATCCACTGGGCCACGTGCATATGAATTTTTGGAATTTATAAACAATGTCTCATTAACCATTTTTACTGGAGCTCATCTTGAAGCTAATGATTTTCTCTACCACTCCATATTACTGGTTCCCATATTGTATTCATTTCTATGCTTGGCCAGCTTAGGAGATTTTTGTGGCCTTGCATATGTGCTGATTCCTTAAGTTTTTGTAATTTCCAAGATTCTTGATTCATCACTGAATTCCATATTAATCATGCATATGCCATCATTGTTTCTCTTTAGTCCTTTAACCTTTTTTTTTTTTTTGGTTTGTGTCTTGGTGCTGCTTGTCTTTTTGGCATTTCTCCTTGTCAGTCCCATTTCTTACAGTTGACATTGACTCTTGTTTCAACACATTGCTTTTCAATATTTACATTGTTTGGACCGTTGTCCTCATCTTTACTGTCATATTTATGCCGTTTCAGTTGTACACTTCTTCAGATTGTTTATATTTCTGAAATGTGGTATTGTAACTATTTACACTATTTGTTTGGATTGTTGTCCTCATCTTTATTGTCATATTTACTCCTTCAACATTTGTCTATAATTCTGAGATGAGGTATTGTAACTATTTACACTATTCTCATCTAAGAAGTATTGACAATTGTTTTTTAAGTGTTATATAGGAAATATTCTCTTTTCAATATAGCTTTGAGTTTTTCATTTGATGCATTTTGTGGTCTTTATGTTTTCCTTTTTTAGTTCTCATTTTTTTTATATTAAACCAAATTTTAGACACAACTGACTTGTAACAACCAACATTTTCAGACTGATTTGCATATCTAGGCTTCTACTGATATTTGTTTTAGGAATGTAAATTACAGGTTTATTCCATTATTTCCTTCTTCGCATGACTTAGAATAAATAAACTATTAATTTATTTTAGTTAGTTTAATGTATATTTTATGAAGCTATTAAATAAAAATATTTTGTGTCTTATCTGTGGTTAGTTTATTTACTGCTAAATGAAGAACCTAAGATGAACCTGGTCTGTTTCTCTATGCATAATGTGTTCAGGTGTAAATAGGTTTATATATATATATATATACACAACAATTAGGTTCTGTTTGTTAGTGGTTTTTTTGAAGGTTTATTTTAGTATAAATTTATGGCCTACATACTTACAGAGTCTATTTAGTTATTATTTTTATATATATATATATATATATATATATATATATATATACACACACATATATTCTTAGATACATGTGAATTCCTATACCTAATTGTATATTATATCATTTTCCAAATACAAGATGCAAAAAATAACTAACCTTTTATATGTTATGTGCCACAAATTTTTGTTCAAGTGAGAGATGTAGTTTGTTTTACATACACATCCAGGTTTATGGACAAATACATATCTGAGAAATTATGCTATGTACATATATTTATAAAAGATTTGTATTAAAACCATATAGGCATACCTGTTGCTGTGCTTTTGTATGTGTTTTTATTTTTTCATAGTTATACCCATGTAAATACTTGTGTTCATGTGCTCATATCTACTTATGCATATATCTTTAAAAAGTGGCATTTGTTAATATAATGAACTGAGTATCTTTATAGTACTTTAATAAAGATTTTAAATTACATGAATAATTTTGTTGAAATTTGGAAATATTAAAGTTTTTCATTGTTGCATCTGATGAAAATGAAATGTTTTACATCAAAGCTTTCTTTTATAAATGGAAATTTGTAGTTCACTTTCATCTTCTGTTTTATTGAAAACCTCCTTGAATAAAAATGTCTGACGAAATAATTTATTATCACCTGATGGTATTTTACACAATTATTTTGTCTCTTTTTTTTTTTTTTTTTTTTTTTTCAGTAATGAATATTGGAAAAAATATGAAAAACATCTTTTGCATGAAAATGATATAGAAAGGTGGGATCTGCACAGTTCTTAAACATTTTTGACTGTTATTCTTTCACAATGCAGAAATACTTTAATTTAGTCTTTTAATGGCTTACCCTAGAAAATGAATTTCCCAACATTCCTTTGATAAAATTTACTTATTTTTTATGAACCTTTCCTACAAAGTCTAGCACAGTATTTCTTTATTTTAAAAGTTAGTATAAATTGTTTCTTTAAAAAAAAATGTTCCTACTTTGCTGCCTTTCAAACTATTTTCAGTAGACCACATATGATTTTTAATTTGGTTTTCTCTTTTAAACATGCAGAGTTTCAATTTTTCTATCATTTCACCCAAAGTAAAACAGTAAAACCACTAGAATGCAAGGGGTTACTGTGTATTATAGAATATGAGAAAAACTACTTTAAGGAGAGAGAACAAAAATTAAGAAGCCAGAAGATAACAACTGACACTTCATTTAAAAATTTTTGAAATTCAAAGTTGACTTGGAAGCAAGAAGTCAGAAGAGAATACCACAAGTGAGAAGTGTAAGAAAAGAAACTGTTAGCATAGAACTAATGGTTACATCTAACCATTTCAGCTGTAAAATGATGATACCTTATCACCAATCTAGTACTTCATAATGTTTACAGACCATATAGGAAAGTTCATCAGATTAATTACCATGAAAGTGTTAATAAAAAAGACACAGGAAAGCTATGTTACAGTGGTGGGAATGGAACTGAAGCAGAGATACTAGGTCAGGACCAATAACATTGCAGATTCTTTTTGGGATTTTATCAAGGATCTCTCCATATATACCAGGAGCACTAGACCAGATGTAGTAGCAGTGTTCAAAACAAAGATGAATGGTAAACTCATAAATATGTAAGATAGATTCTGGTGAGAAAAATTGTCTAGCTCAACACAGTGAATTAACTTTCCTAGCAGTAGACCTAGCAATTGACTCAATGTAATCTTTCCACTTTATTTCATCAGAAAATGTTAGTCTGAGAAGGTGCATTGAGTTAGTCTCCTGGAGGTTAGCATCAGCCATACTGGTGGAAGGTAAAAAGGTTTCATTCAGACAAAAAAGAGCAGTTTCGTTTTTGAGGCTTTAAAATTTTGTCGTCAAAACTATTCAGACTTTATTAAAGAACATAACTAATTTTTTTCGTGAGGTGTTGATGAGTGATAATTTGAAGACTAAAAGATTGCAAGAATTACATTTTGGTATTTAGTTATGGTATTAAGTTATAGTATGAGTATATTAAAATTTATATATTTTTCTTGCAATTAATTATTTTGAGATTAATATGAATTAAATCCTACTAGTCTAGGGGGCTACATACACATGAATAATTATTAAACAGAATGAACACATTTCTTATCTCTATGCAGAAGATGTGATCTTTATTTTTTCTGTCACTCTTTGTCCACACACAATTTATTTTCACTATGATCATAAAGTGTTTAATGTACAAATTAAGCTGAATTATCAATTTAAGGATTTGATTTGGTCATAACTGAGTGACCATTTTTGTTTTTTTTTTGTGTTAGGATCAGAGGTGATATTAAAACAACATTTATAATAAAAAGTTGATAAGGTGTTTTATGAAAAGCTCACATTGAAGTACTAATGAGGCATAATCTATCAAATAGATACCAAATGACCATCTTTTATTTGTAGTCATCATCTTGATTAATGATATTTTTTTTTATTTGACTTTAAAGGACCAAACATAAACTTAAAGAAGACTGACTGCATGTTCCTCAGCAAAAAGAGAAGCCCAAAATGCTAATTACAGGTCAGGGATACTGAAATTAAACAGGTACAGAATTTTAAATATCTAGGAAGTGTTCTGACAGGATAGAAAGTATGACATTGAGATCTGAAGATGCATTGGCATGGCTAAGCATGTATTTCAAAAGCTAACAAAGTATTGAGTGACAAGAAGATTTTATTGAAAACAAAGAAAAGAGTACTGGACTGTTATGTGATGCCTGTCCTCCTATATGGCAGCACGTACATGAAGTAGAGACTCAAAACAACAGAAATATGGTTTACAGAAGGATGCTGAAGATATGGATCTAAGGAGCAATGCTAAGGTTTTGGAGAGGATGGAAACAAAAAGGAAGCTTATACCCAACATCAGGAAGAGACAGCCAAGGTTTGTAGGACACATCATGAAGAAGGAGGGCTTAAAAAATCTAATACTTACAGGACAGATAGAGGGAAAAAGAGACAGGTGAAAGCAGTGCAAAACATACATGATGGGCTTGAACAGATGGATGGCGGAGCAGAGTTTGGGTGAGATACCAAGAGGAAAAATGTTGAGAGCAACAAGGGATAGGGGCAAGTGGAAGTCCGTGTTCGCCTGCATCCTGAAAGGACATGGCACATAAAGATTAACCACTTTAATCTTTTAATTTCCTTTCTGTTGCAACTTTTGCTCAGGTGGTTAATCTATAGCTAAGAGTAGACATGACAGATGAGTTGAATGGATCTGTGGCCAAGTGTATTTCTGGTGGATCCATTGTTGAGAGTAGACTACAGATCAGAAGGGATCTATGACTGGCTGAGAGTAGATATAATGGATCATAAACAATTAAGCTTGTGGTGCAATCCTGCATTGTATATTTGCTGCCATAGATTGATGGTCTGTATAAAAAGAAGAAAAAAAGCCACTAAAAAAATTACTATGAAAATAAATAGTTATCAAAATTTATCATAATGGTTGACATTTTTCTCTGAGATATGAAAAATACTTCATAGCAGTATTTTTATATCAGAAATATTGTCAGATTTTCAACAAAACAGTCACCATCCATAAGTAAAAGTGTGTCAATTTATATCTAAGATTATTTTGTATTTCAATACAAAATAATATCAATCACTTAAAAGTAATTGGTATTATTTTAGTTTATTTATAATTTTGATTTTAATTTCCACAAAAATGAAAAAAAATAAATCACCTCAACCATCAAAATATATCAGGAAAATGATTTGTGATTTATTTCAAGAAGTTCCATAAAAATATTTCATATTATACAAAAATATGTTTTTATATGAGGCTTTGTGTGTGTATACACACACACACACACACACACAGAGGGTGCAATGAGTAAATTGTTGCCATTTTTAATTTCATGCATGTGTGTTTGTTTTTGATTTTGTCAACTGCACAGTATAGCAGGGTCACTCAACTATCAATCTGGAAATGGCATGCTGTACTGCTTGGTATTCATATTGGAAGTTTAAATATGAACATTTCAGAGTGCTTGTGAGGACAGTGCAGAGGATTTGGAATGAGTGGGATGAGTTCTGATTACAAAGGTATTTGGAATGATGGCGACGTTATGCCGCCATTCATCTTCCCATGAAACCTCAGATTCAACACAGTGGCCTTCGTCAAATGACTTGAGAAAGTATTGGTACCGAAGATCATCTGTAAAGAATTAAACCACCATCATAAAATTCTAGATAATTTACATAAATCAGTCCAAGTTAGATTCTTTACCAACAATAAGAAAATATTTGATAATAATAAAATTAAATATATAAAAGCTTTAGAAAAAGATACCATAATATCTATCTATCTATATATATATATATATATATATATATATATATATATATATATATATATATCCATCAATGTTTGCCTCTTATGAAGAAATCATTTATATTAAACAACAAATAATGGTGTTACTTTGACTTGTTATCTACAAGGGAAAAGTATCTAGACTGTACAAGTTTTATTTTGAATGATATTTACATATAACATAAATGTAATTAAAATGTTAAAAAAAAATGTCTTTTATTTATATTCTAGTGATAAACAGTATGTACATTGTCTAAAATATTTACACTGTATAAATTGTAATTCATCCTTTCTGTCAATGCACTTAATCCTGTTGTGAATATTAATAATATACAGGGAAAATTTCAGATCAAAATTCACATCATGTCTGTGTGTCGGGCTTCAAACTTATTGAGGAACTTATGTGTTTGAACCTTAGAAGTAAGCAGTTCACAATGAAAAAGACTTCTATTTATAGACATTGAAGATTTCTAACTTGTCTACTCTTGTATCAAATTATATCTTGTAAGAGTCTTTCTTTTGCAGACTAATTGATTTCATTCATTTTCATTCTAAGAAAACCAATAAAATTTGAATCACAAAGTAGAAATTCCCAAGAAATATTAAATATTATATTAGCCAAATTTTAATTATGCTTCTTATTATGTTGCTTTTTTGTATATCTGACTTTTTGAGTACTACTTTGGTTGTTTATTTCTTTAATGATTCTCACCACTTATTTATGGCATCATCAGTACTAGCAACAAAAAACCCAAAGAAACTACTGATTGCCATAAATTTCAGATTCTACATTTGAAAAGAAGCTTTAGTGTGTAGGCTACTTCGATAATTAATGTATCTCCTGCAAAAAGTAATAGCAACCTACCACTGGAAAATCTTCTGCCCAGTTAGTCATGTCCCTTTCAAGATATGATCACCCACATGTGTACCATGTATGGCACTTAATTGACTGACTTATATATATTAGGTGACTATTTCTTTTCCTTTTTTTTTCTTTTTTTTTTTTTAAAGCTAAGAAAAATACTTCACACACATGGGAAAACATTTGTAAAGTTCTTTTTTATGCAAGAACATTGCAAAGCTGTAGCACAAGAGTAAAGAAAAAAATCAGGTGTAGCTGACCACATATGGAAGGGAAAGGGAGATGAAGTTGAATATACAAAAACTGGAAAATACAAAAACAAAAGGAATCAACACATATGCTGGGCTGCAAAAATCTCATAAGCCAGCCAAGCATAGATATGAATACAGTCTTGGAACCAGTAATATGAAATGCTAGAGAAAACCAATAAACTCAAGATTGTAATATGAGCTCTGGTAAAAAAAATGTTTACTGAGACATTAGGTTTATAAGTCCCAAAAATTCATGTGCTGATGTCCTCAAGGACACACAGTCCAGTGGATAAAAGCGTTAGTTATATTCAGTGATTTGACCCAAAGTTCAATACCTGGCTACCTTAGAGAGTTGAGTTAAAGGGAGATAACTAAAAAGTGGCATGACAAATAGAATAAGAAGAATCTACCCTAGTGATTGAAATAAAAGGATCAGTTAAAAATTCCAGTCACCTGAAGAAAGTCAGTGTATGATGACCAAAATGCGATGAATATTGCAATAAAGATGAGGATAACAGTTTGAATAATGTAAATACGGACAATACCTCATCTCAGAAATATAGACATACTTTTTTTCCTAATATTTAATTTGATGACTTAATTCTGTGACACTACTGTGATTAACAATAACAACTGAAAGCTGGGAAAATAAAATTAGCAAGTTAAAGTTTATTTTCAGGTTGAGACTATTAATGTTTACTTTCCATTGGGGGTCATTCCATGTCAAATCATCCAGACCTTGACACCCTTACGTCTCAGATTTTTTTCAAATTTTCACCATATGTTGGTATCATAGAAACTAGAAAATCCTGAAAATTTGAGCGTCTAACTCTAAGCAGTTCTGGAAATATCGCACTTTTAGTATTTTATGAAAATCGTGTTTTGTTGCAAATTTCCGCCATTTTGAATTTACATTTTTGGGCATAAATCCATTTCTAGACAAGGTTCAGTCTTGAAAATTTGCACTAAAATGGTTTTCCACATGAGGAATCCAAAAATCATATCTAAAACCTCTGAAAATGAACTGTTTTTGAGTTATTGAACTTTTAAGCCGAGGTTTGGGTATTGGTCTCGTGCGTCCCAAAAAAACATGTGGCACTATGGGAAATTTAATTTTTTTTGTTTCTACACATTCTTGATAGTCTGAACTTGAATTCCTCCAAAAATGGTGTTTGGTTCTTTTCTCGTTAGCTCACAATTGAACCTCAAAGATGGGCAGTTTCAGGGGCCTCACTTCAGACAGAGCTGTGTACAAGGAGTCACTTGACTTCATCACAAACAGGAAAACTTGAATTTTATTTTGACTTGCTGTTCCTTTAAGAAGTGGTATTACTGCTTTCTGATGTTTCTCTAAGTTGGATGAAACTATTTTGTTTGATGCAAGGGTGCAAGTAGCAGGTAAAGCCATGTAACCGGATAAGGACGAAAGGAATAAAGAAGAATTAATCTTTAATTATATTTAAATTTATCTCTGAAATTATTTGCAATATAGAATTCAATATGTTTCCATTCTGTATGAACAACTTCTATATTGCATCCTGTAACCACCAGAAGTTTTCTAAGCCATTCACAAATAATGTCTATTTCATAATTTACAAAATGGATCAGTTCTCTTTTACATTCTGACTGTCATGATTGTACATGAATACCTTAATGAAGCTTTTCACTGCATCTTCAGTATTTAGTTATATTTGTTCCCAACAGATTTTGAAATTTTGACTCCCATTCTTTTTCAAGATAAAACTTAATTCATATTTTTCTCATATTGTAGAATGTTTTGTAAAAAAATGAATTTAGTTTAAGAAGTATATAATAATATTTAAAAATTCATTTAAATATTTTTATCAATAATAGCCTAGAAATTAAAAAAACAGTTTAAATGATTTTATATGTAATAAAATTATATTCTTTTTTTAATTAAATAAATGGTAATTAATAAAAACAAAAAATAATAATAATGTTTATTTAATAACTACCCATTAATAACTACCCAGATACAAATCTCATTTGTGCTATTTTTAGAAATTCTAACTTAGTTTGTAAAACCTTGAAGCTGACTTTTTTCTTTGAAACTTTTAAAAACAATGTTTATTTTTCATTGCCAAAAATCCTTTTCTTTTTTTTAATAAACAACAATTTGCTGCATTCAAAGAAAAATATCCAAATGTGAAAATTGGTTTCTCCAAGTTCTGCTCTCTCAGGCCAAAGTGGTGTGTCCCTGCTGGCTCATCAGGGACTCATTCAGTTTGTGTGTGCAGCACTCATCAAAATGCAGTGTTGCTTGTGGATGCAATTGACTGGAAATGCACATACAAAGACTTGATTCAGAAACTGGTTTGTAACACAGATAACCGGGTCTGTATGATGCATCGTTGTGAATCATGTCCTGGGAGTGAAGCCCTCAAACAGTTCCTGGAGGATGAACTATCACACCTGGATATGGAATCTGAATTCCACTACTGCCAATGGCAGACAACTGATCGAGCTGCCCTGATGACACTTACAACAACATATGGGGAGTACAAATTGCTTCTGGTGGAGAAGATTAATGAAATGACAAGACACTCGTACCTTGCCAAAGCCCAAGCACGTTATGTGAAGGCAAAAAAAGAAAATTTGGGAAAAAATGAGGTCATGGTGTTGGGTGATTTCGCTGAAAACTATCAGTTTCTCATTCAGAATGAGATACAAAGTTTTCACTGGAGCAAAGAGTACTGCACTCATCACCCCCTTGTAATATACTACAAAGACAAAGATGGATTTCTACAACATCATTCGCTATGTTTTATCTCTGATGACAATACACATGACACTTGCTTTGTTCACAAAATACAGACCATGATGACAGATTTCATCAAACAACATCTCACAGGTATCAACAAAATCTACTATGCTTCAGATGGTTGTGGTGCCCAATATAAGAATTTTAAAAACTTTCTTAATCTGTGCTTTCACAAAGATGATTATGGTATCGATGCTGAGTGGATATTTTTTGCAACCAGCCATGGAAAATCCCCTTGTGATGGGATTGGTGGTGCTGTTAAACGGCATGCAGCAAAGCGAAGCTTGCAGAGACCATTGAACAACCAGATTCTAACTTACAAAGCATTACTGGAAGTGTGCCAAGCAGAAATGAAGTCCATTGTGTTCTTTGGAATTGACAAGGAAGACATGGTTGAGGTGAGGAATAGAATGAAGAAGAGGTTTGTGGATGGGAAAACAGTACCCGGGACGAGAAGTAGCCATCACTTTGTTCCACAATCAGGATGCAAGATTGGACACAAACTCTGTAGTGAGGATGAATCCTTTGTTGATATTCACGACTTTAAAATCCTCACTCATGTTGACATTGGAGATATTGCTCCTTCAACATATATAACATGTGTGTACAACTCATTCTGGTGGGTCGGATTGGTGCAGAAAGTAAACCTCAATGAAGGTGATGTTGATGTTCAGTTCATGCACCCCAATGGTCCACGTAAAATATTCAACTGGCCTTCCAATGCTGACCAGTGTCCTGTTCCTTTCAAAAACATCATTTGTAGCATCCATGTACCTACAACAAACTCAAGTGGAAGGAGCTTTACTATTTCTGACGAGGATTATGATAAAACTGTGACAGCATATGTTGCCTTACACTCATAAGATGTTGTGTTGTCTTGATAGTTTTTGACTTTAATGTACTATCATACCACATACGCACCCGGCATAGGTACTGTTTCTTAGTATCCATAACCCCTGCATTGATTACCAGAAAAATGGGCTTCTGTTCTTTCTTCCCAAGTTCACAATTAAACCTAAAAAATGGGTTAATCACATGACAATTTTTATGGGTTCATAAATGCTGCAAATACATTGTATCCACACCACATGATGCAGTTAATTTGGGAATGTCCACTGTGATTGGCCCATCTTTGAGGTTCAATTGTGAGCTAACGAGAAAAGAACCAAACACCATTTTTGGAGGAATTCAAGTTCAGACTATCAAGAATGTGTAGAAACAAAAAAAATTCAATTTCCCATAGTGCCACATGTTTTTTTGGGACGCGCGAGACCAATACCCAAACCTCGGCTTAAAAGTTCAATAACTCAAAAACAGTTCATTTTCAGAGGTTTTAGATATGATTTTTGGATTCCTCATGTGGTAGTGCAAATTTTCAAGACTGAACCTTGTCTAGAAATGGATTTATGCCCAAAAATGTAAATTCAAAATGGCGGAAATTTGCAACAAAACACGATTTTCATAAAATACTAAAAGTGCGATATTTCCAGAACCGCTTAGCGTTAGACGCTCAAATTTTCAGGATTTTCTAGTTTCTATGATACCAACATATGGTGAAAATTTGAAAAAAATCTGAGACGTAAGGGTGTCAAAGATGTTTTTTTCTGGATGATTTGAGATGGAATTACCCTTGGGTACGATATGAATCCATGCAATGATGATTTAACAGGTGCTAAAAAGTAAAGGTCAGGAGGTCGGAAGAGGAGTTAATACTGTTCTAAGCAGGTGTATAGTCATATTTAATTGTTCATTAGTATTAGAAGCATGATAAAAAAATTATATTTATAAATGCATTGTAATAAATCTGACCATAATTTTGACAAAGAATGCAGTTTTAATTAAAAGGGAAAATAATTTAAGACAAATATATTGCTGAAAGATTCTATCAAGCTTTAGACAAGAATTATGAATCTTGGCTTTAAATATTACAAAGATATTTTACAGGTTTTTTCATACTGGTCTTCTTCACAAGTTGAAAGGTTATGGTATTTCTGGATGAATTTTTGATCTGATTCAGACTTTCTTATCAAATCTTTAAATGACAGTTGTCTTGAATGGCCACTCTTTTAGATGTTTTTTGCATCAATGCATGTGTCTTTCAGGGCTCTATCCTTTGATCTGTGTTGTTTCTAATTTTCATCAAAAACCTTTCTAATGTTATTAGTTCTCCACTCGGTGTCCATGCTGATGATACAACTATTTACTCTTGTCTTAATGATAAATACAATAAGATCGAATTGGCAACTGATCTAAAAAATAGCCTACAATCTGTTGTCAAATGAAGCAAGGAATAGCTTGCTAATTTTAAAACCTTTTAAAACTGCTCTCTTTTAATTGTTTGAGACAACTTTTTTTTTGCCTTCCATCAGCATGGGTGATGCTAACCTCTAAGAGTGACTCATTGCACGTTCTAGAGCTAAAATTGACATGAAGTAGAAAGATTATATTGAATTTATTATTGCTAATTCTGCAGTTAGAAAAGTTGGTTCACTGTGTTGTGCTAGACAATTTTTCTTGCCAGAATCTATTTTAGACATTTATGTTTCCCATGCATCCATGCATTAAATATTGCTATCATATCTAGACTGGGGCTTCTGGGCTTTTTATTTTATCAAGAATCTCTAAATGTATAGTGTATTTAGAGATTTTTGATAAAATAGAAAGAAGTAATCAGTAATGTTATTCATCCTAACCTGGCAGCTCAACTTCAGTCACTTTCCACTGCCGTAACGTTACTTTCCCGTGCCTTGTCTATGAATTCTTTCATAGTAATTGTTCTGGTGAGCTTTCCTCTTTGGTACCTAGGCTTTATAAATTTAAGCACAGTACTAGATTAGTGGACAGGTTTCATCATTTTATGGTTGAATTAGCTACATGTAACCGTAAGTTCAGTTTTTATAGTTTCTTCTCTTGCACTTCTCATGTGTGGATCTCTCTTCCAGATTCTTGCTTTCCACTCAACTTTGACCATCAAAAATTTAAATGCAATTTCAATCGTTATTTTTATTTTTTTATTGATCTCTCTTCTTAATAATGTTTCCTTTCCCTCATTATTTCACACTCAGTACCCTCCCGCCCATTGCATCTTCATGGCTTTGAAATGATTTAAGAAAAAGAAACATCATTTGGAATTTTAACTTGACATGTAAATCCCACTTTCCACACCAGTAACTGTTATGCTACATGCACATCCTGAATACGGTTATAAGGTGTATATAGAAAATGTTTTATTGAATTATGTTTTTTTATGTTCCTTATTTGTCATGAATATGACACTGATAATTATATCTGTGAACACAATTCAAATTTTAATTTTTTTGTGTCTTCTTTTAAAACAAATTTTGAATGCAATTTCTTTTAAAAGAAAGACACACAAACTGAAATATATTTAGCAATTAAATTTTTGTCAAATTTAAATGCTAGATATATTTCAATTTTATAACTAAAAAAACATTTTTATTTCACTTCGGTAAAGTTGGAATTACTTGCTTTACTAGCTACAGAGGCGACCCTGATAGTCAGTTTCAAGTTGTTTTGAAGTATTTAGGGATAATGATGATGAAACACATGTTATTTTTAATAAAACAAGATAAGAAAATTATTTACAAATTTAGACATTTGAAGTTTCAATAGCTTGTTTCAGGACAAGTAGTAAAATATTAAAGTTTCATAGTTTCGAAGAATTGTCAAGAAGAGAAAATGTTCATCTTAAATCATAAGACACAAAGTCAGTGAAGTGCTATACGTGAAACACGCTTGGGCGATCATGTCTCGAAAGAGACATGACTGGCTGGGCAGAAGATTGTCCTGCAGTAGGTTGCCATTGCTTTCTGCGGTAGATTGGTTGCCATCCACGGCTATAGACCCCAATCTGTCCTATTATCTAACCCATAACTAGAGGAAAGAGATGGATCAATACCTTTCCCAAGGGTATTGGTGCATAAGTGAATGCAAGGAATTCAACTGGAATTAGAACTTGGCACCCTGATCTCTTGTTCCACAACACACATCCACAAAGTATTACTCCAAAATTCTTAAAACAAATTGAGAGTTTGTTTCTCACATAAATTATACAGTTGTATTCAACATTAATAAAAAGATATATTTTAAGGTACTTAGCTTTAGGAATTGCATAGAGTTCTTTGCAATTCTCCAGCTCTCATTAGAGGCTGATAATGTATCACTGTGTAATTGGACACCAGCTTTATTCATATGTGTGGGACTCTCTCTCTCTCTCTCTCTCTCTCTCTCTACCCCCTTGATTCATTTTTTTCTGGTTATTTATATCAAAAAGTGATTTTATATCAGCTCATTACTTTTTCTCAGTTTGTAAGCCACTCCCTTTTCATTAGTTAAGGTAAATTTTGGCACAGGCTCGCTAATCTTTGTCTTAGTCTTTTCTTCAACCCAGAGCCAATCCCTGTTTCTATTGGTCAAAATAAATCATACATTTGAAAGCAGTGAAATATTTCTTCTTATTATAAACATTATATTTACTTGCTATATGTGTATGGGTAGACAGCTTTTTTTCTTTCTTTTTTTTTTTTTTAAACAGTGAAATTGATGTTTATCAGCTTGGGTATTGAAGAGTTTTAATTAAAAAGAAAAAAATGCCCTTTAGCAGGATTTGAACCTGTGTCTCTCTTATAACCTAATGTGCTTTTAGATTGCTCAGTTAGTTATATGGCAAATGAATGAAAGCATATAAATAAGAATCCTACTATTAACATTGAATATACCAGGAGCTCTTTTTCTTTGCATCAGTCTCCGATCACGTGTTAAATTACCTTTGAACCATAACATCATTTTTGTCACATTCATTATAAAATCCACTAGTCTTGTTTTTTGCAAAATCCTGGCCATTTACAAATGTTCCACTTGTTGTCTCTTGACTTCTCTCTTCTTTCTTTGATGAAGAAAAGTACTTTATACATGATTTTAGCAAGTTCGCTTTTCATAAATTAACTTATTTAACAGACATTTCTTTCTGCTGTGTAAGTCTGGTACATTTGAATTAGATAAAGTATATGAGGAAAACTGGAAGAATATTTTTTAGTTGAAGTGTTTTTCTCATAGTGTTCCCTGTTAATTTCGTATGATTTTGATTGCAAACAAGAATATTGCTGGGTATGACCTTCAATATCTTTGTCTCTTGAAAATAGTAAATACTCAAACTGTTTATTGTGTTTAATTCTTTAGGATTTTATGGATATCATCATCATCATCATCATGCTGACAAACAGTTGATGAGTTTTCAATAAATGGAGCCTGTCAAAAGAATTTCTTTGTCAACCAATCTGTTACCACCAACAACCCCAAAATCAACAAAATAAGCTCTGATAACAAAGAAGTTGTTCATTGAAGAGCAGAGTTTCTTTCAAATAAAAAGAATTGATTTGCTAGTTATTTGAAAGTGAAGCAAATGAAGAATTGTTTTCAACAAAAGACTTTTTTCTTTGCTTTTTTTTTTTTTTTGAATAGACTTTGTTACATGAAAAACTCTGAAAAGCAGGTAGAATGCTCCACAAGTGTTGCTTTATATTGTTAAGTTTAGCATTTCATACAATTTGTGCATGCCAAATACTGATTTACCTCCCTTACATTTCCATTTAAATATTTTGAATTAGTTTCATATTCTGAATCTTTCATTGGATTTGAAAGGCCATGCATCTGAAATATAATCTATTTTAACTATTTTTTTTTTTTAAGTAAAGACTAAAATTTAATTTAATTTCCACAAAAGCTCCATTGGTTATATTTTACTTTAAATTGTAAGTGATTTTTCACCAAAAGATTCATAGAAGTTAGAAAAGAAACGTCCTTGACTTCTAGGGCCAATTCTCCTCTGCACATACAGGGTGCAATGGTTAAATTATCGCTATTTTATAATTTTAATTTGACTCATGCATGTTGTTTGTTTATGATTTTGTTGATTGCACAGCATAATAGGGTCTGTTGGGCACCATCTATGAGAAAAAGAATACCATGATGCAATTCACTCCACCAGAAATTTGGAAATGGCATAATGTACATTCGTGCCAGAAGATCCAATACAAAAATTTCAGATTGTTCAGGTGTCAATCTGAGGGCCGTGCAAAGGATTAAAAAAAGTTGGATGAGTTTAATGGTGTTTACGAAGATGTTTGGAGTGATCACTAGTAATGGCAATGTTATGCTTCCGTTCATTTTCCCACGAAGCCTCAGATTCAGCACTGATGACTACATCAAGTTCCTTGAGCAGATAGTGCTTCCCTGAGTCAAGAGGGTGCCTGTTGGAAAACTCTATCAGGCAACAGGACTCTGCACCATGCCACACAAGTTGAAGAACCCAGTCATAGCAGTCAGATAATTTCTGGGACCACATCACTCATTTCATCTGCAACTCAGACTGCAACTCTCCTTGATTATTATGTGTGAGGCACAGTTGAGTGAGAGACCAACAAAACCTCTTGTAATACCAAAGGTGAACTGAAGGCAAGGATTATGGCAGCATTCACCAACTTAAACAAGGAGACTGTTCAGAAAAGTTGCAAGAGATTCTGAAATCATCTTGAGGTTGTGGTTGAAGCCAATGTCAATTTTATTGAATAAATTTACTCTTTAGTATTTCAAGATATTTTTTGTAAGTTTGGTAAATATATTTAAGATGAGATGTCCATGTTATTTTCATTTTTGCATAATTTAGATAATCATCTATCACATTCTGTGGAAAGGGAACAATTCTTGGCTGATAAAATTTTTTTTTGTTTCTTTGTTTCCTGTCTTTGCACTACTTTTTTTGGTGGGACTGATATTCAGAGTATTTAAAATGATTTCATGGTTACTTACTTTAGTGCATCTTTTTCCTTACATTTATTGCCATGTAACACAAATAATACTCAGTACATTATTATTGTAATGGAATGTCCCACACTCCCCATCACCTATGTGAACTGACTATATTAGTAGCCATATATAGTGAGCACAGGAGATACCTGTGACTTGCTTTGGCAATTACTAGCCTGCCACCAGATTCCCTGTCTTGCTGTAGTGTATTCTCTTTACAATAAACCTCTCTTCTTTCATCTATGAATGTGTTGCTGTTCTTTCGCTCGAGTACCACCTTGTCTGTTTGTAACCTATTTAAGGAATACAACAATTATTTAAACAAATTAACCATAAATAAGCAATAGTTTTTTTATAGCCGTTTCTCGCTTATATTATTTCAAACTAAAACTTTTTATATTTACTTAAGAAGCAAAGTAATCATTCTAAGTAATTCATTTAATTGAAGTACTGCATAATTTGTTGCAATTTTTTGTTTTATTTTCTGTTATTGCATGAAATGATTTGTTCATAACAAGCATTGAATTACTTTCCATAGGATCAGAATATGAGGCTAGTTCAAAATATTTAGAGCAAATGTAAAGGAGGTAAATTTAGAAATTGTCCATAGTGTTTATTATCCCAAATGTTTTTTGTGTTAATACATTAGCAATTTTCAAGTGGGATTAATTTCCGTGCTAATGATGATTGTTAATACATTTTTAACCTACTTCCTCAAAGTCTGGCCAAATGATTAAATATCAAATTTTGTTTTGGACTCTCGTTGTTGGTTAGGCTAAGAACTTTTCAGCATCCTGTTGTAACTGTTAAGCAAAACTTTATTTTCCTGCATAGAAGACAAGCAATTGCTCATGATTTTCAGAAATGCTTTGATCCATGAAGTGATTGAGTGCATTAAAAGATTAAATGATGTAATTGTGCAAGAAAGAAAACTCAGCAATTCACCAATGTGTGCACATACTGCATTTATTCCTTCATCCTGAATCTTTTAAAGCAGTTGTTGCTTTTGATTACTTTCATGAGCCAACAATGATAAGTGATATTGTAGAGATATTGGATTCTTTTAAAAGTTAAATAAATATTTAATTTGTTTTTGAATATAAATGTGTTTATACATTGTGAAATCCATCATATAAATCCAGATTAACATATCTTACTATTTTATGATTAGGCTATATAAACCATTGGATTTATTTGTTACCAGTTTTAAAAATAACTCAGTTAAATTCAATTTGTGAGTTAATGCATTAACCCTTCTTTACTAGATATATTCTGGTTGAATTGAGATCAGTTTTAATAGGATTGAGGTATTTTGACCCATGGATTTCCATGAAATCCAAGTACAATAAAATTACTCAAATGCAAAATATATTGTAAATATAACTTTATCAGCAACATGTTGCAATTTGGTCTAATGCTGTTTAAATTTGAGCATTTATTGGATTTAAATTTGATTTATTCCCTTATCTGCTTCCTGCTCATCAAAAAAGTCATGAAATAATGGCCTATGTCTGTTTTCATGGGATTGAAATTATCAATGAAAACTGAAACAAAAAAATCTAATTTCAAACCATATCACCACTTTGGCTCCTTTATAGTCAAAATGTATTATTAGATTTTCTTGTAAACAAGCACGTGTTTGGCCAGCCAGATATCTTTGATCCATCAGGAAAAAGATGATAAATCCAAAGAATTTATATTGATTCTTTAAATCTATAATAATTACATTGAGATGGATCAGAAGATAACTCTTTTTGGTTACTGGGTTTTCTTGGGTTAATTTTGTTTTTTTGTTTTTTTTTTACAGTTTATTAACCTTTTATTTAAACCCAGAAAATATTTGTAGATTGTGAGAATTTTTTAGAGATAAGGATTTACTGATAGAAGTCCTACTAATTAATCCATAGTTAGGGAGAAAAGTGAATTTATACCTTTCCCAAGAGTATTTACATGTAAGTGAATATAACTAACCTGATTGGAATTGGAACTCTGTTCTTCGATTTTCAATTCTGAACCATTATCCATTATACCACATACACACTAAAGCTTACAGCACCTTATATTTCTAAACAGTCACACATCTAGGTACTGACCAGGCTCATTGTTGCTTAACTTAAGTGATTGTACAAGAACCAGTATTTCAATATAATATGGCTGTTAGCCTTTTTGGTTATTGAGTAGTTAATGTCATCTGATGCAATCACATGACAATGTTATTAAAAGGAACATTATATAAAACAGCTTTTTAAATTAGTAGTTGAAAGTTGATAATGAGCTTTGGGCTGATATTTGATGCATTAAACAAATTTGAAATCAAGATTAAACTCAAATGGAATAAAACTGTAAAGACAGTGCAGATAGCAAAAAACTGATCCTGATTGATCCTTAATGAATATTTATACAGATGGCACAACAGTTTATAGGTGAATCTCTAAAAATCTGGATGACCAGAACATAGTAGCTCATCTTTCCTCTGACCTAACCGAAGGGAAAGGACTGGCTTGTAAAATTCAATATGGCCAAAATCAAACTAGTAGCATTCTATCATCATCAAGCAAAACTGAACTTTTGCATATCATGATGGATGGGTATTCTCTCAAAGAGGCTCCTTGTGTTATATGCCTGTCAGGACTCAAGCTCACTCCTGACCTCATGTAGAACTCAGGTATCCAATTTATTGCTGAGGATGCTGGGAAAATGGTCAATTCATTGTACTATACCAGTAAACTACATTGGATCAATAGCTACATCTACCGCTAAGAAAGTTGGGTCACTGTATCAGGCCAGGAAATTTTTCTCATCAGAATCCATCTTGCACATTTATAAATCTACTATTTGTCCATGCATTGAATACTGTTGCCTTATCTGGTTGGGTGCTCCTGCTATTCATTTCAGGGTCCTTAACAAAATCCAAAAGAAGATCTGCAAGGTAATTGATCCCAATTTAGCTGCTCGATTTCAGGCACTTTCTCACTGATTGGATGTGGCTTCTCTCTGTCTTTTCTACAAATATTTTCACAGCTTCTGCTCTGACAAGCTTCTTTCCTTGGTGCCCTGACCATATGAATTTATTTGTACTACTAGATTAGCAACTAGGTCAAAATAATCAAATGTAACTGCCACTTTTAGTCTCTCAGTTTCTTTTCTTGCACTTCCCGCTTGTGGAACTCCTTTTCATATACTTGCTTCTTTAGTAGGTACAATCACCAAAAGTTTAAATGTAATGTCAATTGCCATCTTCTACCTCCTTGATTCACATCTTTCTCATACTTTCTTTGACATCCTCTGTACTTTGTTCCTTTTTTCCCCTCTCTCACTGTAACCCTCTGTATACAAATGGCAGTCTTGCCTTGTTCGGTGGAGGGGGGATATGACTATATAAAAAAAGTATTTGACTCCCCTGTCTATTCTCTCTTCACAAGAGATCTTCACTTTGGCCATCAATCTCCAACTCTACATTTCTCTTGTTTTAACCATCTCATTTGTCACAATAAAATTCTTGATTGCATTCAAGAAAACATTATTAGTCCAGCTGGTAAAACCAAGTGACAGAAAGAAAAATTGGTACACCCATGAAATATCAAGTCCAACAAATTTGGAAATGCTTTTAGATCTAAGTCAGTGGTTTTGATGTGACTAAATCAATCAATAAATCTACAGATGAAAATAATCGTATGGTAATAGATGATGTTTAGTTTGATTATATTAAAGCAGCTGGAAACAATTTTTTTTTTTAATATGGTAGAAATACTAATTGGAAATATATATCTTCTTGTTTAAAATCTACCCCTAATGGAATCAAACCAAAAGCCAGATTATCAACAAGGAAATTTGAAAAATGGAAGAATGATATTCAAAAAGATTCATCAATTGTACTCTTGAGACTTTGCAAATGATAATGGTAGTTTTATCTCGATGTCAAAAGAAATTACATTCTATGAACATCAAGACAGCATTTCTGCAAAGACAAATTATGGATAGACGTATATGTTAAACTAGTGAGAGAAGTGAATTGTAATGGGATATGGCAACTCAACAAATATATCTATGGATTAAGTGATGCTTCACTTCACTAGTACAATAAAATCGAAGAAGCCATGTTTGAAAATTGTTATATTACAAATGGATTCTATAGTGATACAACAGGTTATTTGATAGGTGTATTAGCCTGTCATGTTGATGATTTCATCAAGTAACAAATGATGAAGTAATTGATGAAGTAACAAATTTGAAAACATTATTACTAACATTTGTATGGTTTTCAAAGTAGAAAAAGATAGTAAAACTTTCAAGTACAGTGGAATTGATTTTATCTGTATTGATTGAAATATTTATCATGATCAAGATAAATACTTTGATTCATATAGATTCCATAAGAACTGTACAAAAAGATTTAGAATTAAGAGAAAATGAAAAGTAGTCCTTGTGCCCTAAAGTAGAATAATTGGTATGGTTAGAACATCGAAGCTGTCTAGATTTGTTATTTGCTGTTTAGGAGTTTGGCAACTTAAGGTGACTCATTTACATATGAAGTCACAAAGGCTATAAATAGCTACAGCTATTACCCATGAGGCAGTTTAGTGCATCTACTCCCCACAAATAGGTGACACTACAGCTAATATTAAATAATGTACTGTGAAGGATTTACTGATTGTTATGAATGTTATTGTTCGAGCACAATCATTCAAGTCATCCGTGAAGTATCATCATCTGAATACAAAGAATAAATTACATTTGATGATATTCAGTAATATTGCTTTGGGAAATCTTCCAGGTAATCCTAGATAATATTCAGCCTGAGAATATGTGCACCATTTGTGGCAATGTCTTGTTATCTAAAGCAAGATTTATTAGTCAACTAAGGACTCATGAAGGTAAGCAATCCCCAGCATACTACAGGAAATTTATATAAGTTTTATGACAAAGTATGTGGACCAGCAGAAAGCAATGGCAACCTACTGTGGGATAATCTTCTGCCTAGTCAGTCATGTCTCGAAAGAGACATGATCGCCCAAAATGTGTATCACGTGTGACACTTAACTGACTGATGTGGATCAGCAGCAGGTCAGAAGAGTCACATGAGTTCATAAGGACTGCATAAACTTGAAGGCTGTACACAAGTCTTTTATCTACTATATATGCAGAAAAGCCTGCCAAGATGAAGAGCACATTTTGAGTCACTTCTTTAATGTCAGTCATTCCAAAATTGAAAAGATGGCCTTCTGCCAAGAAGTAGTAATAACTGTAGATTCCTAAAAATATATAAACATTGATTGTTTCTTGACTTCATATCTACTACTACAAATTTCTCTTTTGCAATAATTAGTAAATTGAAGGTGTTTATTGGGAGAGAATGTACTACTTCTTTTTATATGTGCTATGTTCCTTCTGGTCATGGGTAATCATGTCACCGCACAACTTCCTACCTTTTAATATTTGTTTATATTTCTGAGATGGGGTATTTACATTATTCAGACTGTTGTCCTCATCTTTAATGCCATATTCACATTGTTTCTATCATTGTATACTCTGACTTTCTTCAGGTGATTGGAATTTTGAACCAAACCCTTTATTGCAATCACTGGTGTAGATTGTTCTCGTTTCATTTCTGGATGCATTCGCTATCTCCATTTAACTCAACTCTCTAAGTTATTTGTTTGCTACTACTGTCGCCAGACTGTTTGTGTCAAGTTTGGGGCATGTGTCTATTGTAAGTCTTAGTAACATTTGTCATTTTATCATACTACTTATTCTATGAATTATTAACACAAGCTGATCAGGTACATAGCCTGCTGCCTTCCCTTGTTCCTTTTGCCTTCAGTATATCCTGTAAGTGACAAATTCTCCAAGCCCTCCTTCCTCATGCATGCAAGATGTTTCTTTTTGATTTTGACTATAAGTCTCCTTGTTTTCATTTTCCTTAAGATGTCTTTGTTGCTTATGCGTTCTGTCTATGATATTCTCAGTATCCTCCTGTAGAATCACATTTTTATTGCCTCAAGTTTTCTCTTTATCTGTGATGAAATTGTCCAGTATTCACTGTCATATAAGAGGACTGATATTATATGGGATTTGTGCACTTTTCAGTGTTTTCAATTAAATCTTTTTGTTTATTTACTTACATTTTTGTTTTAATATAAAAATAACAAGGTTTGGATACATTTGAGCAAACTTAGTAGGAAGCTAATTAGGAATGTTCTAGAATTTGAAATTATTTGTATGAAATAAAGAACATATCTCCAGGTTGCCATTTAATGTTTGTAAGTCAGTATAGGTGATTATTTAAGCACAGCTTAGATATGGTACAAGGTTGAAAGTATGGGGCAACCAAGTGAGGATCGAACTCCCTTTTCAATAATCATTTTGTTTATTTTAGCCAACAATGTATAGGAACCATTTTTTTCTTCAAGAATTGTTTCTTATTAAACTTGTAAGTAGCAAACGTGAATATATTACACATGCACACACCCACACAGCAGTATATATTTGTGTGTATTTATCTTACATATTTTATCACTTTTGAAGTTTCATATGACAGTTAGTATCTTTCATACTGATGATGCCTTTTTGTATTAAATTAAAAACATGAAATTTAAATTTTTGTTGTATGTTCATAAATATCAATAGAAGATAAAAATTATACCAGATTCCATTTGTTTTTTATCATTTTCTTTACTTATTCTGAAAATATTGTGAATAATACATAAAAATGTTGATCTCTCACTTTCTGGTCTTGTTTACAAGATTGTTTTAGAGGAATATTCTGTCATTCACACACACATTCACACAATTATGTCTACACACATTTGTATGTGTATATACATAGAAGAATATGCTATGGTAGATTCATAAAATTTCTCTTCTAAATAAATGTCTGCCTCTAAAACATGGTTGCAATTTTTCTTGTAAACATTTCTCATGAAGGGAGACTGACAAGGATTTCCTCATAAAACATTTTAATATTTTTTGTAATTATGTTTGTAACTTCTAAATTCCCTTTTAAAGCTTGGCTTCCAACCATTGTCAGAACATTACAAAGGTGGTATAAGGTTTTTTTATTCTTGTTTTCTTTTTGGTTAGTAAAGCTGACTATCTGTCCCTCTATGATTAATGTCAGTCAGCATCACCTGCTAAGTTTCTACTTCATATTTAGTTTCCACGACATTTATTGTTATGATATATAAAAATCGTTATTTTGGTTGCACTGGCATATTGTGACTGAAGAGTTATGTCAATTGGTAAAACATTTCACATGGCTGCAGGGACATTTTCATGAGTTTTACTACGGATTATTTTCTGAACAATGTTATTTATTGTATGTTACAATTTACTTTCTTCTTTCAGAAAAAATCTGTTACTTTCACATTCCATTACATACGGGTGTAAAAACACAATGTAAAATCTACTCAGTATTGTATGTTGTTGTTTGTATTTGCGCCCTAATACAAATGCTCACTTGTTTTACCTATGTATGCATACTCTTTATTTTACTCTCTCTCATTATGTTTAAATCTTTCTCTCTCACTAAATACAAACATGCTTATAGGCTGTATGAGAGGAAGTAGAAAGCTTATAAATGATGTTTCAGCAGCGTTTGCCTTCTTCAGATCAAAATGTGACAAATGCATTATTCAGACATATAGATTTGATGACAACTTTGACCTAGCAAATGCTATATTTATTAAAAGAGAAAGAAACTTACTTAGAAAATTCTTGAAAGTGCTGCCATTGAATCTTATCAAAATATAAATTGGCATCCTGGTTTCTTCCCAATATCTCCTTTCCATAAAGAATTACTACAATCCCAAGCTAAGTTAGATGACCATAAAAATACAAAAAATAAAAGAAAATGTTTAAATCTATAACCTCATGTAATAACATGTAACACAAAAATCAATCTCAATCACAAATAATTTAAATACTAATATATATATATATATATATATATATATATAATACACCTCCTGATCACTTTCTTTTATTAAGCATTGTACTGCATCACTTCATGCCCATAAACTTGCCTGATTTTTCTGCTAACCTGACTACCTCATAACAAAAATTTTGAAAAACTAATATTTTTACTCTCATAAATAAATACTTGACAAAATAAAATCTTCACATTTGTCCCTCAGAGGATGAAATGTATCGGCTAAGATGATTTATTCATATTGTCCTTTTACAGATATACTCTATGTGAAATTTATTTATTTATATATATGAAAACAATCTTTTTAGAAAAAGCATCTAACACAAAGATAAACTTCTCTTTACCAATGGCTAAAATAATAAAAATCTACTGTTTCATCACTAATGAATCTTATTTCGCATTTAACAATAATTTTTTATTAAAAAAAAAAATTTGTATTACTAATGGGATCACCCCTAAGTTGAGAAATGGCATGTATTTTCTTAGAATTTCTTGAATTTGGTCCTTTCCAAAATATTTTATCTAAACAGCATGCTTCCAATATATTGATAATTCCATATTAATTTATTCCCATAGTACTGATTTACCTGATCTTGTAGATAAACTAAATAAAGTTGAACATGCAATAGGATTTACATATGAAAAGGAAAAAAACAATACTTTATCTTTCTTAGATATCATGTTACACCAACAGTAGCTTAAATATTTAGTATCCACCAAAAACCAACTAATCAAAATGACCTCATATATTTTTATTCTCCTCATAACAACAAAATAAAATCCAGAATAATCATTGGATTTTATTTAAAAGTATCAAGAATTTTCAATCCTCAGTATTTACATGAAACGGAGAAATGCATTGAAAATACTCTTCCAATAACTTAACTATTTCATATTCAATGCAAAACAAATGGCTCATAAAATATTTGAAAATAGAAAAGTGGTTCATCCTGACAAGCCCAACAGATAAAATATATATTGTTTTACCCACTCTATCACAACTAAAATTGAAAAAAATGTATCTAAACTCAACATAAAATTTGTTACAACTATGTTTAAAACAAAGGATTTCATTAATACAAAACAAAATAAGCTAAAACTTGAAGGAGGAATTACTCCATCGTTTATAATAATTGACACAAGGAATACATTGGAGAAACCGCAAGGAATTTAAATAAAGATTGTATGAACACAAAAGGGATCTTTTAGAAAATAATATATTAAATGCATTAGTTACTCACTGTAATGCGACTGACCACAGTTTTGTTTAAAAAAAATGCTACTCTGATAAAAAAAACAATTTGCTAAGACAAAACCTGTAGAAAGTGCTTTAGTCACTAGATCATTTACAGTAAATTTGCATCTAGGTTTTTAAATTTCACCATCGTTAGCAGATCTTCTATGATAATGTGTGATATCTGAAAACAAAATTGATAGAAGCACAAACAAAAAGAATCTAAATGAAATTGGCTAGATTTTATACTCAAAACACACATTAAAAGGAAAAAAAATTAAATTTAAAGTTCCCAATATCTCTTGTTTGTTCACATGTGTAGTTGCTTAAATGTAAATATGAACTTAGTTTGATGATGTCTTAGGGGACAAAATGTTTCACGCATATTTCTTTCCTCTAATATATATATATATATATAATAATGGACTCTCCTGTGAAATTCCACATATGAGGATCTGACAGCTTAATTGTTTCAGTTAACCGACAGAAGACCCACACAAGTAATTTGATTAAAGTGGTGAAGGCTTGTACCAAATCATCCACACTTTTCAGAACTATTGATACACTAAGTTGGTACATATAAATGCCACCAATGAAGCAGACAATAGACCTCAAGCTTTTAATTATCCCACAACAGGTTGCCACTATCGGCTGCAGTAGACTGGTTACCAACCAATGCTATAGAACCCAATCTGTCCCGTTATTTAACCCATAACTGAAAGGAAGGGACAGATTAATACTTTCCCAAGGGTATTAACGCATAAGTGACTGCAGGGCATTCAAATGGAATTTGAACTTGGCTCCCTGATTTCTTGTTCTGAACCGATATCCACTGCACCACAATGCACATCCAACAAGAACACTTACAGCACCTGGTATTCCCAAGCAGTCACCCAGCTAAGTACTGACCAGGCTCGATCTTGCTTAACATATATGAGACATTAATGTTTGTTAGATTTTTAAATCACCCCACGGTGTAGATCTGTTTGATTTTTTTTTTTTTTTTCCCCTCTACTAGTTTATGTGCTACATTGTGCTATTTTTATTTCTGCAATGATTGGTGATATTGTGTATGTTCCTGATCTTATAAGTTTATTCTAAAAAATAAGCTTAATGCACTCTCAATGCTTTTTCTTCTTGGTCAATCTTTTTTGTTTGCCTGATCAAATTCACATTTATTAAGTCGAAATTGTTGTCTGATATACAATGGTGAATAACCAATGCATTTAAGGTGCTGTTTTGCAGCATATCTTTACAATGTTCATATGGTCTTTTTTTGAGGTTAGTTGATGTTTCTCTGATGTACACCATTGGGCATTTTGTGCAAGCCTCTGTGCTGTTGTTGTTATCTTGATTTGTGTTAACTATGTCTTTCACTCTTTTCTGCTACAGTGTAAATGAATTTCAGTTAAGGTCAGGTAAGTTATTTTCAATGGTGGCTGTTATGGAGTTGGTAGGTAGGATTATATGCCTACAATTGTTATGGGGGTTGTTTGATTTCACACACACACACACACATTTTCATTTAGTAATTATTTTTTGGGAATAATATTGCTAAATTCAGAAATAATGCCCAGATGTAATCACACCAGCAAACACATTTTAGGATCATACAAACCTGGATGAAAGTGTTTAAAATGCTTAAGCAACTCATCCTTAACTTTGAAATTTCAGTTTATTTTAAACTTCTAGTCATGTGTTCATAAAAATCCATGTTGTATGTTTGAAAACGTTGGAAAATCAGTTATAAAGATACTGAAAGATTGAAACCAAGGTTGCATAAATAACTAGTTTTCAAATGAAAAATATTCAAAAGCCCTACATTATATTGAGCACTTTTTAATACAACTGTATACTGGTCTAATTTAATTATGACCAAAAACTGATTAATAATAATTATATATAAATAAAATATTCAAACTGACTTAGGTAGGTATGAAATGTTATCTGTGCTATATAAGGAATGTTTATATATAAAGTATATAATTGTTAATTTTGAATATTATGATGGTTTAAGTATATAATATTTAAAATTTTATGATTTTTTCATGAATTGCTAAAATTAATTTTCTAAGATTCTTTTTTAAACTAAAATGCCTTTTCAGACAGTTAATTGCCATACTTGATACGTGCTTGGGCAATCATGTCTCTTTTGAGACACTACTGACAAGGCAGAAAACTTTCCCACAGTAGTTTGCCATTACTTTCTTTAGACCTGTTGCTAACCAAATTTATAGAACTCAATCTATCTTGCTATTCAACCCATAGCTGGAGGGAGAAGAGAAAGATTAATACTTTTCTCAAGGGTATTTGCATGTAAGTGAATGAAAAGAATCTGACTGGAATTTGGTCTTGGCTCTCCAATTTCTCATTCTGAGCAAATATCCGTTACGCCACAATGTGCACTATTTTAGAAATACCTTTTACAAAGCCAAAATTATAAAAGTATAAAAATCAAACAATTTGTTTAATATTATCATATAAGGTTTTTCATAGCTTAAATGTTGTCATGTGATAACATTTTTTAGCATGGAATAAATCTGAAATTCATTTGGAACTTGACAAATGTTCCTTATCAAGTATGTATGAATATGATACCTATTAATGAATTTATATAGATTTATCTGATCCTAACAACTAGCCTACCTGAAGTCAGTTCTATAAGTTATTTTTTTAACTGTTCTATAATTTAACTATTGTTGCTTTATTTTTTATATTTAGCACGTTCTTTAATTTGTTTGCCTTTAAATTTTAGTAATTTACATGTTTTTGTTGGATGTAATAGATTTGTACTTACATATAATCTGTGTGAGAAATAAGGGTGAGTTAGGTGTGCATGGGTGAATGATATGGAAAATGGAATTGGTAGACCAGGTTTAAACTATGATTAGATAATTTTTTTTTATTCATTTTGCACTAATGCTCTTAGGAAAGGCATGAATTCATTTCTTCTCTTGGCTATGAATTTATAGTAAAGCAGCTGCATCCTTTTAGCCTGGTAAAGCTACCCATCTTTGGTGTTGAGGTGGAACTGCTACTCCATAAAACTCATGACAACCAGAAACAGCTTCACACAAGTAATGGGAATGATATACCCCAGTAATCATAATAAAGGGTTCAGTTTGAAATTCCTAGAACCTGAAGAAGGGCGGAGCATACCATGGCTGAAACCTTGTGAAAATGGCAATGAAGATGAGGATAATAGTCCGAATAATGTAAATAGTGTAAGATTACATTTTAAAAAACAAAATGGATCATATTGTACTAATAAAATGGGATACAGAAGTATCACAATGTTTTTATATTGTTCAATATTATCCCGCTTGTTTTTTAAAATGTAATATATATATATAATAAATAGAAAAAAACAGGTACAAAAAAGTGTTTTTAATCTAACATGTTTCACTTTAACAAGCTTCTTAAAAAATGTCTGAAGAAGCTTGTTGAAGATTTTACTTCAACAAGCTTCTTTTGATTAAAAACACTTTTTTTCCTACTTGTTCTTTACTTATTCTATTCATCTTGTCGAATTTCAATCCATATATTCAACTCATATATATCCGCAGACTATTCTGTTTCACTGTATCACAGCTCATCAGTACAATTAGATATCTGATCCAACATCAGTTGGAGATTCTACCTCTTAGTAATCGGCACAGTGGAGGAAAGCAAATTTTAGCGTGTTATATACACAGTGTAAATATCCACTAATAGTCAAGATTGTTCAGTTCATTGCTGAGAAACAGTAGCCTGCATATATATATATATATATATATATGCAGGTTTCATAAAAAAATGACAGAGAAGGTATTATGGTTAAGTTATTTATGTAATATTTCATGTGACCTTATGATGTTTTTCTTTTCTGAATATTAATTATATAAAAATAACTGTTGTTGCTGTGTTTATAGTTGTTTACCATATATTTATGGGGAAAGGGAGATAGAGTTGATATATAGATAATGTGGACATGGGAATCAACACTGCATGGTGACTCAGTTTTACATCTCAAGTAATCTTTAGACCATTGTCTGAAGATTGCTTTAGGCATGAAACTATCTCTATACACTGTTGATTCTTATGTCTAAATGCTCTATCTCTAATAATGAACACTCTTTTCTTAATTTTAATGGATACTCTTATTTGAGTAGGTGCTGTTTTTATTATTATGCAGCATATTTATTTATTTACATCTACCAGCCTGAATATTTGAGAAATCTTGTCAGAAAATATGCATTCTCTGGCAGGATTTGAATCTGTGTCTTCTAGAGGAAACTTATTATGTCTGACATGCTTTAGATTGTTCAGACATGTAGGACCTCCTGATCAAACAAAGCCCGAATAGTGCTTTTGAACACACCTTTCTCCCAATTATATATATATTTATGCTCTCACTTGTGATTGAGCACTGTAGAAAGGGAAAATTTCATAAACAGCAGTTATTTACAACTTTATGCTATGTTCTCTGGTTACAAAGAACATAGCATTTGAAGTGGTTATCTGATAGAACATTCTGGCTGCTGGCATTGTTTACATTTCATAAAATACATTACATGCTTTGCAAACAGCTTTTCTTTAATGATGTACTAATGATCTGGTGGGTGAATATCCAACTGCTGTCAAATCAGTTGGATTTCAGTCCCAGCTTGAGGCAAAATGGTTAATCTTGCTGCAGTGAAGAGCTGGGATACAGCGAAACAGGCCTGTCTGCAGATGGTTTATATATATATATATATATATATATATATATATGTATGTATCTGTTCTGTTTCTCACCCTAATGTAAACAAAGACAATTTTATTTTTTTTTTTTTTTTTTTTTAGGAAATGGAACAAATTCAACATTATTTTTAATGGATGCTCAGTTTTTATTTTTAAACAGTATATGTCTGCTGGCCTGAATATTTGAGAAATCTTGTTAGAAAAATATTCAGGTCAGTAGAATTGATTATGCAAATAAGATTTCGCTTGTTGTGCTGTACTCACTTATTTAAAGATTGTTTGGTGTCAATAAAAGCCATAAATGTAGTCAATGTTTGTCATTTTGTTGATTTTATATTCATGCCATGTTCTTAATCCACCCAAACAATTACCAAAACTTCTCAATGATTTTGTTAGATTTCTCTTGGCATAGTCCAATGTATTGTTAAGCATTCCTTGAGAACACCCACATTAGAATTCAAAGCTCAATATTGAGACAAGAGAATAATGACCAAGAATTTTTTAATTCAATCCAAATAAGAGAATATACTAATCAGTGTCATACTTCTAAAATCCAGTGGTAAATAACAAAATATGAACATAACTACATTTTCCTCTTTAAGTCTTAATGTTTGAAAGTAGCAATTGAATAATGTTAATTAAATGGAGATGTATAATTGCTACTCTATGTGGCAAATGCTAGTTGTAACCACTTAGGACCTAATGTTCTTCAGATAATTACCCAATCATTTTCTCAGGTCATTTGTAGATACACAATGAATGCATTTTCTGAAAATTACATCTTAATTTACTGAAGGAGTTGTAATTATAGCTGAATGGTAGAACAAAGGACTGGGAACTAAGAACTTTATGGTTTCCTAACTGATACTAATTTCATGTTTTTAATGTTGTACATCTGCAAATTGTAAATAATACAACCAACAAATGTAGAAAATAGTATCTTTGTGGATAGGAGAGGATATAATGCTTTAATCAATTAAGTTTTTTTGTTCTTGATCAGTTACCATCATTTGAATGATTGTCCTTGTCATCTACCATCAGTAGACACATTCCATCATCACTTGATCAGGTAACTTAATCTCCACAAGGTTGCCCACTACTTGAGAGAGATGGCAAAGGTCTCTCACGTTGTATGGCTTTCCTTCTATGTAGATTACCTAGAGATTCAAGATTCTGTTACAGTTCCTTTTCTATATTTACTCGTGCGTCTATTGGGCAATGTTTTTATCAGCACAACATATTTTTTATATACTCCTTATCTAAGTTCAGCTTCTATTGGTGTTATGTTATAAATACCTTTCACGTGAACATCTTAGAAGTTCAACATATTGGATAGAGCAGTCTCACTGGGAACCTCATTTTTTGGTGTAATGTTTTACAAGTATACCACTTCCTGCACAGAGCATTGCTTCATCACAGCAGTCTACTTTATAGTTTCGTGTTAATGTTCAGTAATGCTGTTTCCAAATATATACACTGGAATCACAGTTGGATGCCTCAATCTTAAGCAAATACCCTGAAATTCTTGCTGTTGAATGCTGTGCTGCTGACTGTTGTGATCTCCTCGTGTGAAGCAGCAGAATCTTCTCATGGTAAGGGTTGTTGAATGGCAATATAAGAAGGTTCACAGTCTATGAGGGTCAAATAATGGGCACCTCTATAATGATTGAATCTTATCCCCTTTGATATACACCTGCTGTCCCCAGTTTCCCTCTCCAATATCGGAATGGTGCTTGATCAATCAATTTCAACTTAACAATATCAAGAAACTAATTAGAGAATTAGGAAAGATTATTATATAATAAATATATATAATATGTCTACATTATTTAATGAAACCTGTTTGGAAAAAAAAAAAATATATATATATATATATATATATATAGTCATCTGCAAACAGTCCTGTTTTGCTGTATCACAGCTCATCGGTACGGTTAGACATCCGATTACTTCCAACCAGGTTTTGAAACTCAACCAATTTGATATCAGCCAGAGATTCTACTACTAAGCTGTTAGTGTGCGATGGAGGAAAGCAGACTTTAGCATGTTATACACAATGTAAACACATACCAGTAGCCAAAAGTGTTCATATTCATTACTGAATGAATGATGCGTTAATAGCAGTGAGTAGCTACTGTTTTTTTTAAAACTCTACCATTTCCCTCAGAGTACTCAATCAACTGGTGAGAGCATAAATATATATATATATATATACACACACACACACACACACACACACACACACACACACACACACATTATCCTATGTCTAAAGCACGACTCACAGAGTTTCATGTACTATGCAATCATATTATGACCTGACTGTCTTCAGATTTGAATTTTGTTTTTTTTTATACTCGTGTTAAGATCATTATAAATTATGAATCTGGGATGTCAATTTTTTCATTTAATTACGTGTTTGGTTTATACTGAAACCTAAAAATGAAAGTAAATTTATAGGAGTTTTTTTTTTAATGAATGTGAGCTCTATAAACAATCATTTCAGACCTACACTGGCCATCTTTAATGACAGGTCTTAATTTTGTGGCAGTTATGATGTCAAATTTTACTTTGGATCAACTGCTAACATGTGGAAGTTTTGCTTTCACAACCACATGTTACCTTTAAACAACAATAGATAGAGCAAAAGCACTGCTTTATCTATATATTATTGGAAATTAAAAAAAGAGATAACAAGAACCCAATTATTACCTGGAATATCATCACTAAAACCAAATCTTACAATGGAAAAGAAGATAGCTGTAACATGTCTTTTAGAAAAACTTGCCATGTTAAATCACTGTATGAAAACAAACTGAATATTATTTTTAAATGGTTCCTTTTTCTTTGCCGTTCTTCTTTCTTCTTTTTTTATTTCTTCTTTGACTAAATACTGGCTGGTTAGTACAATTTCATAATTTCTAATTTAAACAATATTATGAAAAAAAAAATTGGTTCAATATTGTGATTTTTAACTCTTTTCAAAGAGTATTTATAATATCTATATGAACAATGAATTGTGACATTTTTTATTCACTTTTTCAGAAAAAATTCCATAAAAGCCAATATATAGAAAGAGCATAAATTCTTGCTGATTTTTTCCTCTTATATATTAAGACGTTATGTTATTTAGTTGAATGTTTAAAAAATACTTTTCAGTAAATGACTGATTCTGATTTGTGTTAGATGAAAAAGGGATTCATATAAAAGCAAAAAAAATAAGCTACTGATGAAAGTGCACTTTGATATTTTTAGTTTTTTTTTAGAAAAATGAAAGATACTCTCCAGAAATGTTCTAATCAATATGTTTTAACTATAACCATTAGTTACTTCTCTCAGATATTTTTTTAAATTTTTTTTTTGCATTTTATTGGATACATAGGGTAAAAAACAATTTTCAGGAGGAAACTTTAAAAGCCAAAAAAATCAACACATAAGAATGTATTTTTAGTGTGTGTGTGTGTGTGTGTGTGTGTGTGTGTGTGTGTGTCTACACAGATTATGTCACTTGTTTACATGCCATGTTCCTTCAGGACTTTGGTGACTATGGTTCTCTTTATTATCTCTGAATTGACATGACTTCTTGGAAAAGATAATGGCATACTTTTCATGTGGCATTCTCAATGGTTTTGAATTCACCATAACCCTGGCTTCTTTGCCTTCTTTAAATGTTTGTCTCTTTCTTCTCTTGTTCTTTCTCTTTTATTTTCTAATTTGTTTATTCTCTTTTGATTATTACAAGACTGATTGCCAACCCAGACTTTTTTTAACCTATAGGAAGAGAAGAGATAGTCATGACTTTCCCGTGGAAATTTCTACAAAAGAGAATGCAACAAATTCAATGAAAATTTGAACTTTGTTCCCCTGCTCTGTTTCCTACTCTGATAGCCATTATACTACTTTTACTTTAATTATTTAATATATAAGCAGCAATGTCTATTTAGAATGCATCCAACTAGGCATATGGATAAATAAATCATTTGTTAATGTTAGCAATCTTTCTCATTGTCTGTGTAAGGATGCAAAAGGTGTTTATCTCTCTTTTGTGGAGATAAATTGTGTGGGTCATATGATGGCCACATAAGTGACATTAGCAGCTGTCAAAATTCAGTTTGTTTTCAGTAACTAAACTGTATATAATTTTGCTTTCTTTAGCACGGAGTCCCCATGGTCTGAAAGAGGCTAAATCTGATTCCCCATCAGCTTACAAATCCATGTTGCTTATTTCCTTTGAGAATATATCTTTCCTTAATATAGAAAGAAACTCCAGGTTGCAGTCCTCAATTTTGGAAAATTCAAAACTTGCTGTTTTCCATTTTTAGAATATGTACTTGACTGGGACATAGATGAATCTGGACTGTTTGAATTTGGAGTTCTAAACATGTCTTCTCCATGTACATGAGTATATATATATATATATATATATATATATAATGTAAGAACCTTCCTTTTTGTTTCTCCTTACATTCTGCTTTGCTGTGTATATATTTGATACATTATTCTCTGAGTGGGATGTGTGTGTGTGTGTGTATATATATATATATATATATATATATATATCTCCAAGAACAAAGCAGGTTTTTCATTTCTTGTCATTCTATTCTGTCTGTGAAGTATGGTGTTATTATATTATGTATAGTAATGCCCATAATGGTGTAAACATAAATGGGTGACCAAATCTTTCTACCATAGCTCTCTCCTGTTACATCTGTAGTGTGCAGTCATGCATTGTGATATCATTTTTGTATATCCTTTCTCTTTTTCATTTATTTTTATTTTACTTTCATTTAGAGGTTATATTCTTTCTGTATATTTTTGTTATTCCTTTATAACCCTCTTTTGTTTGCTTTCATTTGCTTTTCTTATTGCCTTTTACATTTTTCTTTTCTTCCTCTTTCAATTATTTTGTTCTTTTACATTCATCTCAACCATGTATTTCTGTCATTCTTTTCCTTCTTTCACTGTTCCTCTCTTTATTCTCATACTTGCTCCAATTACAAACAAGAAAAACAAAAAAGAATTTATATGGAATTTTTATCAGTTGCAATTTCAGAATTTTGGCACTGATGCTATAATTCATTTTGTAAATATTGATATTTTCTTTTGTTTACAAACCACTCTAAAAGTGTTGATAGAAAATTATACAGATTTTGTCTGATGATTATCTGAAGAGATCTTGGGAGAGATCTAACATTGTAGAATTTCTTAATTTGCGCTTTTAAATCCTATATTCATTCATTCCTTGTGTGACATGATAGATCTCACACATAGCTGGCTTAAAACACACAGTCAATTGGGTCCTGAATGATTTTATGTTTTAAGTAGGTTTTTTTATGATCTGCAGTAAAGTCTGTAAAGTAGCATCTTCAAAACAACCACTCACTTAACCAAAGAGGAATAAAACAAAATATGAAAAGATTTTTGGTTAAAATTTGCAAATTTCTGTAAACACAGTTAGAAAAGTAGGTAATTCTGAGTTACCTGCTGGCAGGTACAGGCTGTCCATCAAGGTAGTTTTTATAGTCTGTTGATGGGGTGGGAGACAGGCTACCTGTCAAAGAGTTCTGATGCTGCCCATTAGTTTCCAGCCATGTGTCACGATATAGAGATGGGCATAGGTGAGAGAGTTCTTAGTGGTTGAATTGAAAAGCTGATCCATTAATTTATTATGGCAGAAGTGGCAGAAGTTGTCCCAAGGGTTACCCTACTTGCTCCTCTCTCCTAAGATTGTGCACACATGAATCTCTGAATAAACAATTGGAAACAAGATTTGAGTCTTTGTTTCTCAAAATGGTGTTAATATCATCTTTCATTTCTCTTATGAATATATGGTGGACTTTTCCAAGGTTTTGTCACAAACAATGACAGGAACAAGAATAGAAATTTGTCTGATCAGTAAAAAGTTGAGTGAGGTATGTTTTGTATGTTTACACCTGTATCTCTATAATTAGTGTGCATTGTATATTTAACCATAAATGATGAAACTAAAACACATACTTACCCACTCTAGAATTTAAAAAAATCTTGGTAAATTCACTAGTAGATAAATTTTGCTTAAACCTCAATACATGACCAATGCTGATTTTTAGATTTATTTAATTTAACTTGATTAAGTTGATTATTTTGTAATCTTTAGGATTATTAAAATTTGAATATTCTACTTCTGTTTCGAGTGAGTCATATCCATCTAAAATTAAAGATACAGAAGATTTTGTTAAAATAGAATTGATTACAGAAAAAAATTAAGAGCAGTTTTATTTTCCTATTTTTACATTAAGAAATTTACCAATTTTTTATCATTGCAAAGACTAAATAATCAATTTGTGCATTGTTACTTGCTTTTCTGATAGCTACAATCTCCAAAAATTTAAATACAACATCAATTGGCATCTTTTATCTTCTTGAATTCCATTCATGTTTTATCCTTTCTTCAACACTCTCTGTACTCAGTCTTTTCTCTCACTGTAACCTTCTGTGCACTAGTGGTGGTCTTTGGAGTGAAATGATTAAATTAAAAATATAAAAATAAAGAAGTCTGGTAGGCATTTTGTTATAAATTTGTAAAACTGTCTTATTTTAGGAAACAAAGTTGACAAATCAAAATTCCATTTTCTTTTTGCAGTAATTCCATCAGCAAAGTATGACACTAACGCTTTGTTCATGTTACCATTTCTCTTGGATTTAGTTTTGACATTTCTGTGTCATTGTGGAAAGAGACAGAGTGTGATGGGTAAATCAATTCTAAATTTAAACTTTCAGATAAGGTTTTTTTTTTTGTTTTTTTTGCTTTAAACATAATGCTTCAGGTGTGGTTAAATTGTTAGCAACAGAATTTTTAAGCTAAGAAATAAAGTTCTTCACTTCTTTTAGGACATCAGTTACCATCGGTTAAATTTTAAAATTAAGTTTCTAAATTGATCAATTTCATGCTGAGAGTATCTCAGAATAAAAAAAAATAACTTTTTCAATTGTGTGTGTGTGTGTGTCTCTTATTGAAATAAGATATCAATAGAATATCAAAATCCTGACAAAGTTTCAAAATTTGATACATGGAAATGTTGCATGAAATAGAGGAGAGGTTTGATCAAATAGATGATGTATTTTGCCATTCAAGGCTTCATCAGTTCTAAAACAAAGGAGAGAAAAGTATGTATGTGTGTATTTGTGCATGTTTAAATAAATAATGAAATGTATTACTTTTTCCCTAAGGTGGTGTTTTTCTTGTAAAAAAAAGTAACTTTTTATAAAAAGTTGTTAATACATTTCTTAGTTCAGTTTCAGAGATATTAAATTATTCCAAACTTTTTTCGTATTGTAGTTGAATTAATTTTTTCATTATTGGAATGCCTCAAAAGTAAATTAATCCAAAGGTAGATTCTTATGTAATCCTTCAAAATTGGTTGAAAGAAATATATCTGTGTTTTTCTGTATTGACAATGTGTTATTTAAATAGAGTATTGAAATTCTGACAGTTTCAAAATTTGATACATGGAAATATTGCATGAAAAAGAGAAGAGAGGTTTGATTAAATAGAATATGCATTTTTGTATTTAAAATAATGTAAGACAAAATTAAAAAGTGCCATGCCATGACATTCAGCTACTCTTTTGCAAACCAAATCTTCAACTTTATAATTCAACCTAATTCTCATTTTTGTATAGTGATATAATGCTTTTATAAACCAATGTAATAACAAAATTATATTTCTTTCCTGTCATGTCCAGTGGGAGGGGGTTGTATTATTTTTTTTTCTTATGTCATAATCTAAGATACTTATTAGTAGGTATATCAATATATATGTTGGTGTCATTTGAGACAGCATATCAGTATACATATGTTGTCATTTTTTTACAACATGGACCCACTTATATATTGAAAGAATAAACAAGACTTTGCATTGAGCTGATAAGGGATTTATTTTTTATTTTTTAGACTTGTGTGAATCAAGAAAATAGAACCCAATTTTACTTATATCTGACCAGAAAAAATTAACAAAGAGGAAAAATATTTGCTATAGAGAATAAAATAAGAATAGTGAAAATGATTTTTTTTTAAATACTGCTTAATTGGTTGCAATTATAGTTAATTATTCTGTGATTTTGTTTCAGATCAAAATTCCTGAAGATATCCAGCACTCACAATAATTTTAGACCATTTGATTTGCTTAAACACATTTTGATAAAAAATCTTGTTTTAATTTAGTTTAAGTTATATTCCTCGGTTTAATTTTAAATTTATTTGATTTATTATTGAAAATATTATTTACGAACTTGAAAAACCTGCAGAAATTTCATGGTGTATCTTTGGAATTTTAGAAGTGAAGTTAAATATTTTAATAAAAAAGCAATATCGAGACAAACTATGTATAGATATGATGGAAAATACAAATGAATTAGTAGTAACTTGGGCAGAAGAATTAGAAAACTAGATATGTACCTATGTCATTATTTTCATGAAAAAAAAAACCCCAAAAAAACAAACATAACTCTGTGGACAATGATCTGTTTCCAGGCATATTGACAAAGGGCTTGTTACTGGTATAATGTTGACAAATATTTGGCCTTAAAAATTTCCTGTCAGAAATCAATTCTTACTATGAAAAGAATGGAATTTTGTGTCAGATTTTGAAACATTCTAGATAGATGATGACTGTTCAAAGTTTTAATTTTGTTTTGGTATTGAACTTCAGTGTTATATGCAACCTGCAAAACTAGTAATGCAATTTTTTTTTATCACTTGAGTGATTTGTTTCAGTGCAGTCATTTGCACTAAAACTGTCAGCTGACTTTAGAAATGACCTACATATAAACATTTGTGTAAAATTGGGTTATTCCTCTAGAAAGAAAGTTGAAAAAGTTTAGAATAAAATATCTGGTAACAAGAAACTGATTTTATTTGTATCATTCAAGCAACTTCAGTAATCATTGCAGAAAGATTCAAAAGCACCCAAACATTGATGCCGAGGTGGAGAACTCAGTATATGGCAGTTAACCCAAGTGGCTTCATGCGGTTCATAACTGATGTTCTTATTAATTTTCAGTAGGTTCATTTGAGTAAATATAAAGATTTTGCCAAACTGATGTTTGGAATTTCAGACTATTCTGTAAGAAACTGAAAATATTGGAGCAAAAAAGTTTACCAATTACATTCCTTTTAAGCATTTCAATAATGTCAATTTTGAGAGACCCAATATATTCAGTGAACATATTTAAAGCAATTATTATGCAGCTTTCAATGCTCTATTTAAATGATTAATACCAACATACCACAGAGATGGTCATGGAAACTGGATAAAAGACACAATTGTACCACCAAGTCTCTGGTCAGCCTTTATCCCATATATCCTCTTAAATATGCACTTCTTACTTCCTTCCTTTTCATGCTTACAACAACCTCATTTAATAACCCTATACTTTGAGTAGCTCTCAGGCTGATTATTCAGTGAATAACAATGTAAAAAGTAATAAGAAGTTTGAAAAGGTCATCAGTAAATATGTGAACAGTCTACTTTCTTTGTTTTCTTATTATCAAATTCCATGTGTAGTTTCATTAAAAGTTGACTAGGAAATTTGTTTTATTTTTTAAGGACACTGTAATTAATACTAGTAATGATAATGGTCATCATTGCATTAGCTAGGGTAGTAATTTTGAAGAAACAGAATTAAAAAAGAGTTGTGAGCAAGTAAAGCCTGAGGATCTTAGTAGAGATTGTACTTTGAAAATTTTATTGTAATATAAGTGGTTCTTACAGGAGTCAATCTGTGTCAAATTTAATTTTTGGGAAAAATGTGAGTCTTAGAAAATAGTTACACAGTTTAAATATCAATAATTTCGTTGACACAATTGACACTGGTACTTTAAAATGGTATATAATTTAGCTTTGTAGATGAAAAACAACTGAGTTATTGATATTTAAACTATTTTCTAAAATTCACCTTTTAGGTCATATCTTGAAACTATTTGACCTAGATATGTAAAATAAGCACCATTCAGTTTGTATCATAAAGGTCTATAAGTGTACCAAATTTGAAAGAAATCTGTATTGGTGATGGTCAGACCCTTGTTGATTTGATACGGAATGACTCGTGTAAGAACCACTTTTATTTCAACAGTGTATATTAAGAGAAATATTTTTAGTGTACACTCCAATTTCATGCATAAGACTCAAGAGGACAATATTCTGTTTAGCTACTTTACCTTAAAAAAAGTGAATCTTCATTGTCATCAAATATGGTCACTCTTAATTCTGCTTTAAAAATAATTTTTTAATATTCAGTATGTATTTGTTTCTGTGGAAGGGAATCTCAAACCTTCTAAAAGAGAATGAGCTGTATATTAAAATGATTTTCAAATTTGAAATTTCAATAATAAAACTTAAAAATGTGTGGTTGACTGACTTTTAAACTGTTATATTACTCATTTTCACATTCCAAAAGTAATTATATTAGAGTCAATAAAAAAAAAGAAAGAAGTAGAAATGAATATGAAAGTATTAGTTGAATAAATAATCCAATAACAGTGGTTACAGATGTTTGGATAAATATTTGTATAAAGTCGATAGACTTGACTCCTGTTATATTTTAACAAATGCACTAAACAAAAGAATTGTCATTCTATTGTACTTTACCCAATATAATATTTGTTTTTGTTTTTTGTTTTTTTATGTTTTATTCATTGAGTTTTAGGAACAGCAACACTTTTTTTTTCTTTGACAGTTTCCAGTTTAATGTTTTCATCTGATAATTTTGTTCATTTCATTTCTGGAGTTTTGCTAATATGACAGTCAGAAATATTTTTCGAGGGAAACTTTTTTGCTCTACTCTTGGACTCTTGATTCCATCAAGTGTGAAACAAATGGATGATACCAAAATGGAAGACAAGAATCAATTATTTTTGAAAAGTAAATACACCAGCTTAATTTTTTTCTCTATTGTATTCTTCATGCCATTCTATTTTAGTATATTATACCTTCTATACTTATTTATACTGTGTTTTGATATTTTAGAAAATTAGCCTTTATCATTCTAATAACCATTAATATTATGCTATAAAATGCTTACATATACTTATCTCTTCTTCTATATCGTTGTGTTCCTGCCACTTATACAATATTTTCTATGTAATATCTAATTATAAGGTAGATGCTAATAGTATATTTTTACTAGTTTACCCAGGCTTAGTTGGTTAAGTCCTTTCCTTATGATTATTAGGAAGTTAGTTATCATCTGAATGTAGTTAATTTTTTTTCTTTATCTGTTATTATTGTTATATTATGCTTTTCACCTCTCAGCTTCATAAACATTATGAAAACACTGCCACCTGGTATTCCAAGTGCAAGGAAGATAACTAATAGAAAAATAACTAATAGTAAAATAAACTTAGAATATCAATTTATACTCATACCTGTCTGTTTCTTTTATTATAAAGTCTGTATCCATTTATTTCAGTTTGTCTATGTTCTTATGCTTTTTTAACTATGTTTTTATCTATTTTATAAAGCCTATAAATTACCATTACCAAAACCACTCACATTGTGAGTAGGGTTTTTTTTTTTTATTTATATCCATATATACTGTCTGATTAGTGTTTTCATCATAGCAATGTTTTCTGTTTTTTCTTTTTTTTATACTTTTATAAGTGGTGACAAAAAGTTTTAGAAAATTAGAGTTTATATTCAAGCTGTTTACATTATCTACATGGAATTTCAAATTGATCCCTTTATTTCGTCCACCCAAGTAGATTGTCTCAGTCGACAAAATAAAGGATTTTTATTTAAATTAGTTGAAGATTTTTAGCTTCTCTGTATTCTTTTTAGCTTCTCTGTATACATTAATTTCTTCAAACTATTCTCCTCATCTAGTCAGGTTTTGATTGTCATACCCCTTGTTCTCTTTCAGGTGTCTGTCATATTTGATATTTCAAACCAAAAATCTTTATTCAGTTAGATGCCTTTCATTCTGTTGTTTATGTTAAGGACCATAACTCATGTCAGTTAATTCTTTTTAGTTAATTCATTCTTATGATTCCACTTTACTTTAAGAGTATATATAGATAAAACATATATTGCTTAATTGTGAGAATATTTAGCAACAAGATTGGATTGTTGTTTTTTCAGTGATTTTGCTGATAAAATGTATTTTGTCAATCAGGTTTTTTATCATAACCAGCCTTGACAAGTAAAAACACCATAACATGAAACTTGGAAGGAGTCGGCATGAACCCACTCAATTAAAGTGACAAATTCTTTGTGCTCTTATATATATATGTACCAAGATCATTTTTAATATTAATGAGATCTGTTTTGGGATTTTAAAATAAACAAAATAAATTTAAAAAATAATAAAATAAAATATATAACAAAATAATAAAAATAAAATAATGAACACAATAAGTTAATACATGGCTAAACATACAGTAATTATTGAGTGCAATAAAATAAGATGAAAGGTTGGAGGAAATTATCAAGATAGTAAGGTTAATACTATAAAATGTTTGCAATTGCTATAGTTTCATAGCTTAAATTTAGTAATACTAGCAGGATTGTAAGGTTAATTTATTAATATGTTTACAAGTTACTGTAGTTTCATGACTTTGATTTAGTAATATCTCACTTTTTATGTGCTTAATAATTTCCATTTTCTCTTGCAGACAAACGGTTCATTCGCCAATCTAGAGATTTTAGCTTGTTTGAGAATTTTCCATGTAACTTTAGGTGTTTAATTCTCCTTTTAACTTCCAAAAATACTTAGAAAGTGTTTCATTTGTCCTTATTAGTAAAAGATGAGAGGTGATTGTAAAAACAATTTTTAAAATGGTTCATTGTATTTCCGATATAAACTTTTGTGTGTATATATATATATATATATATATATATAAAAACATAAAGAGTTTGTCACTTTAATTGAATGTGTTCATGCTAACTTAGAAGTTTCATGAGGACTCATGTTATATTATCCCTCACCAGTAGCACAACTCAGTTTAATGCACTTCAGGTACTGAATAATATCTCTATTATTAAGCACTATTTTATTAACACCAGCACTCAAAATGCGCAAAACGCACACACACACACACACACACACACACACACACACAATGTGTATCAAAAATACTTTTAACAAACTTTGAGAACAGGTCTCTCACACAAAAACAAGGACAAAAGTCCATGGAAATATATGTCTGGAATTACTCCATTTTTGAGTTGTTAATTTCAAAGCTTAAATTTTCAAGATGCAGTTAAATCTACAATCCAATATACGATCCTCAATCCATAGTTTGTGGTGCCATGGGTCCTTTCGCAGCAACACAAACTGTAGCAAAGGTTGGATAACTCGGCTGCCTTCAGTCTGAAAATGCAATCTGATTACCATTCACACAGCCATATGTAAAAATCATATCTGTCATTAAACATAATAACTCAAAAGCAAAAGATTTGTGGGCATATGGACTTTCATCCTTGTTTTGGTATGAGGAACCATCCCCTCAAAATATGTAAAAGTATTTTTGATACACCCCATATATATTTATATATATAGCATTAAAAGTAATCATTGGCAGAACTTACTGTAAAATATAATAGGTGTGAGAAATGAATTGGTCAATGATGGGAAAGGAGAATGAACTGCTAGCAACTGATCACAGCAAGGCCCAGATGTAAAGATCTGAAAGACCTGATGTAAACAAACTGCAGCACTTTCAAATGAAAAAGTGAATGTGAATTGGCCAATATGGTAAACCAATCTACATTAAACTTCATGGCACACTCTCTGTTTTTTATAAGATATTCACAAATTGAGGAACAATAAGTGTTATGAATAAGTTCATTTTCTTGCCCGGTATGGTTCCTGATTTTCAGTGGAACATCCTGTTTGATTCTAGTATCAAGCTGCTGAGAGGTTCTCCCCATGTAACTGACATTGTAGCCACAATCATATTTATGAACTATAGAATTTATTTAATGAGTTGGGAGAGAACATCCTTACAACTTGAAGTTAGAACTGATCTAGTACCAAACGCAACATGCATCTCGGCAAAAAAATAACACTTCTGCACATCTGAAAAATTTGCCTAGTTAGGTTTTCACCCTTCTCTCCAATCTATGGTAGTCTTAAATACACAGGACTACTGGCTTAACCATTCTGAAGTCAGCTATCTTGTTATGAATTACCAAATTGACAAGAGTGAGTGGATACCCACTATCACAAAGTTCTCAATATAAACTAATCTTGCAATCGAGGAACTCTTCTGAACAAATCATCAATGCTCTATACATTAAAGTTTTTATAAGGTTTATTTTGCACTTTTTAAGGCAGAAAAGAATCCCAACGTGTGTATAAACCCCAAAAAGTAGTTTTTCTATACACTGAGGTACAAAAAGATATTGATGTATGATGCACCAATACATTAAGGAAAGCAAGTTTTGAATTAACCTCTCTTTCTCAATAGTAAAAGAAAGAAAAAGGTTATTAAGAGAGGTGAGAAATTGGTTAGTCTCAGCTTCATCATTAAATAAGCAAAATGTATCATCAACATAACGATACAAAGATGGAACAAAATGGATCATTTCTCCTCATAAAACCCAACTAAAATATTTGTTAATGCAGGACACAAAGTTAACCCTTGGCTACACCATCAGTCTGACAGTACATCATATTGTTAAAACTAATTCAACAGATAAAGTGGCAATCTCCATTAACTCCATGAAAATTTTTCAGGAATATCTAGAGGAGACAAAGAACTGCGATAAAGGAAATCACTGCAAATATTGTTTCCATGAGGGGAACACAATAAGGAGCATACATCATATGAACACATAAACTTGCCAGAAGAAGGACTATCTTTTAATAAGCTCAACAAGGGTAAATGAACCCTTTCTAGTAAATGAGCTGTATTGCTGCAAAACAGGTTGTAGCAATTTAGCATGCCATTTGGCCACCTTATGTTGTAATGACCCTATCATTGATAATATTGGTCTTAACGGTACCCCTTCCTTATGTATTTTTGGAAGACCATAAGCAGGTTTTGATTGAACCAGAATGTCTAAAGAATCCCACTTTTAACCACTTCAATAGTATTTTTCTGGAATTTTATTACTATTGAAGTGGTTGCATTACATTTTTCTACAGGGCCTAATTTTATAAATGTTGATGTAGCATTTAAAATTAATAGGATCTTATTAACATAGTTATTAAGGCAACACCAGCTTTTTTATCAGGTCTATAAATCACCAAATCACAGTTTTCTTTTAAAGATTTGATAATATGCTTGTGCTCAGTTCTCCAGTTTGACTCAGAAGTAGCAACAGGAGAAAACAAGTGAGCATAATTGTTTAGTTAGGCTCTAAGATTACCAAAAGGAGGTCATTTTCAATTACTCCTCCTATCAATTGTCCGAGTTAGAATCTGCTGTTCTTGCTTGTGGCTTAGATTTTTGTATTTCACCTACCATGTCAGATCTTCTCCAAGTTTGAGGTGTTGTTTTTGCAACTTGTAAAACTTGTCCCTGTTTCTTTGGATGCTTGACTGGAATTTGAACTCAGCTCACCAGTTAAACTTTCAACACTGATATTCATTACACTACCTGCACATACCATTGAAAAAATTCAGCATGCTTTAGTCCACTCTGTGGTTGAGAAGTCTAAAGTATTGTAGATCCAACAGTAGTTTTTTCAACAAAGATGCAAACAGGTTCAAACTCTGCTGGAGAACACATTTTCTTTATTAAGGTCCTTGAATGTGTTAGTAGACATAATTTATACTTTTTCAAATTTGGTAAGTGGAAGTGTTACATGAAAAGAGATTTGATGAAATAGATAATGCATTTTGCCATTCAAGGCTTCATCATTTGCAAAAACGAAAGAGTGAAATTTATGTGTATTTGTGTTTTTTTAAATAAATAATGAATCTTATTACTTTTTTTTTCTATAAGCTGGCATTTCTCATGAAAAAGAAAAAAGTGACTTTTACAAAGTTTTTAATAATTGAGAATTAGAAGGTACATTTTGCTGAAAAATGATAAAATTGTATTTAAAGCTTGTCGACTTTTGAAATACCATAACTTTTGATTTATAAACTACTAAATTTTTTTTTAAATGAAGCTAAACACATCTAATTTAATATATAAACACTTTCACGTAACTGATTTTCACATACATGGCAAAAAGTACCTTCTTATAATGAAGGCCTTAATTATTCTTACAATTCTTAATTCAAATCAAAAATTTTTAAATTTCCCAATTTTTTTTCCAGATTAAAGGCAAAATTCTTTTATCATCAGAATGTCTTGAAAGTAAGAAATTCATTTAGATGTTTCCAAAATTAATCTAAGATAGATCTTCATGCAATTCTTCAGAATGCCTTGAAAATAATAGATTTGTTTGTGATTCATCTGTGCACGTTCGACAATGTTATTAAAATGGGATATTGAAATCCTGACACTCTTTCAAGACTTGAATGGAGAAATGCAGTGTCTGTTTTATCAAATCTCTTTTTATGTAACATTTCCACTTATCAAATTTGAAACTTTGTTAGGATTTCAATATTCTGTTTTAATGATATAATTTATACTGTTTAAAAAAAAAATTGCAGTGTATCTACTCAAACATGTATCTCCTAACAGTTTTAAGAAACTATTCATTAAATAAATGAATGATTGCTGTCATTTTGATGGTCTCTGTTAGCATCACTTTCAAGCTTTATTTTTCTGAATTTTCTGATTTTTTTTAAAACTTTGTAATATTATTAACAAACATTTTAAAAGTCTGTTATGAATTTATGATCATTGCTGGTAAAATTCAGTCAGTTCGGCGATCATGTCTCAAAAGAGATAGGACTGACTGGGCAGAAGATTATCCCGCAATAGGTTGCCATTGCTTTCTGTGGTAGACTGGTTGCTAGCCAAGGCTATAGAACCCAAATCTGTTCTGTTATTTAGACCATAACTGGAAAGAATAGATGGATTAATACCTTTCTCAAGGGTATTTGCACGTAAGTGAATGCAAGGAATTTAACTGGAATTCAAACTCAGCTTCTCGATTTCTTGTTCTGAGCCAATATCCACAATGCACATCCTGGTAAAATTAAGCATCTATAAAAGAATACTGATACTATATTTGCAAAATCAGTTGTTCATTCAAAATTAATTTGTATGCATTTGGAGTAGATAGACTTTAATTGGAGTAGATAGACTAAACTATCACCCGGTTCACAGTCCATCCTCGTCTATTGTACAGGTGTAGAGGCTCATCCCTTGTTCCCTGTTCAGGATATGGTTTCCAGCTTTCTCTTTACCAATCTTCTCACTTTGTTTTTTTTTTTTTTTTTCAATTTGAGTAGATAGACTAAACTATCGCCCAGTTCACACTCCACCCACGTTTGTACAGGTGTAGAGGCTCATCCCTTGTTCCCTGTTTAGGATGTGGTTTTCCGGCTTTCTCTTTTCTAAATCTTTTCACTCTCACATAGCCCCCTGCACATCAGTGGCATTACCGCCTTGCTCGGGGTGATATGATTAAAAAAAAAATTGTATTAAATTACTATAAAGAACAAAAAGCTCCTTTGGCAAGCATTTGTGCTTATCAAAATTTGATTCATAAAAGAAAAAAGATTAAATTTAAAATAAAATTTAAATAAAATATATTTTCTAATAAAATGTGGATTACAGACTGAAATGTCTGTCAAACTCACCTTCATTCTTTGTTATAAATTAAATAAAACAACTAGATTAATTAACCTGGATAATGTTATGCCATTTACTTATATTAAAGAGAAAGACATCATGTTGTATAGCAGGTGTTATTTGTGGAACACAGAATGTTCAGAGTATATCTGTAGAAACTATATAATTAATTTGTCATTTAATTTTATGTCATGTATTTTTTTCATTAAAGTCATGTGTCTATATATGGGCATATAAGTAATAGTTGGCTGTGCAAGGAAATGCTGCAATATTCTCAACCTGACCAAGAAACTGTTTTTAAAAAAATCTGATATTTAGTCAGATTTTGAGAAGTGAACCAGACACAACTTTTCAGATTCCCTTTCACTGTAGATACAATTGTGTGGGATCATGTTGCTGCCTTTAGTTTGTGTGTAAGTTTGAATTAGTTTAAATTCTTTTAATTACAAAGAAATTTGTGAGAATGCATTTCTTTTTTATTGCCATGAATGAAGTTATTTGAGGTTTTTGTTAGTAACTTGGTATTAAGTGCCAAAAGAAATGAGGTTTTATATTACAATATGCACCAGGTAATTAAGAACAGGTTATAAAGAAAAACAAAGATATCCAATAGAAAATAAACAATATTTAAAAAATAATGTAAAATTGTTGACTTAAAAAAAAAAGACTATTCTCAAAAGCTCCTCTTAGCCTTGAGGATGACTTCAATATAATCTTGGATGAATGTGGTTCTCATCCATATTAGCCATCATGTCCAGTGTTCATTTCTTAGTATTATGGTTAGCTGATTGGTTTACCTCTTGGCAATGCTCCAGATATTGAAGTTCAGGCTTTAATAATTGTAAGAAAACTAGGTCACATTTTGAGCCTTGACAATACTTTGGAAATTCTTAGGAGTGGCTGTATGAAAATTCTCATGTCTTGTCACATAAGCCACATGAGAAAGAGCATGGTCTCTTTTTGGCAACCACTTTTATCTGAGCTTAACTACTATGTCCAACCAAAATGATGTAGGTAATGATATTAATCCTTGTTGTGGTTGTTTATGTTCTGTATATATACTAGACAAACTCAACCACCTTTATATCTAACTGCTTGGAGTGTTTTTTTTCTCTTGACCACAGATGATTCTGTTCACTTTTAAGATGGCAGTTAATTTTATGACTGCCAGATTGTAAGCTACTATCTTAAGATTCTTGATACATCTGAAAGATAAATGACAAAAGTTCAAATTTAGCCGATGCTCGTAACTTTTTAATTATACAGGAGGACACTTGGTATTTTTTAAACATTTCTCAAATGATGTGTAATATATCTAATCTGAAAGTAGACAGTCTCAGAATTTCAGAATTGGTTTAACTTTATCCTAACTCCAAATATTTATCAAGTTATGATTGTTTGAAGTGAAATGATTAAAAAAAAAATCAAAACTCACATGCTTAATCATTTATTTTTAGTTGATTAGTTGTGGATAGCTGCTTTTTCTGCCAGAAAAATAATTGGAATCTTCTTGAAATGTATAAGTGATTTCCATGTTTAACATGATATTGTTTTTTATACTTAAAAATACAACATTCAACCAAATTAACAATTTTTTTGTCATATTTTGCCTGCTCTTTTTTGTCTCAGACACTCCAATTTTGAATGATGCTAATTTTTCTTCTTTTTTGTGTAAGTTCCAAAATGTGAAAAAATTCTTAAGAAAAAAAATTTATTTAGTTCTTTTTATATGTTAAATTGATCATTTTGGCACCTTATACCAGGTACCAATTATTATAACTTTATTTATATTTATCAGAAAATCATGATGTAGATCTGTTCCTATGTTGTTGTTTTTTTTTGTGGATGATGAATCCACTTTGGCATTAAAGTAGTTTAAATGTAAAATTTAAGCTTCTTTTGAGAATTTGGTTCTTCACCGTAAACCAGGGTTTCTACACTTAAACCCATATTTTTTCATTAGAAATGCAAAAATTTGTTTTGATCTTCTTCAGTACAAATAACTTTAATCAGTCAGTTAAGTGCCATACATGATACACGCTTGAGCAAACATGTCTCAAAAGAGAAATGACTGAAAGAGAAATGAAGAGTTTCCCACAGTAGGTTGTCATTACTTTCTGTGGTAGACTGGTTACCAACCAAGTCTATAGAACCCACTCTATCCTGCTATTTAACCCATAGCTAGAGGGAGAAACAACGGATTGATACTATTCCCAAGGGTATTTGCTCATAAGTGAATGCAACGAATTCAACTGGAATTTGAACTTGACTCTCTGATTTGTTGTTCTGAGCTGATATCCACTATATCACAGTAGAGTTCTATAATTGTGCTGAAAATCATTGGGGAGGCTGAAAAATGTCTCTATTGGCTCTATTGAGAAAGATCACTGTGCCTTACAGACTCCTTGTAAAGCATATGGCTGCAGCTACACCAAGACATGGATATTGCTATTGTGCTTGCAGTCTCAGGTAGGTTTTGATGAGGTGGAGTTGTTTCTAGTTTGCATATAAGCTGTTGCATATCCAGGTAAGATTTATGAACTGTGACAGCTTATATGCAAACTAGAAAAATAAAACAAGCTTGTCAATCAATTTCAATAAAACATTTTTGAATAAGTTCTTGCTACCTAAGTATAGGCATGCAGGGAGGAAAAGAGCTTTGTCCAACTCGCTACTCAAAATAGGACTAAATACCTTCTTTTAAGGGCTTCTTCATTGGGACAATTTTTCAGCAACTCCTCATAAAGAAAAAGTTACAATTCAACTCACATACTTTCTCTAATTTTGAAACTGATCTAAATTCTTCTGCTCCGATGAATTTAGCTCACTATAAATAAATATAAATATAAATTTACTCAAGCCACAAGATTAGCAACTAGGTCCCACCCTTTTACTGTGAAACCAATAAATTGTAAACGCAAATTCTACTTCAGTAGCTTCTTTTCTCACACTTCCCGCCTGTGAAATTCCCTTCCATTTACTTGCTTCCCTGACAGCTACAATCTCCAAGAATTTAAATGTAAAGTCAATAGTCATCTCCTATCTCACTAACCTGCATACTCTCTCTCATGCTCCTTTCTCCTTCCACTCCACTCTCATCAGTATTCTCATCCTTCTCATCAACTTCCTGACACCCCCTATAAGCGGTCACTCTTTCTTATAACTTTCCTCCTATGTAACTCCCTGTAAAACATTGGCAGTAAAATGCCTTGCTTGGGGCGATATGATTATGAAAAAAAAAAAATGGTATGGAACAAAGCATTGCTTTAATTTTTAAAATGAAGATGGCCTGCCTACTTTGAAAATCAGCATTTAAGATGTTATACAGTCTTAAACACCAACCACTGACTCTAGTAGACAATAATATAATTCTTTCAGTTGGATTGAAAAATGACTTTGAGTGTGTGTGTGTGTATGTATGTATGTATGTATATATATATATATATATATAAGAGAGAGGTATGTGAATTAATAAATATACATATGGGAATACACACATGTATAAAATATTATTCAGGTGTTAATAAAACAGAGCTATTAATTATATATTAATAAATATACATATTATCTTATGTTGATGGCACAATTCAGAGTTTCATGTATTACACAATCATCAGGTACATATTACAAACTGTTTAAGAGATTTTAATTTAAGTTCACTCGATGTTTGTGAAAATTAAATCTTATAATGTTAGGGAACTATTTTTTAATTTATCAAGAGTATAATATAAATAGAAAAAAATTGCATTAAGATAAAAAAATTAAAATTTTAAAGTTAAAAAAAAATGATTAAAATTCCAAAGGGGAGGTAATTCATAATTATAAATAATATTTGTGGGGAAAAGAAAGGGAGAAAGTAAGTGAGAAAGAAACAAACAAACAAACGCATAGGGGAATCTATTAATCTGGGTCTAAGTATTTGAATAAGTATTTTTTTCTATGACAGTATGTGGCCATTAATTCACTTTTCTTTTTTTTTTCTTTTTTTTTGTTAAATAGGTTTTGTTAAGATTTAAGATGACAAGTTTTTCTAAAAGGCATAAGTTACATCTGTCTCCTTTTCTATTATAGGATTTAGTTTTAGTGACAATATTCCAAGTAATAATTAGGTTCTTGTTGTTTTTTAATTGCCAATAATATATAGATAAATTTACCTCTTCACACCGAGAACAGATATTATAATAGACAAATGATTTAGTGTTGCATATTTTGTTATTGTTGAATATCAAGATGTCTTTGCACATATTCACTTTCACGCATATATAATTTATGTACTTAGTCACTTACCTCCTGAAAACTTAACTTTTCTAGTAACAGATGTCTTGAATACTTGCCCAAAAATGACCTTTAATTGATTTTTTGTTTGATTATATTTGTAATTTAAAACTGCAGATTCTGATAAATCCATTTGTAGTGTACATAGCAGCCATGTTCAGTTGAATTTGACTGGAAAAACTACATTTTATTTACTTGTCTGTTCCAGAAAGTCTGATTTATTTCTTCATATTGACATCATAGAAAATGCCAAAAATGGATTCACACTGGAGATTTTATCAAAATATTTTACAGCAAATTCAGTTTTCTTCTTTTTTCCATAGTGAAAATGAAAATGACATCTTCCTTTTGTCTTAAATATCTCTGAATAACACCAAGTATGCTAAATGAATCATTTCCACTGGCTAAAAAATCTGGTTAAAACCTACTGACAGCATTGAAAAACTCCTATAATTGTTCCTCCTTCATTTTAAAACTAATTATTATTATTTTCTTTTGCTTTTGTCTTCTGTTTATTGGCTGCTATGTAGATCAGTATTTTTCTACTATTTTGATCAAATAATTAATTTATTCTGCATGTAAATATTGTAATTTTTTTTTTTGTTAGAGCAATCTTTGATTAATGCTCAATTTTCTCTTCAGTCATTTTTTTCTCTGAAAAAGAAAAAAGCTGATTCTTGCAAAAACAAAACAGCAAAAATTAAATTCATATTTTTTTTATTGTTTTTAAACAGTAATAAAAATTCAGGTCCTTGTTGCATTGAGGGATCAAATTGTAATGTCTGGTAAAAAGCAAAAGTTTTAATCTATTTTAAAGATTAAATTTTTTTTAATAAGCATCACTCATGTATTGCATGAATCTGTTTTTATATTTTATTTGGTTTCAACGCATTAATCCAAATATGATTATAATTAATATTATTAAAATGATTTTATTATAATTTATTTACTTATAACTGACATTAGTTACAGTAACAAGGTAACAAAAAAAAATTAAAACCTTACCTTTTTAAAAGAAATATTGTTTCTCTAATCACATTCAGATTTTGAAAAAGATGATAAAAAATATGGAGGCTTTGTGTAAAACTATGGAAGCCCTTTATTTAAAAAAGAAATAATCATACTTTCAATACAATTTGTTTTGTGATTTGTCTTTTAGGAACAAGTACAATATAAAATTTGTGAAAGATGGAGTTAAAATCTTTTATAGTGAATTTCTATTGCAAGAAATATTACCTCCATGATTCTCTACTGGAAAAAAAGGGAACATTTACTACTTTGTACTGTTGCATCAAAATACTATAAAGCTTTACAGGAATATTTATTTATATCGCCAATGTTTATAGTTTTCATGTTTTACCATATCACGATGGATCGCAGTTTGCATTTAATATTTATATTTGGATTAAGAAATCATTCTGGTAAGTACATTAAATGTTGACATTTCTTAAATTTCTGTGAAAAAAAAACAAAAAAGTAGGAAAAATACAATCTGATATATTGACCAATTGCATTTGTTTTAGGCACTATTTACCAATATTTATGATTATACAGTATTTAATAATGATTTATTTATTACACACTATTAACCAAAAAATTTTATTATACACTACTGATTTTTATTATTTTACACTATCAATATTTATTATTACACACTATTTAAAATCTTTGTTATACACTAATTACCAATATTTTACCTGCTTAAAAGCATTGCAGAAAAAATAACTTGAAAAATTAGAGAATTATTTTCTAACTACTGATTTGCAAGTTTTTTTTGTTCTGTATGCAACAATAAGATAACTATAAACATATTTTTAAAAGATCAAAATGTTTTGAATCTATAAAAAAAATTACAAGATGTTCTAATTTCTCATAATTTGGTCTCCATCTATCAAATAATTAAAAGTCTGGTATGGTAGAAACAAATATTTCTTCAGTCCTCCATTAAATGAGAAGTAATGAATTTTGAAACACTGTCCTAGATTATTCTCAGGCAATACTTGTATATAAATGGTAGAAATAGAATATCAATACTCTATATAGGTAAACAAAATTTCAAGTGTTGATTGTCTTTAGTGCTATAGGTAAGAAATTAAGAAAACATAATAGGGTATTGCCATCAGGGGATTGTAGCAGCCACATTATTCAAGTATACATGCGTACAGAGTGTATAAAAAATATTTTTACAAACTTTAGAGGCAGATTCCTCACATCTAAATAAAGACAAAAGTCCATATAAACATCTGTCTGTAAATTCTTCATTTGAGTTATTAAGTTGTAAGTTTATGGTATATGCTGTTAAATGTACAATGCAAGATACAATCCAAAAATACTTTGACAAACATTGGGAGCGGGTTCATGATTCTACCATAAACTTTCTTTAGATTTAATAACTCAAAAACAAAGGATTTACATACATAGACTTTTGTCCTTGTTTTGGTATGAGGAACCTGTTCCCAAAGTTTGTAAAAGTATTTTTGATACATCCTGCATACACCTGTATAAATGTATGCTACAACGTTAGCATGAACGTTATTTTTATTGCCACTTCTATAATGCTGGTTTTTGTAATGTTAATCTGAAGTGGAATTTCGATAACTCACTATTTGTGAGTTATAATATTTCAGTATCTTTACAAAGTCAGTGTACTAACGAATCCTTTGAATAATACACAATAATGCTGTAGAACACCGGAACACACAGAATACCAAGAATACACCAGAACACTGAGACTCATTCAGACTTCTGTCTGAGTGCTTTATATATTAATATTTATGGTTATGTGATCCCAGTTGCACAATCCATTCAATCAGATATACTTGTTGCCTGGAGATCTGTGTTCGATCACACGTGTCAGTATCGACACTTTCTTCCTGCATAACAATGTAATACAGATTTTTAGTAGACTTGTATAAATTGCCATCAACAGAAATCATTGTTTTATGATTAACGCATTGGTTCTCAGTTGATCTCCAAAGTTAAGCAGTATTGTGCCTGATGGAGAATTGCTTAAGAACATTAGGTATTGTAAGCAATGGGAAACTAAACTCTAACAAAAGAAATCCATTCTTTGAAATGTTGGAGGAGTTGGTAAAGGCAGTGGTGGATATAATAACAAACTTATTTTATATCACATCTTACATCTGCATGATAGAGGAATGTCTTTATCAGCAGTTAAGGAGATACCATCTCTACAAAATGAGACACTGTAACTTTTTAGTAGGAGTTGCAACCACTAATTGTACCAAGTTCAGTTGGATTGAAACTGAAAAAAAACAAAAACATTATGATCAATGAATTTAACCTTTCAATTTAATAATTTATATAACATGATATTTCCTGCCAAAACTAAAAATAGGTGAAAAGTTACTTTGTTTGAGCAGTAATTATAATTATTTTTCTAATTATAGAATATCAGTGAAAAAGCAATGAATGTAAACTCAGATATAAAACCAAACTAGTAGCTAGAGTCATGTTAACAGTCATCTAGTAGAATAGTGTGTATGTAGGTATAGTAAATTTGTCAGGGTAGTTGAACAACCATGCACCACATAGTTTATTAGCCCTTTGAATAAATAGGCCTTCCTCCTGTGGAATGTTGGAGGTGGTAAAGATGGTGGTGCTTTAAATGACAGATCATATCTTACATTAATACTTGATGGAGGGAGGGATGTCACTATCAGCAGGAAAGAGATACTGTCTCTACAAAATGAGACACTAACCTTTAGTAGGAGTTGCAACCAACTAATTGTACCAAGTTCAATTGGATTGAAACTGAAAATACATTAGGATTACTGGGTTTAACTATTCAATGTTTGTATGATGATTCAAGTAAAAAAAGGAGGAAAAAGCTTTAATGACTTAGTTTTCATTCTTTTCTCTAATCTAATCCTTTTCACCAAAACTACAGAAGATAAAAATATTGAAAGAAAAGTTTGAAGTAATAGTAATAATAACATCAAATTTTCACATATTAAAATCTTGAAACTAGACACTTTACAGATTTTGGAATTGCAGTAAAGAGACCAGATACAGGGTAAACAAGTCAGCTGTTACTCAGGGGAGAACTTGCTGCTCTTACATTTTCAGTTTTTAAATTCAAAATATAAACTGAATATCTATGAATAGCAGAGTCCTGTCTGACTTGTACGAGCACAGTGAGCACAGCCAGCGACATATCTGTAGTGTAGGTTAAATCATGGTCATTTAACACAAGAAAAGTCATAAGAAATAAAAAGTCATCTACGATTTTGTCATATTCACAGATGTTTTGGTAGTTGTACTCCCTGACCTTCTTTGGGTGATTGAAATTGAGATATATGAACTTGAAATTCTGACCTCAGATAAGATCAAGAGACATAACTGACTTTAAAATAATGAATAACAGTTTGAACAATTACTGCAAAGTTAGAAAGAATAATAAAAAAAAAAACAAAAAAAAAGAACAATACATCCCTGATGGAATTCTTTATAAGATCTGAGTATGTTTACAGTATTTAGGATCCCTAGATTCAATCTTTCATTGAAATTCTACACAGCAAACACTTTACCTGAAACCATTATGATAAACAATAATAATGCATACCTGCATTCTTCAAAATTATGTAAACTTATTTATAAATGGAACTTTGTCTCTGTGTGTGTGTGTGTGTGTTTCCGTTACCTATAGACTCCAAAACGGCTGAACCGATTTTCTTGAAAATTTACACAGTTGTACTATAAGAGTTCTTAGCTAGGTTTTGTGTCAAGGTACCCCAGATAAATATTGAAAATCGATAATCGAAAAAATCGGGTTATAGAAGGAGTGGTCCAATTTTAATCAAATTTCATACACTCATAGACAAAGACATAAAAAACGATATTCAGAAGTTTCAAGATTGCAGTTCTTACAATAGTGCAGAAAATCAATAATATATATATATATATATATATATATATATATATATATAAAAGGCAAGATGTTTGTGTGTGTGTCTGTTTATGCCTGTATGTCTGTATTTTTTTCACCCCTTTTATTTTAGTTTTTGCTTCAGGTTTGGCTCTAAGTAGGTATAATTGTAGTTCTTAGTCTCAGGTATGATACCATTTACTCAGAGGACTTATTTAGCCTTCAAAATTCAGTTTACGACGAAAAAAACTTATTTGATATCAATGCCAGGAAATCAAAATTTGACTTGCATCCATTCATTTTTCTTTCAGTCTACGGTTTCGCTTTAACTGGAAACAACTAGTGATTTTTAGTCTTTCGTGCCAACGTCCAAAGAGTTTGAGCTCCAGGAACCATTACACCTGAGCAACGCCGGGCTATACTGCTAGTACAGTTAAAAAAGAATAAATTAATGATTCAGAAAATAGGATTGGTGAATCAAATCTTACTTTCATTTGCAAATCTTTGGGGTTATTTTAACAGTTGTCTTTTACGTGATATGCTATGATAGTAAACAGAAAATATTCACATTTTCTTTATTGTCAACTTAAAAAAATAGTTATAAAAATGGTGGCTATATCACAAAAAAAAGCTTCTGCATATTAGTGCTTTGCCTATCAATATCTTGTTTTTTATATTTCTTAATATTTACATCTGTCATTAGTATTATTGGTGCTTGTTTTAGAAAAATGTTGTTAAATACTTATTGCCTTTTATACTTGTTCCATTTAAAAATATCAATATAATATTCCTTCCATGAAAATACATGTGGATATTAACTGACTGAATTGACAAATAATTTGTAATACATTCACTTGCATTTTTAGACTGTCATTTACTAAATATTTAGAAAACACATAATTATATTATTTACATTGTTCAGACTGTTGTCCTTATCTTTATAACCATATGCACAACATTTCAGTCATTAACCACTCTGGCCTTCTTCAGGTGATTGCAATTTTAAACTGAAACCTTTATTTTGATTACTGGGTTATATCGTTCTCATTCCATGTACCATGCTACTTCTAGATGTCATGTAATTATCTCCCTTTAACTCGACTCTCTAATTTATTTGTTCACCACTGTTGTAGCCAGGTATTGAACTCACAACTCTTTGAGATCTAACTAATGCTTTCATCCACTAGGCCATGTGTCTTTAATTATGTTTTCATTTTCAGAGTGAAATCAATGAAAAATGCTTTACGCAGTAAACATTATTTTTTTTTGCATTTCTATTGTAAGAAATGACCAAGAATATTTTCAAAAATAATAAAAGCACTCTAACTGTTGTTTGAACTATTGGGCTCTTTCTTCTTTTTCATTTTTTTTTTATGTTAATAATAGAATCTTTCAGCCACACTGTAACCCTGCTAGCTGTTGCAGGTATATATTCTGTGACCCAAGAAAGAAAAACCTCATTTTTTTTCTTTTCAAGGACTAGAAGTGGCAAGAGAAAAAGATGGCCATTAATATTTCATGTGGATTAATCCATTCTAACAGCATTTAATACACTATAATATCATCATCCCACTATTACAAAAATGTTTTCCTTTTATTATTATGTGCCTGTGCTGTCAAAAATGATGACAAAATATTTATATCAATATGCCATCTAAAATGACAGCAGCATATATATTGATGTACCTACTACTGAGTATCTTGCATTAACACATAAGAAAAAACAAACAAAATAATCGAAACCCCTGATCGTGACAAGAGGGAAATATATCTTAAATCCAAAAAAAAAAAAGATGAGCAAATAGGTAAAATCCCCCAAACCATATCCTATTAATATTATTTTTATTAATATTAAAAATGATCATGGTGGAGGGTTCAATGTAAATAGTATTATCTTTTTACAGAGCCAAATATGTATAGTATGCCAAAAATTCCAAATTTACATTCGTTAAATAGTTATTTTAGCAAGAAGATTTTCGCTTATTCAGTAATGATCAAAACAAATTTTTTTTTTATCATTACTGAAGAAGCTGAAATAGCTATTTAATGAATGTAAATTCGGAGTTTTTTGACATATATACACACACACACACACAGTGGTCTTTATCATTATAGAGAGGATATATATGTATACATTCTTCACTACTCAATGACATAAGACACTGTTAAAGAACAAACACATGGCAAGAGCTTTTATTACTGATAGTAAAGAGAATGAACTGAACCAATGCTGCCTCACTACTGTCTCTCTCTCTCTCTCTCTCTCTCTCTCTCTCTCTCAGCATGACAGGAGGCAAAAAAATAAATATATATACAATGGTCTTTATTATAATAGAGAGGATCATTATGGAAGCTACACTTGAAAAACTGAAGAATTAATTTGCAGAAACATCAAATATACAAATGTGTTCAGCTGTCTGAACAATATTTGAATATTAGAAACTCTTCTTAAATTTCTAAACAATGTAATAAGAGACTTTTGATAATATACTAGGTTGGCTAGAAACTTATGACTCATTTAGGAAATGGTAAGAAAACAAAATTTTATAGAGCACTCAGAACAGCATCAGGCCTAAATGGTGGATATGGAAGAATCTCAATACCAACTATCTATTTGAACTTCTTAGTCAACCTGGCAATGTGTGGCCTTGCATTGCCTTGCTGTAATAAACAGCAAAATGAAGATAGGTTAGTCAGAATGTCTGTACTAATTTAACTACCAGCCTTTGTATACTGCAGTTGTTTATTGCTCCTGCACAGTTTATTTCTCTTTGTGTTGGCCCCAACTTGAAGAAAAGAGTTTGTTTCCGAATGACAATGCAAGGCCACACACTACCAGGTTGACTAAAGAGAAGTTCAAACAGAAGGTTGGTGTTGAGAGTCTTCCATATCCACCATTCACTCTCAATGCAGCTCCAAATGACTATAGCCTATTCTGCTCAATGGCATACTTCTACACTTTTGATGAAATTAAGGACATTTGTTTACAATTTTTTGGCATTTAGAACAGATTTGAGTGCCAGCTGATCGCTGGTAGAAGTTTAAGAATGAAACTTTGTTTTGAAAAATAAATGCTGGTGTTGCTCTATGTAATTTTGTTGTTTTCTTTCTGCTTCCTAAGTGAGACATGACTTTCTGGCCAACCTAATAATATGAGTTATATATAACTGCACTTATGAGTAATTTTTTATAAATTTCAGTTCTAATTTGAAATATGTTAATTAGCAATGCATTTTTCATTGAAAAACTTTTCATTACATTTCTCTTTTTGACCATTACACTATGACAGAGCTTCAGAATGATATACTTCTTCTTCTTCTATGTGCCATGTCCCTTTAGGACGTAGATGTTAATGGCCTATCACGGCTCTTAGCACGTTTTCTTCTGTTACCCCACCCAAACCCCACTCTGCCATCTACCTGCTCATACTGTCAAATATGTTATCTGCTGCTTTCCCTTGTCTCTCTATCCCTCTATCTGACCTGTGAGTATCAGATTCTCCAAGCCTTCTTTCCTCATTACATGTCCCAGGGACTTAAGTTGTCTTTTCTTGATGTTCAGTATTAATTTTCTTTTCGTTTCCATCTTTTCCAAAACCTCATCATGCTTGTTTCATGATATCCACAGCATTCTTTTAAAGAACTACATTTCAGTTGCTTCAAGTTTTTCCTTCATCTTTGTTGATATTGTCCAGCATTCGTGCCATATTGAAGAACAGACATCACATAGCAATCCAGTACTGTCTTTGTTTCTAGCAAAATTTCCTGTCTTTTAATATTCTGCACAGCTTCTGGAATGCATCCTTTACTATGCCAATTCACCTTCAGATTTCAGTGTCACACTTTCTGTCTTATGTTAGAACGCTTCCCAAGCTGTTAAATTTTTGTACATGCTTGATTTTAGTATCCCCAACCTGTAATTGGCATTTTGGTCTCCTCTGTTTGATGATGACTATACATTCGATTTTCTTGTTTGTTTGTAGTCTTCTCTTTAACTTTCTTCATCTATCTTTTTTAGGAGGTCTTGTAGTTTTCTTTCTATGTCAACTATCAGCACTGTATCATCTGCATATCTTACATTTAGATTGAGACTGCCGATGACAAATTCTGGCATAACCTTTAGGGCCGTCAGAATAGTCTTGCTTTACAAGTTAAATAGATCTGTTGAAAAGACACATCATTGTTTTATACCCCTTTCACTTTATTTTAAAAATCAAATGTGTATTGTCAGTGCTCACTTTACTGTGGCCTTGTGCAGATGAAAATAAACTTAGTAAATTACTACTTCAATTGCATTTGCTTTCATCACAAATACCTTGTAAGGTAACTCTATTTGTAAATCCTCTCCTCGGTAACTTTATTGCAACTTCTTTACAGGATGTTTGTTATTTGCAAACATCTTGCAGTGTTTTTTGTAACCTTTTCCGTGGCACTTTTTGTAGATAAATTATTTCAACAGAATTTTCATTGTAATTCATTGCAAAAATATTTCCCTTATTAATTAAAAAGAACTTTCAGTGTTCAAGGAAATTATTAAAAAAATCTTTTACAGTTTGAACTTCCTACCCCTGTTTCTAAACTTCTTTTTTACCCACTGATAAATAAATAAATAAATATCTAATTAGTTGTTTTTGTTCATTTGTTACTATAGCCAAACAAAAGCATTTGTGTACAAGCCACAACTTTTATGAAGTCTTTTTATCATTATGCAACCAATGCAAACTGTAAATAGTTCTTTACTAGCATTTTCTTGAAAGAGATTTCCTCATTTACAATTTGCTATCAACTTTGAGGTTTCCTCTCCCCCCACCGTTATCTTGATAACCTAATTTAATAAGGCTCATTTTTCTATTTACTCTACCAAATGAAACCATAACAATGACAACACACAGTTATTATCATTATTCTATTTATTCATCTTTCTTCATTGTTATCATATTTATTTGTCGACATTTTAATGGGTATGTACACACAAACACACACACACAGTAGCATGCATAAATATTATATGTATGTGTGGGTACATGCATAATAAAATGATTGAAATGCCTTCATATTTAGATGGGTTATATCAGAATGAATCTATCAACTCTACAGCTTAATAGTATTGATGATTACAGTGATGATAATGAAGATAATATTGATGATGATGATAATTTATATAGATATTTGATGTGTAAATGAAATGAACTTTGTATTAAAGGTTTGTAAAAAATGAAAGTACTTTTGATAACCTCTTGTACTACTACAAATAATAATATAATGGTAACATAATATTTAGAAGTGTATATTAAAACCTTTAACACCATTCATCCTCATCCATTAGTTATAGGTGGCTGCACAACTGCAGTAGCATCATCTTCAATTTTTACTTATTTATTTTCCTATTGCCATAGTAGTATATGATAACACTAATATTCAAAGCACTCTATTGTCTGATTATCAGAATTGCATGTAATGGTTGTAAAAACATTTTATTGACCAAATAAACTCACCTATGCTAAAGATTACTAAAGAATTTTGGAGTACAGATATGGTAAAAAAAAATGTAAATTTTAATATATAAACCTTTTTCTGAACTTTTACAATTTTTAATGAAAATTAGATTTCCCTTTTTTCATCTTGTTTTTTTTTTTAATTATCAACATTAAACACATACAAAATTCAATCAAATGAAAAGATTTCACAGATGTTAGTTTTGTGGATTATTGAAAGAATTGCTTAACAGAGGAAGAATTACACTCCTTGCTTCGGTTTTTGGTTTAAATAAATGGGATGAAGTTATTAGAAAAAATTTAATCTTACAACCCAGTTTAAAAGTAAGGTTTTCCAAAAATCTAAAAATAGACATTGATTTCTGTCTACTTTCTTTTAATGCCACCACTTTAATTTTTCTGTGATGTAAAAATTTTTTTTTTTTTTTAACTTTCACCAGTAATATATCTTGCTTTATTTTGAAATAAAAAGTTGCTGATAATGTGTGAATTTTCTCTTAGGGATTTCATGTAGAAATGGCCATACAACTGATTTGAACATCGAAATTTATTTTATATATATATATATATATATATATATATATATATATATGTCTTTCCCTTTTGTGTTATAGAGGTATTGTTTTTTTTTCTTTTTTAGAGGTAAAAAGATTTGAGCCCAGACAGCATGTAACATCTATATCAGTTTACAATTCACTTCCTGCCTAAATTTAAAATTTCCCTCTCTTTGCTGTTTTCATTGGCTCTTTCTTCTCAGTGCTTTCCCTCTTGTTTTCCTCTTTGCATTTCCCTTTTCTCTTTCTTGATTTCTCATCTTTTCTGCACTCTTTCTTTTTTTCCCCATCTTTTTTAATATCTTCTTACCTCATACAAAAAGATTTCCAAAAAAAAAAAGGAAGTGGTGTTTTTTTTAAAAATATTTTTTCAATAAAACATCTATTACGATCATTATTAACTACATGATAAGACATCGTTCTTTTAATGTGGAAACAAAATGCACAATTTTGTAGTAGCTTGTAGATGTTCTAAAGTATAATTTATAATAAATATTCATTGCTCTATTTTCATATTGAGCACTGTTTTAAATTAATGTTTTGAACATTGCAATTATTTTTTTCGTTCCTTATATGAATATGTAGGTGCGTGACCGAGTGTTCACTTTGTGATCATAAGGCCAGAGTTTGAATTTGTCAGGAATTCGATTTGTCAGAAAGATGACTTCTCGATGTTATCAGTCTGGAGGAGGTGTTCCCAGCATGCAGCACATTTGGAAAGTGCCTGAAAATCATACCACAGGTTGACCCAAATCTTGTGAGTGAAATTGGGTAGGCTAGACCCTCTGGGAGCTGTTGATGGTTGTGCTAGCATGAAGGCAGGAGTCATCAAAGATTGTGGGTTTGAGCATTCTGGCTTTGTTCAAACTGTTGTTCATGCTAGATAATACACTTTCTTTCAGAAACTGTAGCTAATGTCTGTTCAGCAAAGTTGCAGTATAAACCACGGGTGGGCTCTGTGAGTGTTGAACATGTCTGAGCAGGCATCTACAACAGGGATTAGCTTTCTGCCCTAGTAGACAGGCATCCTTGGCATACATACAAACACACAGATTATATTATTTGCACAGTAAATTCTTATCTAGCATTTTGGCTTCAGTTTTGAAGTTCTGAGAACTTGCCATTACTCTCAGATTCTTTCTGACCTGAAGAGGTAGTACCTGTTCAGGTTCCAACTATGGGTTAAATAGATCTGTAGGAAACCAAATTGGTAAAATACTGAGCTCACTGAGAAAAATGAACCCCTAGCCATTAAGTTATTCATCTTGGAGAAGGTATTCTGATACAAAACAAGCATCTTTAATAGCATTTAATGATGTAGATGAATTTTTCGCAGGGGTAAATACTTTTGTTATTCACAGATTGGAATTGGTTCAGTGGAGAGTTTATTTTCCCTCACTTAAAAGCTTCAAGCACAAACATTGCTTTTAAAAAGTATTATCTTGTGTATTTTCAATGCACAACGGCTGACCATGACTAAAAAAGACACTCAACAAAAGTTAATAACAATGTAAACTTCTAGCCGAGCTTAAAAGTCACATTTGAGCTGCAAGCATGTGAAAAAATGGAATGGTACAATATCAACCAATGGTTAAACTCCAAGACAAAATAGCAAGATAAATATATTTGTACAAATATATAAATAAAATCACCTCTCTTAAATTAGCAAGTCAATTAGTCAACCAAAATGTTCTTGAATTATAGGATGGCTATTGGGCATAGTACATCCTAAACAAGTAGGGCTTTCATCTGTGACTTGTTCCATAAAATCACTGTGGTGTATCTATCTTACTATTTTAATCACACTGAATAGAGAAAGAATCTTGAGGTTGAAAGTTATTTTTTTCTTGAAAGAGGTCACTTCTTTAATGTGTAATAATTTTCTATTTGAGTTTTGTGAAATAACCAATAATTATGGAGAGATGGCTATTACTCTCAAAAACATATTGTATCAAAAATTGTTTGTCTTTGAATTGATAAAATTCTGGATGGGGATAAATAATTTTTTAGAACATGAACTTATGAACAAAGTAAAAAGTTTTTGTTCAAAGTTCTTTAAACATTTTCTTATAACACATAACTTGGATAAGTCCCAGGCCTAACTAATAAAACAACTTTTAGGCAAAATTCAAATTTATTCATCAACATAGCCTCCTTCTAGGGTGATACACTGATTCCAATGCTTATCTAACAATTCGATGCCTTTTTTGTAGAATGATTTGTTTTTGGCCTCAAAATATGCCTCAGTTTTTTATATCACTTCTTCACTGGAACCAAATCTCTTTCCTTGAAGCATTCTTTTGAGGTTTACAAACAACCAGCTAGTTGCTAGGGGCCAGATCTAGTGAATAGGGTTGATGCAGAAGCAATTTTAAGTGCAATTCGTTTTGCCATCGTTGCAATTGACTTGTGACATGGTGTGTTGTCTTGGTGAAAGATGACTTTTTTCTTCTTCATTTGTGGCCGTTTTTTGGCAATTTATTTCTTCAAAATCACCGTTAATGCTATATAATATTTGCTATTGATGGTTTTTCCTTTCTCAAGGTAATTGATGAATAAAATACCTTGCACATCCCAAAATAGTGAGACAAAAACCTTGCCTGCTGATGTTTGCATCTTTGGTCACTTTGGACGACTTTCACCTGCTGCTGTCCACTCAGCTGACTGCTGATTTGACTCTGGAGCAACGTGGTAGATCCGTGTTTCATCCATTGTCATATATTTATACAGAAACTTCTTCTTATTGCATTGAAACAGTGGCAAACAACGCTCTGAATTGTCGACATATTGTTGTTTTTGATTGACTGTGAGCAAACACAGCAACCACCTTGAACACAGTTTTCTCATTGACAAATATTCGTGCAAAAGGGTGAATACACTGCCTGCTGATATGTTCAACTCTTCTGCTATATCACACAACTTCAATTTACAATCTCCCAAAACGAGTTTGTGGATTTTTTTTTATGTTTTGGGGGACAACTGCCAATTTTGGGTGACCTGAGCATTTGTGTCTGTACAACCACGTTTAAAGTCAGCATACCACCTCTTAACCATTATTTCCAATGAAGCAGAGTTCAAATAACACTTATCAAGCTATTGCTTTGCTTGAACAGTATTTTTTCCCCATCAGAAAGCAATACTTTATCAACACACGAAATTCAGATTTTTCCATGTTTTGAAAATTTGCAACAGTAGCTTCACTTAAATAACTGTAATTTGTAAACTAATAATTTGACTGGGCCCAAATTTTGTCTCATGCCATTTGACGGTTAGTACTTCATAAAAATCATATGGATTTATGTCAGGCCCGGGACTTATTGAGTGATGTGTTATATAACAAATACCCAATAGGTTATGCTCGCCTTGGTTGTTATACTCACAATGTTTCAATCATTTTAGCCTCTGATCTTCTTCAGATGTTTATCATTATATTCTGTAACTGTGTCATTATTTTGAACCAAACTCTTTATTCAATTCTTAACTTTATCTAAAAGACACATGACTTAGTAGATTAAAGTGTGAGTTAAAACATATATGGTTCTGTGACAGTTGTGGGTTCTCTGGGTCTATTAGTTTATAGTTAAAAAAAAAAATGAATAAGCAATACAAATGTGAACAAAATTCATGTGTATTAATATGAAATATTTGCTAAGCATGAACTAAGAACACTATATCTCTGTGAATTGAGTAAACTGTTTGATTTCAAATTATAATAAAATTACTGGGTACAACACACACTTGAATAAGACTGAAGGTACAAAGACATTGTGTGTATAACAACCAAGATGAACATGTCATTCTAAATAACAAGACATTTCTCAACCTTTAACAGACTGCATTATTCACTACTTTCCTTTCCACTGCATTCTTTTTCAGAGCTTCTCTACTGCACTATGCACTTTCAGACATGGTCAGTCTGTTGCCATAGGTAGGACTACAAGAGTCAGCATAGTTAACAATTATTTTAGAACATTTTGAACAAAAGCTATATATCATAAATAAAAATATTTTTAAAACTATATGTCATAAATAAAATATATTTTTAAATACATGATTTCAATTTTAAAAAAAATATTTTACACTATTTACATTATTCAGATTGTTGTCTTCATTTTTATTGTCATATGTCCAACATTTTAACCATTGTATATTCTGGCCTTCTCCAGTTGATATACATTAGAATTTCAAACCGAACTATTTAATAGGATGGATTGTTCTAGTTCCACGTGGCATGCCCTTTCTGGATATCTTAGTTTTAGTTATCTCCATTTTTAGTAGCTCAACTAAGTAACAAATGGCCATGTATTGAACTCATAACTCACTGGATTACTTGGGGGCATCAGTGAATGAATTTTGGGGTCTTATGAACCTAATGTTTCAGTAACCTATTTTAACAGAGCTCATATTACAATTTTTGTTTTTCTCTAGTTTTCTTTATTACTGGTTCACATACTGTATTCATGTCTATGCTTCACCAGCTTAGGAACAGGGGGACAGTTCCCCCACTCTTTTTTTAATTTTCAATGCTGTACATATATGTAGTGCTGGTTGAAGACATGCAATTTATTGAAGCTATTTTTAGGTAAATAGAAAGTTAATCAACAAGATAACACTGTGGTTTTGTAACCAATGTATATCTTGATTGAATTTTTATTATTATTAGAGAGACATTCCTGATGCATGTAAGTGAACTTGTAGACAACATTGATGTGCTAAAGTTTTGATATTGTTGTTTTATTGTTGGTGGTGATCATGCTAAAGGTTTTAGTTTTTTATAATAAATGAGCTTATTTTGTTTTCATCAATAGGTCATATGTATTAATATATTAGATTTCTTTTTTTTTTAGTTCATTATCTCATTCATTATCTATAATATTGTTATTCTTATTTTTTCTGAGGTTAGTTTAATTTATTTAGTTAGAGAAATTATTATTAATTAATGTTTGTTCGACAATTTAAAAGAAAAGACAAGACACCACAAGCTGAATCTCCAAACATACAAGCATGTGTCGTATATATATGTGTGTGTGTGTGTGTGTGTGTGTGTGTGTATATGTATTTGATTTAATAATTTAAACATATTATGTCTATTTTTATTTTAATCTTTTCTTAGTTACTAATAAGTTTCCTGGTATAGTGGTTAAAAAAGCAAAAAGGTGCTCTATGTATTTTCATTAGTTTTAATTTAATTTTATTTTTATTGTTACAAGTACTTTCAGTTTTGTCCAAGATCATCTTCAAGGGGTTGTTAAAGCATAATTAATGTATTAGGATCTTGAATAAGCTCTTGCTGTTTTCTAACAGATTACAGTGTTCCCAGAACTGTATGCATGTTGTTTCAGATGGTAATGCATCTATAAGGAAGTACTACAAGCAATCTTGAAATTCAGTGTATGTCATTTTGTCATTTTTTGTTTCTCATAACATTAAACATGTTAGATTTTGTGCCAAAGAAAGTGTATTTGAAAGAAATTTTACTGTACTACTTTATTTAAAAGAAATCTGAAGCTGAAGCACATAGAAATCTTGTTGAGTCTTACAGTGACTATGCTCTGTCGGGAAAAACATGCAGAAATTGGTTTAGACACTTCAAAAATAATGATTTTGATGCTGAAGATAAAGAGCGTTCTGATGCATATAAAAAATTGGAAGACAAAGAATTTGAGGCATTACTTCATGAAGGCTCATGTCAAATGCAAACTGCACTTGTGGAACCATTAAGAGTTGATCACACAACAGTTTCACTACATATGAAAGCATTAGAAATAATTCAAAAGCAAGGACATTGGGTGCCATACAAGTTGAAGCCAAGAGACTTTGAACAGGCATCTTGTCACATGTGAACAACTGCTTCAATGGCAGAAAAGGAAAGGTTTTTTTTTTGCATTGTATAGTGACCATTGATCAAAAGTGTATGCACTGCAATAACTCTAAGCACAGAAAATCATGAGGTAAGTTTGACTATACATCAGCACCAAAGCTGAATATCCATTGTTCGAAACTTCTGCTTTGCATTTGGTAGTAGTTTATTATGAGCTGCTTAAACTAACTAGAACCATCATAGGATATTACTCTTGACTGCAATTGATGTGTTTGAGCTGAGCCTTGAAGAAAAAAATGGTCTATATACGAGCAGAGACACTACAGTGATGTTTTAACATGATAACTTGGATGGAAACCTACTTGGAAATGTTTAAATAGGAAGTCCTACCCCACCTGCTGTATTCACCAGATTATTTATCACTTGTTCCAATCAGTGACTCATAGCCTGGATGAACAGAACTTTCATTCTTATGAAGATGCCAAAAAATGGGTCAACTCATGGTTATCCTCAAATGACATGTCATTTTTCTGACCTGGAATTAAAATGCTACCAGAAGAATAGGAAAAAGTAGTTACTAGAAATGGAGAATACTTTCAGTGACATGTTTCTTACTAATTTTTGTAAATAAAACATTGCTTTTCATAAAAAATCAGTGAGAACTTATTCAAGGTCCTAATAGTTGTCTGTTATGAATATTCTTGTGGTTTAACCATTATAAATTTTGAGCATACAGGTAAGAATGTGACTTCATTTAAAAATTATATGGTGTAAGAGAAGTAATTTAATTTATAATATCTATAAAAATTGCAATTTACCTAATTTAAACTGTTGTTTTTCTTCCAACAATTACAACTTAGATATTTTAAAAACCTACTGTTATAGGAATTTTAGAACATTGTTACTATACTCATAATTAATTTTGTTTAGTGTTGGTTTTAATTTTTTGATAAAGATGGCTTGAAAAATTTGAATTTTTTTGTCTATTATTTTCATGGTAGAGTATGCATGCATTGTCAATTAATATTTTCCTAAATCGTGACTTTGTGCAGGAATGTTGTACAATTGATGATAAATTGGGCACATCCTTCTTTTGACCAACATGTATGTTTGTTTTTCTATCAGATATATAATCTCCCAAAAGACATTTAAATTGATATACGATGCTGAATTTTTGCAAAATGCTAGTTGGTGGTAGAGGAGTTATTGTGAATAATTAAGTTGGTTGTATTAAATTTAGTATCATATATGATTTACTTTTTTTTTTCTTCTTCTAATCATTTCACCCCCAAGCAAGGCAGAACCACCACTAGTGTGTAGGGGGCTACAGTAATAAAAAAAAGACTGTGAATAGTGGGTATTAAAGAAAGGATAAAAGAGAATAGAAAATAGCAATTGACATTGCATTTAAATTTTTGGAGATTGTAGCTATCAAGGAAGCTAGCAAACAGAAGGGAGTTCCACAGGTGAAAAGTGCAAGAAAAGAAACTGTTTGAGTAGAAGTTTTATTTTTTTACTGGGATCTGTGGGGGATATATTAGTGCTTATGAGTTGAGATTTTTTCATCTTGTTTATAGTTAAAATGCATTTGATTATGGTATAAAAGGTTGATCAGTAAGGATTATTGGAGGAAGCATGTTTTTTTTTTGTTTTTTTTTTATTTATACTAATATTTCTAAAAGCTCATCTAATTTGTTCTCTTATCCTTTCTCTGACACCTCCTGTTCCTTGCAGTACAGCCTGTCTTTCTTGGGGGGAAATGATGATAAAGAAATATATATATATATATATATATATATATATATATATATATAATTCTGATGATCTAGAATGAAAAGAAACTTGTCTAACAGATATTTTGATGTTCATTTCATAGTGTTAACTCAATTATTAGGCTGATTTCTTTTTCTCTAAATGTTTCCTTAAGTTAGTGGGAGGGGAGTGTGTGTGTGTGTGTAAGTAAATATATATATCTGTAAAATGAATATTTATAATTTTATCATTTTATTTCACTTTTTTCTCTGAAATATATAATCTTTCATTAAATAATGCTGACCATGAAGATTTCATTTTTTAAGTTTTTCCAGCATTCTAACAATTTTTTTTTTTAAGGAATAAAAATTGTCCATAAAAACAACACAAAACATGAGGAAAAGTAACAACACCAAAGTGAAAAACACTCTTGGAAATATCTATACAAGAGGCTGAAAGCACTTGGGAAAATAAAAATTATGGACAGTTTTTATATTCCTTACCTTCCATAAAACAGAAAAATGTTATGGCGCTGGAAAAACTTTATAAAAAATTAAATTTTCCTTGTCAGTCATATTATTTAATGACAAATCTTTGAAAAAAAATTGCTACCTAAATATATACATGTAAATATACATGTGAATTATCTCCTTAATTACTTCCCTTGATATATAACTTTCATTCATAAAATTTATTTCATTCATTCTCTTTAACTTGTAGAATAGCCACAATTACACTAATTGCAGTGTAGCTGATTTCATTACAAAAATTACTCTTGCAGTATTCTAATTGAGTGAATCTACTCTGAATATGCATTGATTATTCTGTTTCTTTGTTTTTTTTTTTTGTTTTTTTTCATTCATCAGTAGTCATGTATATTTGGTGACAAGGAGGGGAATGATTGATATAACTCTCTTAATTGATATTTTTTTTACAAAGAAGTGACTTGATAAAAACTGAATTGAATCACAGAGTAAATCTCAACCTCTTGCTTGTTTTGATTTTGCAAGGCAATTAACTTTTAGTTAAAGTTATTAACCGGTGTCAAAAAAATATTCCAGTTTGGGTGATCTAGAGTTTGAGAAAAAAAGATCAGTTCTTTTTCTTTTTTTTTTTTTTTAAACTTTTCATCCCAAGCAAGACAACAGAGCCACTAAGATGTATGTGTGTTGCTGGATATGAAAGAAAACATTAATGAGCAGAAACAATAAAATAAGAGAAATTAAAGAGACAGAAGATAAAAATTGACATTGCATTTAAATTTTTGAAGATCAACTTTGAATGGAAAGTAAGGAACAAGAAAAAAGTTCCTTGAGTAAGAAGTGTGATAGAGGAAACTGTAAACATAGAACCTACGGTTACATCTAGTCATTTCAACTGTAAAATGATGAGATCCTGCTGCCAGGATCTCATCATACTATGTTTAAATTCATAAAATCTAGGTGCCATGGGATAGAGTTCTGCATTGTACAGCAAAAAGGAATGGCATGTCTAAATTGGTATTAAGCGTAACAAAGTCAGTTTCTTTAATTATATTGAAAATTTTGGATTATGAAATAAGGAAAATGTCCAGAATATTTTCTAAAAATTAATGTTTATGTACTTTAATTTATTTAAATTATTATCCCCATCTTGATTATTATAGTTATTATGGACACATTTTAGCCAAGTAGCCTACAGCCATCTTCAGGTGACTAATATTTTGACTGATATGAGAGATCTGTTGGTTATTGTTTTTATTTCTGTGATTTGATTTCTGTTTTGAATGCAGGTAATAAAGAAGACAAAATATTTGATAAATACAATGCCTGAATAAATGTACGCTGACAGTAACTCCGTAAAATTACAATTCCTATATTACCTTCCTGAGATTGTTGAATAAAAGTTCTTGTTTAGTCATATTTGCACAATTATTGGGTGAGAAATTACACAGCATGACTAACTTTTTCTTCTATTTATTTATGATGGCAAAATAGGAGTTAAGATGAGGCAAAATATAACAATTTGGTTTTATCTTTCCAACATAAGTAGAAAAGAAATAATATTGGCTATTGTCAGAACTTGAACTAATTTACTGATTTCATTTTCTTATTTATTGAATTTTGATTTAAAATTTGTGACCAATTGATTAATGTTCACCACTGAATTACTAATAATTCTGCAGCTTATTGGTAAATGTTTGTAATCAACACAATATTTTCTTTGAAATTTTGTCTCTGAGAAATTTTTACTATAATATGTGAAAACCTGTAAACATAACACAATGGCCACAATGCAAGTGTTATTATTTGGTCCAAAAATACTTTATAAATTAAAAAAGACATTTGTTTAACAAACATCTATCATTAAGCATTAATTTAATGTTACAGATTAACAATAATTTGACTGTTGGTGAAGGTTAAAATCAAATGCTTTTACTGTAATTGTCAACTTGATTGCAGAATAAAACAAATTGAGGAAGAAAAATCTTTATTCAATTATCTTGCAGGTTTGAACCATTATTTGCTCACTTCAAACATTTTGCTGTAATAAAACTGGTTATGAAATTATTCACAGCCTTTGATGGTTAATTTTATTTTAACACCTCTAAATTAAACATTAGAGAGTAAATAAAAGATTTTTGATTTACTTTGCTTTTTTCTAATACTGCACAAGATGAAAGTGTAATATCTGTTCACAATGAAAACAGCATATGTTTTTTTTTATTTACTTAAATGTTGGTGAGCTTTAGTTCACAAATTTTAATCCTAATTTCAAAATCTTCGAATATAAAATGAATTCATATAGAAAAAAATGTGTTATGAAATTCTACTTGTGAAACTATATGAACATTGCCAATCAATTTGAGAACTTGTTTTTTTATACAAAAGTAATACAAATACATGTTAAGAAAGAATTATTTTCCACCTTCCAACCTCTCTCTCATGGGCGGGATGTTGTAAGTCCCTCACTGCTCTATCACTACTATGATGGAAAGTACTCAAACTACATTCCTTGTTTCTATCGGGTCTAACCTTCACAGCAAGGAAATGCCATGCCACCTACATTGTAGCAAACTACCCACATTTTCACCGTATTCCATCACTGAGAAGTAAATTCCACTCTGAGAGCTTCTTTCCACAAACCACTGCCCTGTAGAACAGACCCCCAAAGAGGATGTTTCCCCAATCACTAAAATCTTAACCTGTTCAAATTTAGATTTAGCCATTATCCATACCCACTGCATATAAACTACCTGTTAACATAACTCTATCTTTGACAAAAATAACTCACTCAGTGCACTTAAAACATGGACATGTGTTTGGTTTGATTTATGCCAAAGAAATTTTAACAAAAATAAAAATAGGCATGTCAGTATATTGATAGGTGTTAAGAATATATTTAGACTTCATTTTAATATTAACATTTAATTTAAAATAATTAAGATATTTTAGGACCTTAACAACAAAATTATTCTCTATTTAGTCAGATGTCTTCATCAGGCTACAGGTTAGATCTATTTTGAAAAAGTAGTAGTTTCTCAGCATTTTGTGTTACTTATGCTAAAGTTCATTTATATATTAGATCAGTAAAGACTACCTTTTTTTTGTTGAATAGAAATATTAAATAAGAATGAAATATTTGCATGTTCAGTTACTAGAGTTTAGGTTCTATTCAAAACACTTGGTGACATTATTGCAAGTTAGATCCACATTGAAATAATGAATTAATGACACCTTATTTCAATGTTGGAGAAATCTAAAAAACTTAATACTCATTATATATGTTATTTAACATAAAAAATAGTGTATGTATTAATTAGAAAATACTACTGCATATATCCAAATTCATTTTTATATATGACCAACATATTGCTCTCTGATTAAGATATTTCAGTTAGGTGGAATTTTAAAATGACAAGAATATCTGACCTGAAGTGATGGTAAGCTATTACTTCAGAATTCATTCCTCATTGATGCTCCACAAATCCAACCTTGTACCAATAATATTAACTTTTTAAAATGTTTTGATAATTTATGAGCTTTTACTAACAGATACACTTACAGCCTGATGTATGCAGAATATACCATGAGTAATAATTTATTGATTTTTATTTAATTTTATTTTCCTGATGGATCATTTCTGTTAAGTTTAGCTGATTTACCAAGGCCAGGCATGTTTTACTCTCTTGTATATTCCAGCTATACAATCTACTATTTTGTGTTTTACCACTGCCTTTCTTGCTCTATAAGCAGCAGAACTAGCAACTGCAGAATTGGAAACTGTAGAGTCATTGACAGCAGTAGTAGTAGTAGTAGCAACTGTAACAGTGGAAGCTGCCTGCCTGTCATCATCAGTGTCAGGGAGCTCCCATGCCTACTCTCCTCTTCTCAGCTGCTCACTCTTTCATTCAGTGGTTGCCTTCTGCCCTGCTTGCTAAAACATGTTGGCTATTGATGACATAGGAAATCAATGAGTGGAAATTGACAGTGTGAGAATTTATTGGTTTGTTTTTATTTTTATTTATTTTTCTTTCCTTCTTCCTCTTCAGTCTATATACTGTACAGAATCACAAGACGTGTCAAAAACTGCTCTCCAAGTTACTCTCCCTTTTCTCTTTCTATTCAAATTGTCCTGCCACTGTTTGAATAACCACCACCATCATCATCATAATCATGCTATCTACAATGACTCCTTTTAACAAACAGGATAGGACAAAGTCCAGAGAATGGGATTATAAACTCTGGATAAAGACTATATCAACAAAGAGGATTTTTATATTTATCTTTTAATCTCATTTTTTTTTTAAATTATACTGTTTTGAAAAATTCACTTTCTTAATATTTCCTTTAAAAAAAAAAAAGAAAGATAGACAAATCCTAGGAACAATGACACCTCTGCTCTGTAGTCTACTTTCTAAAACTACTTTTGTATATAATATTTTTTTTAATTTACATGTCTCAGAACAAAAAAAAAAGTAAAATGAGAAAACCCGTTTTCCAAAAGACAAAAAGAAACAACCCATGTCTGACAATATTACAAACAAGGATTTTATTTTTCAAGAAGTTGAAAGATACAAATATTTAATTTTCTTTGTTTAAGAGCACAAAATTTTGGGACAATGTTTGCCTGTGGTAAGTCATTGTGCTTTTTATATTTTCATCCATTAAAAAAGAGTTTCATTGACTTTGTGTATGTGAGTAACTAACTTATGTGTGTGTGTCTATATATATATATATAGAGAGAGAGAGAGAGAGAGAGACTATAATTATAAGGAAAGTATTCTTGATGTCAGAGATCATGTGTTTGTAGTATGGATATAGGGTTCAACACTGTATAGTGACTGTCAGTTTCTAATCTTGGTCTAAAGATTGCATTGAAGAATAAAACTGACAATGACTATGCAATATTAAAGCTATATCCATTTGATATATATATATATATATATATAATATATATATATATATAACACTTATAAACATGAATCTGATTTTGTAGCAATCTTGGGACTATTGAATATATGCACACATGTTAATGATATTTGGTATATGTATGTTAACAAAATATTTACACACACACACACGTGTGTGTGCGCGAAAAGATACTGGTATTTGATATATTGAGAATTGTCATTATAGAATTTATTTTTTACAATTTTATTCCTTGAAAATTTAAAATGATTAAAAAAACACATTTTAAAAAATATTTTTATATTTCAAATACTTTTGACATGTTCACACATTGCAGATTTTTTTTCCTCTTAACTTGACAAGTTTCTTTGAGTTAGAATGTCTTAGTTGAGATTATGACTTTAATGTCATTATTAAGTCAAATACTACCTAAAAAATATTTGAAAATGATTTCATTCTGTAGAAATAATGATAGTAATATAAAAATATCCTCCAATTTCTTTATATATATATATATATATATATATATATATATATATATATTGTGTGTACACACACATTTTCTCTCTCTCTCCACATATATAGTATATTTAGACAGCAATCTCTCTTTTATGCAGGTTTCATTAAGAATGACAGACAAGTTGTTATAGTTAAGTTTTTGGTATAATTTTTTATATGATTTATATTTTTTTCTTTTTGAGACATAAATTATATAGATGTGTTCAAATGTTTCATTTCTCTAAGTGCTTTTGGCTATACTTTAGCAATTTGGACAATTTTTACATATATTAGAAACTTATACACACACACACACACATGCAGTATATATATATATATTATAAAATGCTCAACAAGTAGGTTTTATGAGATATATATATTTGATTTTGGGACTTATATGTTCGTTATGAAACATTTAATATACTTTTCTTATTATTCAATTTGATTTTCTTTTTAATGATTTTTGTTGTTATTTTGCTTAAATATTCAGTGAAAAATTCACCTTAAATTTTTGTACAACTGCATGTTTTGCTTTTTATTGTTTTGTTTTGTTTTTTTTGCGGAGGGGGTGTACTTATTTGGGTGCACGAAACAAAATCTGAAGAAAAAAAAAACTGACTTTTCTTTGAGATTTTTGTGCCCATTGTAGACATTGTGAATTCATATTCTGGAATGTTTGTATGTATGTAAATTCTGATCCTATATACAAACATATATTATATATTTGGAATGCAAATATAGGTGTTGTTAGTCTGGTTAAAAGGATTTGGGAGATTATCATTTTTTGTTAATCTCCATTGACATTTCTAGTTTCAAATAAAATACCTGAATATGCAAATCTTGATGTTTTTCTTTTTTTTTTTACTTTGCACAACAACAAATCATATAGTTTTATAAAAATAAACAGGTTGTAGTAGTAGTAGCAGAAGTAGTAGTAGTATTACAACTACTACTAATTATTAGTTTTTTTAGAAATGAAATCCAGTTAGTAATTATATTTGGCTATAAATCAACATTACTTTAGAGACAGAATTAAGTAGATTAAACAGAAAAAAAAATTGAAGTCAATATAAGTAAATGGATAAAAAAACTTAAGATTTTACTTAGATTCTGAAATGTTTAAACAAAAGAAAACCTAGTGCATATTTTCATCTTCTGAAAAAAAAACAACATTTATTTTAAATCCCAAACATTTTTTGCATTTCATTTCATGGGACTAATAAACAAATAACCATATATTGAGTTCTAAACACACACACAGTATTGATTTATATACATATTCATGCTAATAAATTAAGAAGTAGGTTAGCCTGAGAACTTTTCATCACAATTGTGTGTGTGTGTGTGTGTGTGTGTGTGTGTGTGTGTGTGTATATATATATATATATATAGTCATCCACAGTTCGCTGTATCACAGTACGGTTTGGTTAAACATCCGATTGCTTTTAGCCAGGATTGAAACTTGACCAAGTCGACGCCAGTCCGTAATTCTACCTCTGAGCTATGAGCACTTGATGTTATATATATATATATATAATTTTAACAGAAATATTACTTTATTTATTTTACTTGTATGCACACACACACACACACACACACACACACATATATATATATATATATATATATATATATATATATATAATTTTCCAAATAAGAAAATAAAAACAATATATAATTACATAGAAAATAATTTGCATTTTTGATTAAATGCTTTTAAAATATTAGAGAATATTGATTTAAAAAAGGAATGAGAATGATATACCCTAATGATTGTAATAGTGTTTGATTCAAAATTCCTATCACCTGAAGAAGGCTGGAGTGTACAATGGCTGAAACATTGTACAGATGGCAAGCAAGATGAGGACAATAGTCCAAATAATGTAAATAGTGTTAAAACTATTTTTACTTTTATTTTAGTTACTTAAACAAAAAGCTTTTACTTGTGATTGATTGATTTTTGGACTAATCATGAAAGCCATTGATAGTGAGTTTTATTCCTCACATGATTTCTTTAAAAAAAATGTTGTTTGATAATAAAAAATAAGGAGATCAACATAAAAGTAGCAAACAAAAAAAAACATATTTGGAGACAACAAACAAAATCTGATAAAAAACAAAAAAAATACAAAACTTTTTGTTATAAACTGAAATTCTTTAATAGACAAACTTCTTTATGGAGATATGCTTCCATTTCACTGTTTTTTGGAATCATTTTCTCTGTCAAATCATTTGCTTAACTAACTTTTAAAATCAGTATCTTATGATTGTTATTATTGTTGCTTTATTTATTATTAATTATTAATTTTCTTTTTTGTTTTTTTTATAATTAAATCACTGAAAAACTAAAGCTTCCTAGTTTTGCATTAAGAATATTAAATTGGAGAAAATAAAATTCATTAAATATATATATATGTATATATGTGTGTGTGTGTTCCCAAGTAAACATCTTTGATGCTTGGAATAAAATATTATGTATTCCAACATCAAATTTATCAGCATTCTCAGAAACTTTTAAAAGCTGAAATTGACTGAGTCCAATATGTTTTTAGTCTCCTTGTTCTAATGAAAATTTGAGAAATAAGCCCATCTTAAAAGTTTGTTATCTAACACTTATCTTAAATGAAAAATGAAGCCAATGGTAATTTATTAGAACCATATTTTTAAAATGTTTCTAAATGTATCACTTTTGGTGATTTGCACCAAAAAGCACTTTAATATTTTTACTTGCTATAAAATAAAACTGTTCATACTTTACATCTTACAGTTCACATAACAAATCAGAAAGAAAATGGGTATCAGAGTGAAAACTGACAAAAGAAATCAATAAAACTCTTTAAAAAATCTCACTTCTCTCCAAGTTAGCAATCCTTATGACTGCCATTGAGTCTGGCAAAAGTGACTGGCCTTTTCCTAGTCACATTAATCAAGTACTGAAGGCAGTCATGATTTTTAAGTCTTGATTTCTTAAATTTGACAAAATTACATACACCAACATTCATGGTTAGATGCCATAACCCAATGATTACTGAGGTACTTTCCTTAATCATTGCTAGAGCAAAGGATTTGATCCATGTGCAGTACCCCATTATTGTTATCATTCTACAAAACTAAACCATTTTGTTTTCAGAAAGAAAACATTTATTCACCTTAACTGTCCTATTTATTAAATTTTTCATGATTTAATTTATCATTTTATGAAAAAATTATGTTCCAAAAGGATTGAATTCACTTGCAAGTTGAACCAACCTGATCAGAAATATTTTTTAATTGCAAAAAAAGATAAACATATTCATTTGTATAATTTGTTACAGTCAAGGTCTAAATTACATTTTATTTAAAATAGATTACAAATAATAAAATTATAAATTTCTTTTTAATAAATATCAATATAAAACTTACATGCAATATTTTATGATTATTGATAATTATTTTTTAACTTTAAATCATCAGAAAGAGTAGTTGTATATGTACCAGAATGGTTATTACTGTAGGAATTGGAATGTGCAAGTTGAGATCAAATTCCTCCCTTGTTTGTGGTATTTACTTTCACTCTGGAGAAAGCATGCATTTTTTTTCTCTCCCAGCTCTGAATTAAATAGTAAGGTAGGTTCTCACTCCTTTGGTGGCAGTCAGTTTAGGAGATTTCAAAACCATAGAGGAGACAATGGGAAACTACTTCACTATCTTTCTCATGGCAATGCACAGATAATAAAGAAAAGGAAGCTGGGGAAAGAGCCATCATTGCTAACATTCTGAAGTAACATGGTATTAAAAAAATACAAGGGCACCATCAAATTCATAAACAAAAATCTGTTAGGATATATGTCTGCCTGCCTGCAAATAATATTTGGTTGGCCAGAATATCCTGACTCACTTAAAAAGTAAAAAGAAAACATTAAAATTTTATGGAACAACACTAACATTTATTCTTAAAAATAAAGTCCATTATTGTTGATAATATTCTGCCAGCAATCAGCCAGTGTCTGAATCTGTTCAGATACCAGTTCACTGGCTTTGAATAAAAAAAAAAAAATTGTAAACAAGCTTACTTCACTTCATCAAAAGTGTTGAATGGCTAGTCATTGAGGAAGTATGCCATTGAGTGGAATAAGCCATAGTCACTCAAAGAGCAACATCGAAGTTGAATGGTGAATGTGGTAGGATGTCAACCCTGTCCATCTGTTTGAATTTCTCCTTAGTTAACCTTGTAGTGTGTGGCCTCACATTGTCTTGTTGAAACAAAGCTTGACCTCGATTGACCAAAGCAGGATACTCTTTCTTTAGTTTGTTATACACATGGTTTAGCTGCTGGCAATACAGTTTAGCATTGATGGCACAACTGTGTGGAACACGTCTGAAATACAGTACTCCTTGAAAATTCAACCAGGCAGATCAATATTTGTTGTTTTCTTTGTTTCTGAAATGAGTCAGGACTTTCTGGTTAATCTAGTAATAATAATAATAATAATTTTGTTTCCATGTTTGCTTATCTGCTAAGGTAGTTTGCTAATCCTTGTTGCAGATACATGCTCAGACATCTGCAGAGCTCATTTGTGGTTTATACGGCAACTCAACTGAGCAGACCTTAGTTAGTCTGGGAAAAAATACATAATCTGTCATGATCTCCAAGGCCAGTACACTCAAACCCATGACCTGCAACTTTGTGATAACACATCCATCAACTGCTTTCAAACAATTTTGTCTACCATCACAAAACTTACCTTAAACTGTGGTATGGGTTTCAGGCTTTTCCCAATAGTACTGTATACTGGGATAATTCCACTGGTACTGTATGCTGGGATTATCAAGGATTATCTCCCAAGGCCAATATTATTAAAAAGTAACTCCCTTCGCAAATGTTGAGATCTGAACCTGAGTTTCATGGACTGAACATTTATGCTCTAACCATTTAGTCACATGCCCATATATAAAAATAGCCATGTATATGGGCATAGATGTTTGGTTCCAGTGTGTGTAAAAAAAAAAAAATAATTAAATAAATAAAAAAAAATATTGTAAGTAGCCTGTAAATGATGCCATGAACAGAATTTAAAATTTGAATGTGATGTCTGTTCTTAATATGGCAGTGAATGTTGGACATATGAAGGGAAGACTTGAAGCAACTGAAATGTCGTTCTACAGAAGGATGCTGAGGATACCATGGAGCAATGATGATGTTTTGGAGAGAATGGAAATGAAAAGGAAACTAATACTAAACATCAGAAAAGGTCAGCTGAAGTTCCTGGGCAATGTAATGAGGAAAGGAGGCTTGAAGAATCTGATACTCACTGGTCAGATTGAGGAGAAAGAGTGACAGGGGAAGCGACACATAACATACTTGATAAGCTTTAACAAATAGATGGCAGAGTGGGTTTTTGGAGGGGTAACAGGAGAAAGCATGTTAAGCGTTACTAGGGATGGGAAGATATTAAAAGGCCATGATCACCGATGTACTGAAGGGACATAATACATAGAAGAAGAAACAAAATGCTGTTAAAATCCTCAGATCTACAGCTGAACAGTACCTGGATATCTGATATCATGTTTATAGATATAGTGCATGAACTTAGGAATCAACAGTGCATGAAAAATGATAGTTTCATGTCTCAATGCAATATTTAAACTTAAAGAAAATTTCATAAATACATGAAAAAATACTTAAAATAGGATTTTTGTATGTTTTTCAAAAAAATATAAAATTCAGGCATATGAAGAAAAAAAGATGTGTATTGTGTTGTAATGGATATCGGCTCAGAATGAGAAATTGGCGAGCCGAGTTCAAATTCCAATTGAATTCATTTCTTTCACTTAAGTGCAAATACTTTTGGGAAAGGTATTAATCTATCTCTTCTTCCTCCAGCTATGGGTTAAATAGCAGGACAGATTGGGTTCTGTTACCTTGGTTGGTAATTAGTTTACCACAGAATGAAATGGCAACCTACTGTGGGGAAAATCTTCTGCCTGGTCAGTCATGGATCGAAAGAGACATGATTGTACAAGCATGAATCATGTATGGCACTAAACTAACTGAATGAAAAAAATTTATAAAAAATATAAAAGTGAACTTTTGTATAAATACTTATATTTATGTTTAAAGGTAAAAGATCTACAATAATCTCTTTAATATTCTTATTAACCCATCAATTAGAAATTGTTATTTAAAATAATTTTTATTATATTGTCTAGCATTTAATTATCTATGTTATATCTGGCTTATGTGACAACTATATTGAGATATTTGTAATTTTTTATAAAGATGGTACACTCGACCTGTGTTGTTTATTGATTCCAACTCCCACATTTATTTCAGTCTTTCTATGACTCATGTCACCCTGCATAACTTTATCACATATGAACAGATGTTTGGCTAGTAAACTTAATTATTTGTTCAGTCTATAAGTAATTATTAAAAATGAGATTGAATTGATTTGGAATTTCATCTTTGAAAGTATCATGTGTGAATATATGTATTTTTAGTTTCAATTCCTATGTGGATTTGGTTTATTCATTTCCCTCTTGTTGAAAATGACTGCATAAGTCAGTTTAGTAGTCACATGACTATAGTAGTGAAAGTAATGCAGATATAGCCAAAGAGGATTTTTTTTTTATGTACAGGATGTCAAAAGCTTAAAATATATATTTATATGTATTTATATTTATTATTTAAACATTTTTAATTGATATGCCTGTTTCAGTAGATTTTTCTATTTTAAACAGTGTATGTTATGTCTACTAGCCTGTATGTTTCAAGATAACTGTATAAGGAAAACATGCTCTCTTCTGTGGCAAGGATCGAACCTGCCTTCAACTTGGAGAGACCACTGTTTGATTTTTTTTTTTCTTTACCATGAGATTCACTCATTACAAGGCCTGGGGGCCACATTAGGAAGCCATTTGTGTATATAGGAGTGGAACTCTAGCCTTGAACAGGTTAAGATTGTATTGATTAAGAAAATATCCTTTCAGGAGTCAGTTCCACAGGGCAATGGTTGACGAAAAGAAGCTGTTCAAGTGGAACTTGCCTCTCACCGATGGAATATGGATAGAATGTGGGTGATTTGCTATTATATAAGTGGCATGGTGTGTCCTTGCTGTGAAGGTTTGGTGGCACCATGGTATGTACTTTTTTGAGCATTTTCTATAGAAGTAGCAATAGAGCAGTGAGAGGCTTGACATATCCCACCTGTGCGTGAGAGGTTAGAGGGTGGAGAATAATTTATCACCCACAAGGGCTTGAAAATGCTTTGGGATTCTGTCAAGGCTAGAGAGTGGGGTCTGAGCAGCTCCTGCCCAGATATAACAACAGTACTCTATTTTTGTCCTGATATGACTCTTGTAAATATGAGAAAAGAAAGTGAAGTCAGGTACTTACTGGAGCGATACAGGGGAACGATTTTACCTGCAATGGATCGTATGTATAAGTTCCACTGGTGTGCTTTAGATCAAAATTATAGAAAATTATTATAGTGTAAAAAAATTACTTTCATTTTACGTTGAATATATCCAATTATAAAACCTGCCATGGAACATTTAGGTTATGTGGTCATAGGTTGGGAAACACTGCTTTAGACTACTTAACCATGGAGAGCATCACAGACAAGCAAGGTTCTATTTACTCATTTGAGAACTGTGCAGTCTCATTCAGATTTTCTAAGCCCATATCTGCACAATTTCATATCCAAAACATAAAGCAAATTCTAAAGAATTAATGGATTTTTATTTTTAATTTGACATTTTTTATTATTGTTTGAAATAATAAAAAATTTAGATTAAAATTATGGTATAAATCCTCTTTAGGGATGATACAAGCAATATTAGTCTATCTTTCTTCCCCTATAACATATATATTTTAATTTTTCTATACAAGAATTTACTCAATACAAGGCTCAAGAGCTATTCAAGGTAGGGAATTACTGTCAAAATGATAATGATTAAAGAGAAGATGGTTGAAAGTGAAATTCATGAGGATGAGGAGGATAGATAACAATTGATTTAAATAGGTTAAGATTGGAATGTTCAGGGAAGCACAAATGTGTGAGTCTGTTCTACAAAGTGATAATTCTGAAGGAAAAACAGGGACTGGAACATTCTTCTCCTCTATAAAACACCTGGGAAATGAGGGTGATTTGATTCCTTGGAAATAATACAGTGTCTTCTAGCAGAAAAAACTTTGAACTGGTGGAACTAAAGAATGGAGCTCATTTGAAAACTTTGCAATAGAAATAGCAGTAGAGTAACAATAAATTTGAAATATTATCTGTGAGAAAGAGACTGCAGGTTAAGAAATATCGATAAGTACTAGAGAAAATCGCTCTCTCTTATAACTACTACCTAGGTAATACATGTAAGAAGTTGTTATATCTTGGAGAGAAGCCAATCTATGATTAGCTCAGTTACTATTTCCCTCTGTTTTTATTGTCTTCAGTAAGTCTTTTGAGTATCAAATTCTCTAAGCTCTCATTCTTCATGATGTGTCCCAGAAATTTCAACTGCCTCTTTCTAATACAAAGTACAAGTGTCTATTTTGTGGAAACACCTGTTCATTAGTCACATGTTCTGTTCATAGTATTTTTAGTGTCCTCTCATGTGTCTTCTTCATTGATGAGGAAATTATCTAGCATTCACTCTTATAACCAAATTTATGCAGTTTCATATTTAAGGCCAATCTTTCATAAATACATTTTTGAAAGTTTTTCTTGGAAAAATTTGAAGGTTTATTTAAAGATTCCTTTTTTATTCATTATTTTTTTTTTTACTTTCATATATTTAGATTTCTTATTAGAAAATTCTACATATTTTTATTGCAATTAAGGAATAAAATACAAATTTCTGTATATAACACAAAGACACCAAAGAATTTATAGCTGTAAATTGAGATTTATTGAAAGTTATTTACTCTTAATACAAAAACATATGTTTTTATGTTTCAAAAACTTCATCACATGCAATATTCTTTGCTTTTTTTATTGTTTATTTTTATTCTTGGCTTTTATTATTTAAACTTTTCAATTTTGCAAAGACTCGTTTCTTCAAAAAGCAACATGAAGTTGCTTACAAGGAATTTATCCTTCCTACAAATGTGTATTACAATGTTGTCTGCCTTTAGTTTTATGGTCATAGAAAAGCAAAGATAATTTTGGTATTTAAATAAAAAAATCTATCTGTGAATAATAAGGCAAATTGAAACAGTAATTTTATTTTGACTGAGTGTCAGAAGCTTGACATATTTTCATAGACATAGGTAATTCAATTTTTTTCTCAGTTTAATAATCTTCTGATTGTAATTTTGCCAATTGTATTCACCAGGATTTCAATTGGCAAATATTCTTTTGTGATTTCAGTGATAAAAATTGAACTCTAGTTCAGAATAATAATCTTGTGTCTCAAAGTTGGGAGGTGATATTTATCTGTTGGTAATATTTCAAATTTTGTTTGGGCAATTAGATTTCTTCAATTTGTTTTTGGAGTTAGTACAATGCTTTAGCTGTTCTGTTCTTCAGCATTCATTGGGGTATAATTTGAAATGTTATCTTGTCTGATTTTCTGCATGTTGAGAGTGCTCTCTTTGACTGAAAAAAAATGCTGGTGCTATATAGCTCTCAGCCCTAGACCCACGATGACTATTAGCTAATACCTGCCCAGCATCATTCATATGAAAATTTTGTCAAAGCCACTTACTGTAAGTAGAATATTCTCTTTCTGCAGCCAATTGTGGAAGAGAATATATTATCTTGGTGCTTATTGCAACCTACTCTGGGTCTCTTGTCAAATTAGCTTGATTCTCTGATACAGTAAGTTGATAAAAATGTCATCATAAGTAAATGTTTAAAATAATATTTTTCACAATCTATTAACATTAAAAAACACGTCAACAGATTTATTTCAATAAATCCTCGAATAATTTCAGTATCTTTATCATTGTTCTTGTTATATTTCTTCTTCTCTCAGGCGGACATAATACATTTTTAATTTCTCTACAAGAACAAATTTTTCAAACTCAAATCTGAATAGTAATGTCTTATTTATGATGAAAGATCTCAAGCTAAATAAGAAAACAGTTTAACTATATTATATGACACATTGACTTGCACAAATTCTAATTTTACAGAGTTGATCAAAAGTAGGCTTACTCTTAGTAGGTATGCACTTTGCATTTTTTTAAAAACATCTTATTACATTTATATTTACTTGTTACAATCATTGTTTATGGACATTTGTTTATCACTTTAATGACATTTTTAACACATTTTAATCTCTTACTTGCTTAAAATGTCCTCCTTCAACTTTGCTATATTCCTTGAACCTCTCCAGAACACTATGACACAGCCTGACACAATTTCTGATCTGCATCAATTTCAATAAACACTTCTGAGATGCACTCTTAATTCGTCCGCAGTGTTGTAAACCTTGTTCTTTACTACACCAAACAAAAAAGAAATCCATTGGTGTTAGGTCAGGTGAACATAGGGCCATTCAATGTTGCCTCTTCTTCTGAACCAACAGTGTGAAAAGGTTTGGTTAAGGTTATCCCTTACTGCCAAAGCATATTGGGGAGGTGCTTCATTTTGCTGAAAGAACAGTTCTGTGAATTTAGCTCTGCTTCTGAGCTGAGATCTGAAACCCGATATAATTTCAAACCTACTTTTGGCCCATTCTGTATTCACAATACTGAAGATGATTTTTTTTTCCTCGCAAAGAATTATATTTATCCTTTTGTTTTAAAATTTTACAAGTCAAGATTGTGATCTGCTCTTAAGGCCAGAAAAAATAGTATAAACCATAAATTGTTCTTGTAATCATTGGCTTCTTAAATTCATTTGTAATGTTTCCTTGCAAGTTTCATGTGTTCAATTTTTTTTGATGGATGAATGGTTCAAATCTGTTAAAGATTTTCTTTTAGGAGAGTGGAATTGGTTGAAATATGGCAATAAAAGCAACCAGCTATGCCTCAGATATTGCTGCCACATCTGAGTTAGTAACAAAATTGGTTGATAGAGTGAGGCTAAGGAGGTCCAGTGTGTTGCTTTCTGGGAGATTAGTGTCATCTATACTGATGGAAGGTTGAAAAGTTTCTCTATGGTTGTTAAAGGAGAGCTGCTTTGTTTGGGAAGCATTAAAATTTATGAGCTATTTCTTACCCCAATCAATTGCAAATTGGAGGTCCTTTCCAAGAGCAGCAGTGACGTTTACTTTGTATTTAAAATATAATGTGTATTCAGTCATATGTATGAAAAATCTGCAGCATTATCAGTCTTGTCCTGGCATCTTGACATTAGTCATTTAAAAATTTTAAAATATTTATAGAAGGCGACAGTGGTGGGAAACACTTCAAAAATTTCACTGTAATACTAGATTGGCAGCTAGGTTTCATAATGTTACTGTTGAAATTGTTAGTTGTATGCGAATAGTTTCTTTTTCTATACTTTTTATTGGTTGAACTTTCTTCTGGTTTTCTCATTTCCTCTCAACTTTCCTTGAATCCTGTTCTATTATTGTCCTCTCTGTTTCTTTCATTCTCAGTAATCCCTTGCATCCTAGTGGTTTTTATTGCATTGCTTGGGATAAAATGATCAAAAAAAGAAAATGAATTGTGAAATAATCCATGAATAAGGCTGAACAAATTGTTAGGATTATCTCCATATATATATATATATATATATATATATATATATATATATAATCGTTTCACCCCAAGCAAGGCAGGACCACTACTGTTATACAGAAGGTTACAGTGAGAGAAAAGGGAAAAAAAAGGTATAGAGATGTTGAAGAAATGATAACAGAAAGATAGGAACCAAGGAGATAGAAAATAGCAATTAACATTTAAATTTTGGAGATTGTAGCTATCAGAGCAGCAAGTATATGGAAAGAAGTTCCATAGGCAGGAAGTGTGAGAATTTCTGAGGGAACAGAAGTGGTAGTTACATTTGATTATTTTGACAGTAAATGAGTAACATGAGTAAATTCATGTGATCAAAGTACCAGGGGAAGGAACTCATCAGAGCAGAAGCCATGAAAAAGTATTTGTAGAAAAGTCAGAGGGAAGCTACATCACATTGGCAAGAAAGGGACTGAACTTGAGCTGGTAAATCAGGATCAATTATGTTGCAGATCCTCTTTTGGATTTGTTGAGAACTCAAAATGAATAGCAAGAGCACCTGACCATATATGCTAACAGTATTCAATGCACAGATGAATGGTAGATTTATAAAAATGCAAGATAGATTCTGATGAGAAAAACTTCCTAGCCCAACAGAGTGACCCAACTTTCTTAGTGGTAGATGTAGCTATTGATTCAATGTAGTTGATCCCCTGTGAGCTTAGTTGATAGACCAAGGAGGTCCAGTGTGTTGTTGAGAGACTAGCATTATCTATACTGATAGAAGGTAGGAACTTGTTTTAGAAGTATTAAAATTTACGAGCAATTTCTTAGCCCAATCAATTGCAGATTGAAGATTCATTTCAAGAGTGGCAGTGAGGTTTACTTTGCATATAAGATATAATGTGTATTCAGTCATATGTATTTTTCTATGTATCACAGTCTTTTCTACATCAGCAGAGAAGACTTATATAGGGATGTGCAAATAGGCTCCTTATATCTAAGTAGTGAATTCTTCTGATGATGCAATGGAAATAGAATTTCCTGCATTTGGAAACTTGAAAAATAAAATGCCATAATTTATTTGTCTTAAATAATGTCATAATTTGTTTATGTCTGTTCAAGTCTAGAGTTAACTGTTATCTTTCCCACATATCCTCATAAACTGCACCACTTATCTTTTACTTCCTTCAATAACCCTCTACTTCAAGGGGACCTTGGGCTTTGAGTAAACATTAGTTTTAAAAAATTATTTTAGGTCCCAGATTATTTAGAGTTCACATATAAATGGATAGTAATTTTATAAGTACATTGTACTTATAAAATATCAGTCTTAAATATTGCTACTGCAGGAGTAAACTAATTTTTTTTATAATGATTACAAATAACCAGAAACATCCTTTTCATTTTTAATGTTTTATATTTATCTGACTTTGTAACCTTGATATTGAAATAATCTCTCTCTCTCTCTCTCTTAACATGAATGTCAGTTTATGCAATCAATAGACTTTAATTCACAGTAGTTGGCCTCGTTTAATAGTATTATTAAATCACTAATTCAGTTGTACTACAAAATCAGACATAATATTTCATATAATTTCCAAAATTATCTCACTGACCTGCCATTTTTGTTTTTACTGGAAGTATGTGTTGTTTATGAGTGTAAACATATAACCAAATTATTTCTAATTCTTAACATCATCCTTGGTTCCTGTTGGTTTCAATTCACATGGGAATGATTGTAAAATATTTGCCCCTTCCCAATTTATAGGCAGAGGCACACAAATGCATGCTGGGATTTTTTCCTAGCTTATAAAATTGGACAGTTCTCTGTTTCATCTGACTCAGTCTGGGTTTGTTTTGTCACAAGGTCATCATGCTATATTCACTTGTCTGAACTTGCTCTTGTGTATCAACCTTAATTCTTAGTTTGTGAACTTTTTGCCATATTACTATTTCTTTGCCTTATTACTGTTAATTTGCCTTGTATAAATTTTTTGCTTACTTTATATATTTTTTTTTTTCTTGTTATTGTTTATTGCAGACTTTGTCAATTCTGTTTCTTGGACAGTTCTGTCACTTGTTTTGAATTTGACATTGGCTACTCACTCCACAATTCCAGGGAATAAAGTGCTTTTCATTAGGCAAATAACAAATATGGTTGATAGATTGCTACCAACTTCAGGTCCCAATAGAGATTCTATTCTAATTCCATTACTGATTCCTAATATGCCAATCATTTTTCAAGATAAAGAATAAAAGTGAATCTGATTACATTTTTTTTCTAGTCATTCTGATTCTAAATTTTAAACATAGTTTGACAAACAACAATAATCCCTCTTCTTAAATAAGGCAATTCACCTTCTTTTATTTAACACGTCATTAAAGTTTTCTTTCTTTTTCATTTTATATTGATTTATGAGACGAAGTAAAAATGTTTAGCTTACCTAAACAACTTTGGATAATGTAGGTGGACTAACAGTTGTTTGAAAAATGGAATCAGTGATCTGGGTTCAAATGTTGGCAGTGACAGTTAAGCCCACTTTGGTGTAATGTCCTCAAGAAGGACACAAATATATGTCATGTTCACATAACTCTAAACAATACAGGTCAATAAGACTTGAAGTAATCGAAATGTGTTTCTACAGAAGGATGCTGAGGATACCATGGACCAAACAGGAGAGGATGGAAATGAAAAGGCAACTGATACTTAACATCAGGAAAAGACATCTGAAGTTTCTGGGACATGTAATGAGGAAGAAGAACTTGGACAATCTGATACTCACAGGTCAGATAGAGGGGGGAAAAGAGACAGGGGAAAGGAATACATGATATTTTTGACAATGGATGACAGAGCACGGTTTGGGAGGGGTAACAAGAGAAAGGGTGCTGAGAGATGCAGAAGGCCATGATAGCCTACATCCTGAAGTGGAACGGTATATAGAAGGACATCCAGAAAGGGGATTTTTTTTTATTGTTTAATTTGCAGATAAAGTTAAGAACAGAATTAGATTTGAATATTTTAATTGTAGTAATGTACGACAGAAACCCTTCCAGGATTCATCATTGGTGGCTATAATCTCAACAATATAAGATATGCAGATAATTTGTCTGTTATCTTAAAACTTGTTTGAATAAACATTTACAACCTAGATGCATCTAATCATTTTATATAAGTCAACAGCCAATAGTGACAGTCCGTTTCAAGCTTAAACACAATTTTGAGGCCATAAAGCATGAGCAGACTGTTGCCACTTCAATGTTGAAACAGCGTTGACGTCCAAGTTCACTTTTATATTTACACATGCTGTATCCCTGACATTGAACACTTTAACCCATAAACATAGCACATCTTTTCATCAGACTAAATAATGTTTTTTATTGATGGAATTAAATATGTGTAGTGGGATAGGAGTGATATAACCATAAATATCAGTTATAATTATACAGTGAGCGGAAATGCTGAAGATGAGAGAACACTCAATTTTAAATTCTTTAGTTTAAATTTTTTTTCTGAATGAGATCAGCTAGACTGTGTCCAAACAAAATGGAAAAAAAAAAAAAGAAAGGAAACTTATCTTAGCTGTTGTTTCCTCCTCTGAAAGAAAGGCAAATGTAAGGATTTCAATTTGTATATACAAGAGCTAAAATGTTATTGGGTTATCAAAACTTTTAAATTTAAGAACACTCATTAATGTTATTTAGGTTAATAGAAAAGTTGGTCAAGCTATAAAGGATATGAAATAAAACAATTCAATGTGCTAAAATAAATGATTCAATATCTTGAATTAAAAAATTTAAAAACAGATAATTGGGTTATTACGATTTGCTTGAAATAGATTATTTTGTTAGATTTCATCCTCACTGTTCCTTTACTTGAGAATTTAATAGGTGTTGGATCTGATAAAAAAGGAAAATTCAAACTTGTAACAATAGAAATTTTGCATCTCCAAAAATCACTTACAAATTTAAAGGTAAGACTCAATTCTCTATATAAACCAGCTGTTACAGGCAGCAGCAGGGAATTGGGCCAGCATTTCATGCTCTCCACATTGGTGACAGATTTAAAGAAGATTGCAATCATTCATTGATTCACCCAAAAGTTTAAGATCCAAATTCTTGGGTAATCAAGAATTGCAATCAAATTTGATTATATGAGAGCTTGGAAAGCTAACCATCAGTAGAAGCAACCAGTAGCAAACAGTTCTTTGGAATTGAAGTTATGGTTTGCTTAAAACAGCATTATGATGCAGTGGTTGTGAGTATTTCCTTTTTTTTTTTTTTTTTTTTTTTTTAATCATCTCACCCCAAGCAAGGCATTCCACTGCCACTATTGCGCATGGGGCTACATAGGGGAAGGTAAAGAGAAGGAGTGGATAGACATAGGGAATGTCAGGAGAAAGGTAATAGATGAGTAAGGATAGCGAGGATGAGTGTCGGGCAGATGGGAAGAGTGTTTGATAGAATGGGAGCAGGTTAGTGTGTTAGGAGGTGTCTATTGACCTTACATTTAAACTCCTGAAGATTGTAGCCGTCGGGGAAGCAATCGTTTGGAAGAGAATTCCACAGTCGGGAAGTGCGAGGAAAGAAACTGTTGGAGTAGAAGTTACGGCTGCATTTTATCGATTTCACTGTAAAAGGGTGGGATCTAGTTGCTAATCTAGTATCTCGTGCAAATTCGTATTTAGGGGGCACCAGTGATCTAAGTTCATCGGAGCAGAAGCCGTGAAAGTATTTATAGAAGAGACACAGCGAAGCCACGTCTCGCCGGTGGGAGAGAGACTGCAGGCGGTCTGCCAAGTCGGTATCTATCACATTACAGACCCTCCTCTGAACCTTATCGAGAAGCCCGAGGAGAACAGCAGGGGCACCCGACCAGATATGGCAGCAGTATTCAATGCACGGGCGGATGGTAGATTTGTAAATGTGCAGGATAGATTTAGACGGAAAAAACTTCCGGGCCCTACACAGAGAACCGACTTTCATAGCAGCGGATTTAGCAATGGATTCGATATAGTCATTCCATTTGAGGTCCGCTGAAAGTGTGAGACCAAGGAGGCGTAGTGTTTTACTCTCTGGGAGGCAAGCCTGGTCCATGCTAATGGGAGGTAGGTGAGATTGTCGATGATGGTTAATTGACAGTAGCTTCGTTTTAGAAGCATTAAAATTTACTAGCCACTTCTTACCCCAGTCCAATATGGATTGGAGGTCTTTTTCAATCTCGGCTGCGAGTTTAGCTTTGACGCCTACACCAGATTTTTGTTGGAGGCGAGAGTAAACTGTGGTGTCATCGGCGTACAAACCTATTTGGGTTCTTATGGAATCAGGCAGATCATTAATATATATCAGGAAGAGTGTAGGACCTAAGATGGAGCCTTGGGGGACACCTGCGTTTGTATGGTAGTTCTGAGAGGCATGTCCGTTTAATACCACTTTCATTGTGCGGTTAGAGAGGAATGACTGGATTAGTTCAAACAAATGTCCAGTTATACCATAGCTCCGCAGTTTACATAGAAGGCCAGCATGCCAAACTCTGTCGAACGCCTTAGATATATCCAATGCAACGGTTCGAGCTTCGCCATTCCTGTCGAGTGCCTGGTATATGTACTCGGTGATGGTCGTTAGCATATCAGCAGTAGACCTGGTGAAGCGGAAACCATATTGCTTGTCCGAGAGGAGCCTGTGTGCTGTGAGATGCTGAACCACCTCGGCGTTGATAATGGCTTCGAACACTTTGCCAAAGATCGGAAGAAGGCTGATAGGGCGGTAATTTGCAGGGTCAGAGGGTTCTCCAGTGTTTTTAAATATAGGAACTATAGAGGAAGATTTCCAACAGGCAGGAAAGCAGGAAGCAGATAGGCAGAGGTTGTAGAGCTTAGAAAGGATAGAGGAGAGTTCAGGGGCACATTTCTTTAAGACTATGGTTGGGATTCCGTCACCACCGCTCGCTTTGTGATTTAAATGATTATTGTTGTATCGCCAAAAAACACTTACCCAACTTGCAAATAAATATTCTCAAACCAAAAGATGGCTCAAAGTCACCTAAAGTCTTACGTTCGATGGTCATTTAATTTTATTGTTTTTTAAAAACTTTTCTGTATATTCGCCAAAAAAATAATTCCCTTTAATCATACTCTGGCATTTGGTCATTATTTTGTGACAAATGAATTTGCATCATTTTAGAATTCCAGTGAAGCATCAAAAAGAATAATCATGGTTTAACAAGAATCCAGAGTCTTGTTAGGTACACAACAAGCCACTAGACATTTGATTTTAGCAATAAAGATCCTAAGGAACCACACCAAACTGCACCTGTTTATACTTAGTACAGCATGACTGAACATGACCCTTTCTTCCTGACTGACTGATCCTGAGTTTGGTACCCCCTGTTTGTATGTCAATAACAGTGCTTTATCAAAATGATAGAAGATGGCGGCAATTACCTTGTAGTGAACATGAATCAGTACTGATGCAAAAGAGGCCCCTGACTGCATGCAGGCATATCTGTCAAAACAAATTACATCAGGGTTTCCCTACATTAGCAGTAGAACAGCTTGAAATGTTCATAAATGGGCCTCTTTGCAACATGTCTAGATCCAAGTTTCTATCAGCATCTTCTGTCAATAAAAGTGACAGGAAAACCAGCAGTCAGTAGTAGGCAGTTGGCAAAAATCAGTGTCTTGTGAAGTCTGTTCCATGGGCATTTTGTTGCTAAAGTTACTGTGCTGTATTTTCTGAGGCAGCAATTTTTGTTACCTCCTGTCTCTTTCCCTTCTCTTACTCCTACTCCCATACTTCTTGGAAAGCAATTGGTTAGATGCTTTCACCATTCTTAGCACATCCTTCCTGTATTTTACAATATATCTAGACTAGACAAAATAGTCTTATAGTAAAATTTTACATAATGTATTTTTCTATATTGTCTTAGCAAGAGATTCACACTCAGAAATATATGGATTGGATTTTTAAAACTCATTCAGACAATCTAATTTTAAATAAATTTTGTCATTTCATAGCTGGCAAAAGTACACATGTACCACTGACAATAAAAATACCTTTGTAATTTACAATTCCAATTGTTTTTAACCTTATAAGTTTCACATTTTATGCATATTTCTCTGACAGAACTTTGTCAGATTTTATTCTGAGTCAGTACAGGACAAAGACATACTGTCAAGCCTTGACTTTTATGTGTTGAACTTTCATGGATTTTACATACACTTTATAATTGAAATACCTGTTACAGGTAAATAATATTTCTTTTAAAATCCAGTTAAGTATTTGTGAAATATTTTCATTCTTCCTTATTTTGTAAGATGGTTTTATTTTTTAAATATTTTTATTTATATTCTTAAATTTTGCTGTCAGGACGTCTGTCAGGGTGTAATAATAATAAGATTTTAGTGTAAACACTAATTTCAAAAACACGTTTTTCTGTTTGAACACAAAAAATAGTAATTCTCTCATGAAAATCCTGTGTTTCTAACATTCCATGAATTTGGAGAGTCAACTGTACAATGACTGTTGTCCTCATCTTTAGTGTCATATTCATGATGTTTAGGCCATTGTATGCTCTGTCCTTCTTCAGGTGCTAAGAATTTTGAACCCAAAACTTTTATTTTGATCACTGAAATGTGTCATTCTCATTCCATGTGTGATACCACTTTCTGATGCCATGTAGTTATCATCCTTTAAATCAATTCTCTAAGAGATTTATTCAAGCCAGGTATTGAACTTACAACTCTCTGGATCAAGTCACTGGAACTAATACCTATATCTATTGGGCCATATATAATAAACTTAAGCAAAGTTCTGATGTAGAAGAGACAGAAACACATTCAACATATTACTGGATAGGAAAAGGTTCAAAGTTTATTATTGTTGTAACATAAAAGGTTACTGAATAAGTAATAACCAAACGGAGGTTGGAAACAAATAGTAATATTTATAATATCATCAAATACAAAACTCACAAGCTGCCTGAAGTAGATAACCACTGCTAGTAGAGAACTACTAGACAATAAGAAACACCACTCTCTCAATAGTGTCCAGCATATTATATAAGGATGTGAACATGCTCATTACTGTCCATAGAAATTGCATGAAGTAAGATCTTATGACCTGGGAGGTCACAGACGATGAACCAGATCCTATTTTCCACAAATTATAACAATCAAAATTTATACAAAATCTGAAGAAAAAAAAGACAAAAAAGAAGCATTTAAACAAGATTGAAAAAAATTTTAATTTTAATAATTTTGAATGTTTTCTATCTAGAAATATTTTGAATGTGTTTCTGTCTCTTAGTATTTGTTTTTATCAAATTTTTGAAATCTGCTCTTTCTTTTGAATAACCCTGTATAAGATTGAGCAAATGAAAAAATGCCTTTCAACTTTAAATGCATTTGTAGTTACATTTGACAAGTTACTTAAATCTTTTCTTATTCATTTTGGTGTTTGTTTGTCTTTTTATTTTGCATTATCTGTATATTTCTGTGTGAAGTTCTGATTGATTGATTTTCTAGAGCTTATCAAACTTATTCAGCTTAAGTTAAAGCCAGAAAATATTGTTAGATTGTAAGATTTTTTTTTTAGGATGGGTAATGCTTTAGTGATACAAGATTCACTAATTAGCCTTTAACTGGGGATAGAAGAGGTGGATTCCTAAGAGTATTTGCATGTAAGTGAATATAACAAAATCAATGTCAATTGGAACTCGGCTCTCTGATTAACAATTCTGAGCAATTATCCATTACACCATCTATACATCCAAACTTATATTAACTTCTATTCTCAAGAGTTTACCAATCTAGGTACTGACTAGGCTTAACATTGTTTAACTTTGATGATTGTACAAGAACCAGTATTTTAATGTGATGTGGCTGTAAACTTTATGAAGTTCTGAGAGACAGAATTATTATTATTATACAAGCTTCCATGAGAACATTAAATTTTATATGTATCATCCCATGTAGTTATGGTAAGGAATATAAAGTTGTGAATAGCCCCCTTTGAAAAGTAGAGCTGAACAATTAAGAACAATTATAATCCGTGAAGAGATGATTAAGTGAATTAAAGGGATCAATAAAGAGGATTACCAACTCTATATAATAAAGTCAGAGAAACATTGGAAAAGGATCTGCAATGTAATTGGTCCTGGCCTGGCATCTCGATTTCAGTCACTTTCTCACCAATGTGACATGGCTTCTCTCTGTTTTTTCTACAAATATTTTCAACTACTTTGACAAGATTTTTTTCTCTAGTGCCCCGCCCATGTGAATTGAAGAGTGTTACTAAATTGGCATCTTTTACTATTGAAATAGTTAAATGTAACCACCACTTCTACTCAAACTTTTTTTTTTTCACACTTCCTACCTGTGGAACTCCATTCGATTTACTTGCTTCCCTGTTAGCTACATTCTCCAAAAATTTAAATGCAATATCAATTGCCATCTATCTTCTTGGACTGAAGGCAAAGATTATGGTAGCATTCACCAACTTAAGCAAAAAGACCATCCAGAAGAGTTACAAGAGATTCTGAAGTCACCTGGAGTCTGTGGTTGAAGCCAATGGTGATTTTATTGAATAAATTTACTCTTTAATATTTGAAGAAATATTTACTAAAATTACCCCCAAAATATCTGTTAAAATGAGATGTCAGTGTTATTTTCATTTTTGTGTAATTTAGATGACAATTTATTCATTGCACTCTGTAGATACTTTCTCTGACACTTCTATGGTTGAAAACAGTAAATAAATTTCTAAAACTGTTTCATATTGAGAGTGTAGCTCTTAGTTATGTGAGTAGACCTTTTTTTTTTTATTCTCAAATTTGTTTTTCAATGTTTCTGAATTTTTATTGTATTTTTCTTTTTGACTTCTTAAACCAAATTCTGGATTTTTGAACTAGATAACAACTGCTTCTTTATAAACAACAAACTTTTTTTTCATAACACAACCCTTTAAATATATGGATGCACACATTTTTTACTTTGAAATCAAGCAGGCATTAATGACTTCAATATGACTTTCTGGTCATAGCATTTGATAAAGATATTTATTACATCTTCCCATATTTGAACAGATGCTTCATTTGAATCCTGCCAAAGAGTGCATATTTTTCTTTAATAAGATTTCTGGAATATTTAGGCTGGTCGAAGAAAATAAATATAGCATTTAATAAATAAAATGTTTACTCAGATATAAGTATCAACTAAAAATAACATTTAAAATGATAAAATCTGTCAGATTGATAAATAAAAAACCTATTACTTATTTAGAAATTTGTTGTTTTGCATTGGACTGAGCAGATATGAGCTTTTGAGAAGCAGGGAAAGATTTGCATTTATAAAACACTATTTAAATCTAAAGACGGTTTCTCTTACAAACAAGGATGCAGATTCAAATCCTGCTAGAGAGCACATCTTTTTTCTTTAATAAAATTTTAAAACTACTCAAGTATGGGTATCAATTAGTTAAGTACCATGTTTGGGCAATCATGTATCGAAAGAGACATTACTGACTAGGCAGAAGATTTTCCCACAGTAGGTTGCCATTACTTTCTGCAGTAGACTGGTTGCCAACCAAGGCTATAGAATCAAATCTGTCCTGCTATTTAATGCATAACTGGAGGTAAAAGCACTGGATTAATACCTTTCCCAAAGGTGTTTGTGCATAAGTGAACGCAATGAACTGGAATTCAAACTCAGCTCTACAATTTCTCGTTCAGAGCCAATATCCACTGCACCACAGTGCACATCCTCAAGTATGGGTATATGCTAAAAATAATATTTAAAGTGATCAGATATACACACACACATATATAGGTATATGAATTTATAAATACGTATGTGGGTACACTTAAGTATACACGCATATATAGAAATATTATTCAGGGGTTAATAAAACAGTGCTCAATGTAGTATAAACAGAGCTATTAATAGTATATTAAAATATGTATATTGTCCTACATTGGTAGCACGACTCAGATTCATACACGACACAATCATCAGGTGCATATTGCAAACTGTTTAAGAGATTTGAATTTAAGTTCACTCAATGTTTGTGGAAATTAAATCTTATAATGTCAGAACACTATTAATTGCTGAAGAGTATAATATAAATAGACAAAAATTTTAAATTAAAAAAATTGAAATTCTAGGAGATGAATTCAATTTTCTTATTCGTAATTATTATTAATAATAAATATCTGCAGAAAATGAAAGAAAGGGAGACAAACACATAGGGGAATCTGTTAATCTGGAGTATTTGAGTAGATATTTTTTCTATACTTGTATGTGGTCATTCAATTCTGTCAACGTTACAGCTCATTTCTCACATCTTTCAATTATAATATGCAAAAGATTATCCAGGTTTGTTATTTTCCCATAACTGGGACCTTAACAGGTGTTACTACATCGGGTCAGAGTGGATCTGGGAACAACAACAATTAAGAGGTGGTTCCACACTCCTCAAAACTTCCAATCTCCTGATCAATGGCCTTGCTACTAGACGCATTTTATCATATATATATATATATATATATATATATATATATATATATATATATATGTTGCTTATAAGCAGTTATTCTTTTGTTGTTTTTTTTTATTGACAAGAGAAACTTGAGATTCATAATAAAAATAAACACTGACAAAATGCTATTAAAAAATTACTTTCATTATCAAACTGACCAACACTGAATTTTCCTCAAATTAGTAAAAGTCATTTTAATACAATTTTGTTTGCCCTTCTCAAGATTCAAAGTTAGAATAAATTCTTCAGGTTCAGTGAGAAGTCAAGCAAGTGAACTTTAGATCAAAACAGAGTTCATCTTAGCTAATTTGAACTATGGCATCAAAACTGCCATAACCTTTTCTGGATGAACTGAAAGAAAAAGATATATTTAATCAAACTGTTCACACCGTCTCAGAAAAAAATTCTTTTTTTGAAAATCGCTTGTTGTTTGTCACTTGAATGTCTTCCATAGAAAATTTTATAGAATTTAGCTAAAAAATTCTTCTTTTCATTTTGACTGAGTCTATAATGCATATTCAGTCAGGACATTTCAAGTAACATTTGATGCTCTGGTTGCAAAAGATAAAAAGGATTAAGTATCATAGACATAATCATGGGCTCATTGTACAAGACATGGGGCACAACTATAGCATTTCAATATGGATGATACAATCAGAGATCGAAATCAATGAAGACAAAGAATGGTCTTTCAGTGCTTATATACCCTGATCTAGAACATATAAGATAGTGAGTAAACTTGGATATGGCATATAATTTAGATATGGTTCAAATGCTCCTATCACTTGACATGTTTAATTTTAAACCAAATAAAGCATGTCCACTACTTTATTTTACAATGGCTAATTTCATTATAATCATATCCTTAGAGTAACCTCCAAAGAATGCTTATACTTGGATTGGTAATATACTATTTTTAGAGATGTACAAAGAGAAAGAGAATGTGGCAACAAAGTTTTTGGCTTTTTTTTTTACCTTGGACTTATGACTTTTAAAATTAAGAGCCTGTATTTTTTAATTTTTCACTAGCAGTATAGTCTGGAATTGCTTGGGTGTAATGAAAGCTTTAAAAGTAATCCATGGTCCTGGAGCTCAGACTCTTTGGATGTTGGTACGAAAAACTAAAAAGCAATAGTTGTTTCCAGTGAAAGCAAAACTGTAGACTGAAAGAAAAATGAATGGATGTAAGTCAAATTTTCATTTCCTGGTATTGATATCAAATAAATTTTTTTTGTCGTAAACTGAATTTTGAAGGCTAAATAAGTCCTCTGAGTAAATGGCATAATGGTTGAAACTAAGAACTACAATTATGCCTACTTAGAGCCAAATCCGAAGCAAAAACTAAAATAAAAGGGCTGAAAAAAATACAGACATACAGGCAGATAAACAGATACACACACAAATATCTTGCCTTTTATATATATATATATATATATATATTATCGATTTTCTGCACTACTGTAAGAACTGCAACCTTGCAACTTCTGAATATCGTTTCTTATGTCTTTGTCTATGAGTGTATCAAATTTGATTAAAATTGGACCACTCCTTCTATAACCCAATTTTTTCGATTATCGATTTATCGGGGGTACCTCGACACAGAACCTAGCTAAAAACACTCGCAGACGCTTATAGTACAACTGTGTAAATTTTCAAGAAAATCGGTTCAGCCGTTTCAGAGTCTATAGGTAATGAACACACACACACACACACAAAGTTCCATTTATAAATAAGTTTACATTAGATGTAACCATCCCCTTTTTATTTTCCCCATAAGAGATATAGAAAATGTCAGTTTCTTACTCAAATTCTGATAATTAGAACCAGGTATTCCAATGCAGTCATAAAAAATATTAGACAATGTAATGTGGTGAATTATGAGTTCAATAATGAGGCTGCAAAAGCACTATATAATTTATGGACAGGGAATAGACATATTTATATAGTAGCCATCTTTTTAGAGTGTATCCACTTCTTAGAATATTATTTTATTAGCACCCAGTATAATTAATATTATATCCCTTTCCACTGCATTCTTTTTCAAGACCTCTCAATTGCAGTAATTTTATTGTTAATTTCACCCAAAATTGTTTTCTGTTGCCATAGCAAGATATAACGCAACTATAAAGTTCAAAAACACTATTTTTCAGCGAACAGTCACCTTCAGCAGCTGGATAGACTTTTTGTACAACTAATGAAGTCATGTACAGAGTGATAAATGTTAAATAAAGATATTCTTATATAGTGATTAGAACATTTGCTTTCTGACCATGAAGCCAAGGTCCAAATCTCACCATGTTCGATTTGTCAAGGAGGTGACTTTTTGATATTATTAATCTAGAAAAGGTAGTCCCAGTGTGTGGCACCTTTTAGAAAGTGCCTGAAAACCATACCATTGTGAGTAGAATTGGGTAAATTGAATCCTTTGGCAGTCGTCGATGGTTGTGCTAGCTCAAAGCCACAAGTCCTCATAACTGAGGGTTTGAACATATTGACCTTGTTCAGACTGTTGATCACCCCAGATAACACGCTCTCTCTCAGAAAATGTAACTAGATCTACTCAACATAGTTGCAGTATAAACCACAGGTGGGCTCTGTAAAAGAAACACAAATATGCCTGAGCAAGCATCTGCAACAGGGATTAGCTGGCCACCCATTAACTGCTGGAGATATAGATATATTTTAATCAATGTTTTAATTCACTCAGCCATATCTGTTTCTCTGGCAGTTGTAAGTTCAATCTCTAGGTCTGGTAGTGCTGAAAAGTAACATACTTTGGTTCAGTGGAAGAAATAGAAATATGACCCAAAGGTGAATAAGACCGGTATGAGTTATCTCCTCTAAGTATGGAAAGTGGAATGAAAATAATCTACCCCTGTGGAATAAATAAAGGGTTTGATATGAAATTCCAAGAAGGTTATAGAGTATGAAAACATACTACTGAAAAAAAGAGAGTACAATGGCTGAAGCATGAGTATAACAACCAAGATGAATATGCTGGTCCAAATAGTATATAATAATAATATAATAATAATAAGCATAAATAAAGTTCTTACCGCTATAAACATAGCTATCAAGAGCAAATGGCTCAAAAGGTGTAAATAACTTTTTCCTTACAAAATGTTACCAGTAGTTAAAGAAATTAGACATAACAAATGTATGAATGTGTTTATATATAATTTCTCTACACGTATAGAATTTTTTTTTATCAGTTTAAAAGCAAAAAGAATTAAAGTAACCTTTTTTCCTTTTTTCCCCTTTCCAAGCAACTATAAATCCAATCCTAAACAGCAAATAAAAGATAAACCTCTGTTTAAAAGACTAGAGAAGTGTAGGAACCGAACAATAGGCGAACATTTTTACTCCTTATTTTAGCCCCCTATTCTTTTTACTCTTATGTAGCCCCCTGCACATCAGTGGTGTTACCGCCTTGCTCAGGGTGACACGATTAAAAAAAAAAAATGTAGAAAATGATATTAACCTCAGTTACTTGCTTATTAATCAAATATTAAGGTTTGGCAATTATATTTTTCAAAGTTACTTTGTACTGTTAACTACCCCCCTCCATACACACACACACACATACATAAATATATATGAATATAAATTTGGATGAGAATACAATAAAATAATAAGTATATGAGACAAATTTCGGAAACTCATATTTGGCATATTTTATTGATCAAACTGCATGAAACATAAAATGTTTTATTGATCAAACTGCATAAAACATAAAACAGCTCAAAAACATTTATTGATCAAATATCAGAAAAATAGATTTTATTTTACCTAAATCTACATTGGTGAGACAGAATGTGATTCATGTTAGTCTTATGAATGCTGAATTTTCTTTTTACTTTATCCCTTTTTAAATTAGATTTTACTGATATCAACTTAGGTTTTATTTATATATTAATTCTAACATTTAACAGCAATTTATTTAGAACAGATGATAGGCTAACTTAGGCTTACAAAACTGGTGTTGAAACAATGTGTTTCTTTGCAGCTGTAGAAGGTTTTTATGCCTTTTCCAAGACCATTAGTTTAAAATGAGCAAAACAAGATCAACCAGAATTTAAACTTGACTCAGGGATTCCACTTACTGCACTGACAACTGCTACACTAGCCACCTCCTTCTTGCTCTCTCTCTCTCCCTCATATATATAGTAATGGAGTGCTAAGAACAGATTTCAGCACCCCTTATAGTGTGTGTGTGGGTGTACATGTATGTGCATGCACACACACACACACACACATATATATATATATGCATATCTGTCAGTTAAATGCCATATGGGATACATGCTTGGGCGATCATGTCTTGAAAGATGTCGACTGGGCAGAATATATATATATATATATATATATATATATATATATATATATATAAATAAACATGTATGAGAAATATAGTAACAGAAATTCTAGTTTAATTATCAGCCATACATGATTTATTCAAGTGTCAGTCCTTTGCAAGCAGTTATTCATCTAGGATCTTAAAATGGGAGGGAAGAGCTCTCTGATTGGTCAATTCAAACTGCTTGTTGCCTTATGTCAGTGACTCATTCCATCCACCTCACATTCTGCCAACATCCCTCCTTTCTAGGTCTTTTGTTAAATTAAGATTATTCAACCATTTCTACCATCCCAGTTATCTTGGATGACAATAAGGACTCCACTTTATGATTTCTTTTTTGTGTTTTTTGTTTATTTTAGTAATGATGTGTTTGTCTTGACTGTAAACCTTTCAAGATTTTTTGCTCGCCATTTTACACACACACACACACACACACACACATATATAGTGATGTGGACATAATAATGAAAACATCTAGTACAATAATAGCATAATTTGGAAAATTTGATTAAACTGTCAAAAGCTTGTCTATTTTTATGTTTAGTGATTTATGTTTTTGCTAAAATTATTCTTTTTTGACAGATATTATTTAAATAAGTTTATTAAAATCAACAGTCAGAACTATTTAAGAATTTTATGTGATCAACTTCATCCTATGGTTCAGGAACTATTTCCTTAGGTAAATGCCATCTTTCAGGATGATAATGCACCCAGTCATACTGCTAAAGTTGTAGCTGAATGACACAAGGAACATTTTAGTGAAGTAGAACTTCTTATCTGGCCACCACAGTCCTCAGATCTCAACATCATTGAACATTTATGGTTTATTTTAGAAAAAATAGTGAGGAGTCAATATTCCTCGATGATCACCATTGAAAGAATTGGAAACTGTTTTAGCTAAAGAATGAATAAAAATTCCTCTGGAAACAAGTCAAATTTTGTACAGGTCAATGCCATGCAAAATTCAGGCTGTAATTATTGCCAAAGGCAGTCCTACCCTGTATTGATATCGACTTCTCCCTTGTTTTTCTAAAATGAACCATAAATGTTCAATGTTGATATCTGGGAACTGTGGTGGTCAGATAAGATGTTCTACTTCAGGTTCTTTATTTTGTTACCCCCCCCTCCCCATATATATAGATAACTAAATAATTTAAAATAAATCAATGTTAAGTATGAATATTACAATTTAAGCATTTCTATTTTACAAATGGGTGAAATTACTTGGTGTTTATTTTATTTTATAAGATATTTTTACAAATTATGTTATAACAAAATTATATTAGAATTAAACATTTTAACTGCTTCTGAATACTTAAATATTGTCATGTTCTTAACAGATTAGTGTTATGTAAATTTGTAATTTGGAGCCTATGATTAGCATTTGTTTTGTACAATTTAAATATAATATTTGCTAAAATTTTAGTAGGTTTATCTTACCTTTTGATTCTGATGTGTAGTGTCTCATTGAAACTTTGAAGTTGGTCAGTATAGGAGTTAGTTGAACTTTTATTGTCTAATATATACAAATGCTGTTTTCTTTACTAGGATTTCTCAAATCTGCACACCAATAGATGTAATATACAGTGTTTAATAAAATAAATTGGGTGTTTCTTTCAAATATGAAGCATCCAGTATAACTTGAAGTAATAAAAATGTCAGATAAAAAATAAATCCATTAATTCTTTAGAAATTGCTTTGTTTATGCTCCAGATACAAAACTGAGCAGATATGAAACTTTTGAGAAAATAATCCAAGTGAATGGAATTTGCTTTCTTTAAAAAGGGTAAATAGAATCTTGTTTGCTGTGACATTCCCATGGACACTGGATCAAACAGTAGTTTCCCCTTATAAAAGAGGACACAAGTTCAATCCCTGCTAGGGAATGCATTTTCTTTGTTAAGATTTTTCAAACTGATAGGCATAATAAACACTGTTTAATAAATAAAAATGAGGCATATATTTCAAATATAAAGTATCCATTATAATAATTTTTAAAGTTTATTTTATATATATATATTCAAAATTTTATGACATAATTGTTACAACTCCATGACAAAGTAGCTATTTTATTTCAACACTTCTTGTGTCTTGTCAAGTGATCACTTGAAACAAGAAGTGTTGAAACAAAATAGCTACTTTGTCTGATGTTATAACATACTTATGTTGTAAATATTAAAAAATTATTATTTGATCTACTCTTGAGCACTCTTTTAAGAATAGTGGGGTATTGAGCACACTTTTAAGAATAGTGTTTTTTTTTGTTTTTTTTTTATGTTGAAATTTTATTCCATCTATTCTATACCAACACTATATTTGGAGTTTAATCTCTAATGGCAGCAAACTGTTTGCATACAAACAGATAATGAATTCAGCAGATATACAAAGAGAGAAAGGGGTGTAAGACAGGGATGTGTATTTTCACCGGATCTGTTCAAATTGTACAGTGAGAATATTTAGAGGACCCTAGATGTTATGCCAGGATTTCGTCATCGGAGACCACAATCTGAACAACATAAGATATGCAGACGACACAGTGCTGATTGCAGACATGAAAAGGAAACTGCAGAATTTCCTACAGAAGATAGCTGAAGAGCGACAAGAAGGGTCTGCAAATAAACTGCATGCATGGTCATCAGCAAAAAGAGCAGTCCAAAGTGCCAAATACAGGTGGGGGATACTAAAATCAAGCAGGTACAAAAATTTAAATATCTAGGAAGTGTTCTAACAGAAGACGGAGAGTGCAACACAGATCCAAAGGTGAATTGGCATGGCAAAGGATGCGTTCCAGAAGCTGAGTAAAGTATTAAGACACAAGAAACTTTCACTAGAAACAAAGAAGAGAGTACTGGATTGCTATGTGATGTCAGTTCTTCAATATGGCAGTGAATGTTGAACAATATCAACAAAGATGAGGGAAAACTTGAAGCAGCTCTGAAATGTGGTTCTACAGAAGGATGCTGCAGATATCGTGGACCGAGCACGTGAGCAATGACAAGATGTTGGAAAGAATGGAAATGAAAAGGAAATTAATATTGAGCATCAAGAAGGGACAACTGAAGTTCCTGGGACATGCAATGAGGAAGGAGGGCTTGGAGAACCTGATACTAACAGGCCAGATAGAGGGAAAAAGTGACAGAGGAAAGCAGCAGATAACATATTTGAAGGGCCTAATCAGGTGGATGACAGAATGAGGGCTGCAAGATGTTACAGGAGAAAGTATGCTAAGAGCCACCAAGGATAGGGAGACGTGGAAGGCCATGATCGCCTACGTCCTGAAAGGACAAGGCACATAGAAGAAGAATAATATATATATATATATATATTGGCAGCAACCTTTCTTTTAGACATCTTTTGTTAAATATGGCAGACAAGAAAAACTTAATTCATTTACATTTTTTTTTGTTTGGTGAAAGTAAGGGTGTACAAACATTTTCATTGTCCCAAGCACTTTCAGCCACTTCTTTAGACATTTTCAAGGGGGTTTTGTTTTTGGTGGTGTTAGTTTTTTTTGTTTTGTTTTTTTAATGTTTTGACTGTTGTATTTTATTTTATTAAAACAAAATCCTCTTGAAAAGGGCTAAAGAGCCTGAAAGCACCCGGAACAACAAAGATTATGGAAAATGTTTACTTCCACTCAATTGAAAAATGTAAGAATGCTGAAAATCTAAATTAAAAATTAAACTTTCCTTGTTTGCCATATTTAATAATATATATATATATATATAATTTTATGTTGGGGGCATGACTTGGAGTTTCATGCATTATGCAATCATTATGTTTACAAAATTAGTTTTGTTATATGCTGCTTATGATTCCACAGTGCATGAAACTTCCAAGTCATGCCACCAACATGGGGTAATATGTACACTTATGGATTAATATAATTTGCAGGACCCAGACAGATGATAATCTGATGGGGACAAGTTAATACTGTGGATATGATAAAACATCTCAGTTGTTGCTCACTCTCTTTCTCAGGTTAGCTGTGTGGGGGTGGGGAGTGTTGTTATTTCAAACATTGTGGTCTCTTTTGAGAAACAGCTTCCATCATTGTTTCACTGCATTAACTGTCTAACTATACAGCATGAATTCTCACAAGTAACACACATTTTGCATCCCAGAACACAATTGCTGATAATTTCTTTACTGAATGCTGAACTTTAAATTTTTGTGGGATCAGTGATGATGAATACTTCATTTGTCTCCAGAGTAGCATAATGCCCTCCAGATCTCATCACTTACAGTCCTGTGTGCCAGAAAATTACTATCAGCTCCCTATAGTATTCCAAAATCTGAAAAGAGGCATCCATGAGCTGGAACTTGTATTCTTTATTCAGTTGTTTTGAAACCCAAAGTTGAATTTTGCCCTTAGCAGGCAAAAATTTTATTACACCATACAATTCTATTCATCTGCCATTTAATGGAGGCAGTTTTCTTTGTTGTGATGTCATGTATAAATGCACTCAACATTAAGGCTGTTCTGGCTGTTACAAAAAGTATGCATACCCCCTCCTATTGCTTTGTGTTTACAAAATTCACAATGTTTTAATTCGAGTCAGTTTGTACCTGTATGCAACTCATTTTTCTAACATCCATGTGTGCATACATTAATAGATTTTGTTATATAAGTCAATGTTTACACAATAGAATTAGTATTAACCAAGTAACAGTAAATTTTAAAGATTTATACAATTTTAATTTAGAATGTCTGTTTTTATTAGAAATATTTTAGAATAACTGATTTGGTAGATTTTATTATAAAACTTGAAGGAAACTTTAAATAAATACATATAATAGTATACATATATTATTTTTTAATTTCCTATATAAAGACTGCCAGGTATCATTAAAAAGATAGAAGCTCAAAAGAGAAATTGATAAAAAGTTGAAGAGATCATAGAACAATCAAACAAAAAATTAAAAACATTAAGATAAATAATAAATTGCTATGATAATATAAGAAAATGACTGAAAAAATTAAAGCAAGAAAATATTTGTTGTGAATGTAAGCAGAGAGAAAAGATGTAAAATATTAAGAATGTTGTCTAAAGACATAAAAACAATTAAAATAAATATTACCTTTATGTAAACATCGTTAAGAAAATAGTAAAAGTCATTTTTATTGATCAATGTAGAGCTACAATGGATAGACTCAATTGCTGAGCTAGAGGTTGGGTCAGTCAGTTAAGTGCTATACATGATACACGCTTTGAGTGATCATGTCTCGAAAGAGATATGACTGACTGGGTAGAAGATTATTCTGCAGTAGGTTGCCACTGCTTTCTGCGGTAGACTGGTTGCCAGCCAAGGCTATAGAATTCAATCTGTTCTAGTATTCAACTCATAACTGGAGGGAAGAGATGGATTAATACCTTCCCCAAGGATATTTGTGTGTAAGTGAATGCAAGGAATTCAACTGGAATTTAAACTCGGCTTCCCGATTTGTCGTTCCGAGTCGATATCCAATGCACTACAATGCACATCCTCAGAGGTTGAGTACTTCATGGAAATACTTAACCAATATCACCTGAGCAATAGAACAACATCATTGACTGGGATTGTCACCTGGTCTGATATGTTTCAGGCAGATGGTCAAGTTCATATGTGGAGGACACTGCATAATTTTATGGATCCAGTCAGTCAGCAGAGTATGAGTATTGTTAAAGATAGTGATGGCACTTTCATGTTAGTGGTGTTTTATAGGAGTTTGTAAGGACCACTAGTAAAATTGAAACCTATCAAGACAGGGGTTACATATACAGATTATTTATATATCATACCTTTATGCTTACCATATTTCCAGTGATGAACCTACCCCATTGTGCATGAATGATGTAAAACTGGTTACAGCAAAACTTGGCCCTCTATTTGCTAAATTTAAAGCTCTGTTGAGCTGGGACATTTTGCAAGTTTTAATTAATTCCCTACAGTTACACCCAACAGACTCGATTATAGAGTTCTCTGGCATGTATCTGGGTAAATATGCCCATGTAAATAACCTCAGCACTTCTTAGACATGTTGTATCTTATAGCTGTTATGTTATTATGTAATTCTGTCTAACTTTTGGGCACTTCAGTTTATTTGATCAGTTTAAAATAACATACTTGTAGATAATCAATATTTTATTAATATGGAACATAAGTGACTTTCTTTTTCTATTTTAAAAAATACATTGATGCAAAATCAGAAAATAAATAAGCATTACATTTTGTATAAATCTAAAGTCCACTTCATTGGCCAATTCCTTTCTGTCTTTTGCATTTTAATTCTATCCATCACCTCAATGTGACTTTCATTCTGTTGATTCTGTTTCTTTTCTAATTTAATAAGCATGCTTTTTTTAATAATATGTTTATTATTATATAGAGAAACTTTGAGAGAAAATATCAGCAGTTATTTTATCAATTTTTCACAAGTATTTCATCTTATTTCATTTTCTCTTTTTATGGCAGCTCTCAGGTGTTGATCTGTATTTTTTGATAAACAATATGGATTAAAAATAAAACACAACCCTTTGGCATGCTTTGAATTTGATTTCTTTTTTCTTTACGAAACTTGTCTGTCTGAAGCAGCTGTCTTACTGATTAGGCTACAAAGACCAACAGCTCAGGTTTAGTTTTTAATCTTTGGAAAGAAAGAGGGATACAATTCTGAATTTGGCTGCAGGTTTGTTTTTTTTTGTTTTTTTATCTGTTTATTAATGATTATATAAAGAATAGAAAAAAGATGAAAGAAATGATAGTTAAAAATAATTGATAATTGACAGTATTTTATCTAAGAAATTCAAATATTATTAATTCTAATACTACTAATGTAAAAAAAAACAAGAAAAAAATGATGAAAGAAAAAGTACTTAAAAACTATTAATAATTAACACAATTTCATAAAAGAAATTTAAATCCTGTCAATACATTTGATAAGTCTTATTAAATGCTTAAAATTTGTGTGCCCTGATACTTATAGCATGAGATTGACATTTTGATGAGTCCACATTCTTTAACAATGTTAAAGGTAGGCAAATTATTAAAAATGTTAAAATTTTCATTACTGTTGATAGCTATTAAAAAATATAGCTATTAAAAAATAAATGATGAAAGCAGTATGTGCTTTTAAATTTTACTTGGGTTCAATGTTTTGATATAATTACAACTATCATCATAAATTTTATTAACAATAGATTAGCAGTTTGGTGTCATTTTAATCTTTGGTTTCCGAAAAGCATTTCAAATAGAATCTCAAATCACTAGACTGTTAATCTAAAATCAAACATAACTTCTTTAAAAATCATGAATTTTACACATAATAAAACAGCTACTAATAAGGGCGATTTGTACTAAATTTTGTAATAAACATTATTTTTTTTTAGTAACTCTTCAGGAGAATTTAACATAAGGCAAATGCTTTGTAATATTTTGAAATGCTGATGAATTAGTTGAGATGTGCAAGTTATAATACAATGTTACTAATTATTCATTTTATAACAAGTTTTTTTTTTCTTTTTTTAATAATTTCAATGTGTTTCATTAAATCAGAATTTATGAATACATTGTAATAAAAATAGTCTCATTCAATGCTAAACATATTCTGGATGTCTGTACAGATATATCATATAGGATATTTTGTCTTTGTTTTTAAAGTAACTTTTAATGAAATTTTTTTCAATATACATACTTATATAATAATTTCTGATTGTAACAAATGAGAATGACACTGAGTGAATGTGTTTCTAAGAACTAGACAGATAAGATATAGTAAGATGGTTGTTATTCCATATGTAGGTAAATTTTGCTGCCTGTGAAGAGTAACTCTCACTGATTAGCTGGTGGCATTTACTACTACTACTACTACTAGTTGTACTCAGTCTGCTATTGGCAGGCATTGATTTTAAAGTGTTTTTACAAGTGAATGAATGCCAGGATTCAATGGAAGTAGAATCCATATTCATGCTAACAACATGCATCATCAATTTGACAAAGCTTAGGTTGGAAAATATCATGTTTCTTTTGAAGAGTAATATGACGGTTTCTATTTTGATTCTAGATAATGTCATTGAAAAACATCATGCTTCTTTTGAAGAGTAATATAATGGTTTGTATCCTTTAACCACCATAGACAAACTTTCTTGCCCATCATCATCATGGCTGATGCTAGTCTCCTGGAGAGCAACACACAGTGCCTCCTTGGCATCACTTTTTCACTCGACCTGAACTAGAACGACTACATTGAATCAATAACTGCATCTACTGCAAGAAAAGTTGGGTAACTGTATTGTGCCAGAAAGGTTTTCCTGTTAGAATCCATCTTGCACATTTATAAATCTACTATTCATCTGTGCATTGAGTACTGTTGCCATATATGGTTGAGTACTTCTGATGTTCATCTCAAAGTTCTTGACAAAATTCAGAGAGGGGTTTCCTATGTAATTGATCTTGATTTGTCATCTTGACATCAATCATTTTCACATTAATGTAATATGGCTTCCCTCTGTCTTTTCTACAAATATTTTTATAGCAACTACTCAGACAAGCTTTTTTCCCCTGTTGCTCTGACTGCATGAATTTAAGTGTAATATTAGCTTGGCATCCGTGTCCCACACTTTTACCATTAAAAAAGTTAAATGTAACCACTACTTCTATTCTAATAGTTTCTTTTCTCACACTTTCTACCTGTGGAACTCTCTTCTGTTTACTTGTTTCCCTAATAATTACAATCTCCAAAAGTTTAGATGCAATATCAATTGCCATTTATTTTCTTTAATCCCAATCATCTTTTATCCATTCTTTAATACCCTCTGTACCCAGTTTTTCTCTCACTGTAACCCTCTCCCATGCAGTACCGGCTTGCTTGGGATGAAATGATTTAAAAAAAAAAAGATAATGTCATTGAAAAAGACATTTCTTTTGAAGAGTAATATGATGGTTTCTATTCTGATTCTGGATAAAATTTGTACCAATAAAATTTCTATTCACACAACATCCAATGCATATTTAACTGAATTAACAAACAACTAAAATATGCTTATTTTATATTAATCAAAATTGATTTTGCTTTGTGTACTAATTTCTTGGTTATACATTTAGATTTTAATGATTTTACAAGTTTCTCTCTCTCTCTCTCTTCCTGGTTGTGATTAGTGCAGTAGTTTTAAAATTTTAAATTTGCCAAAAATAGATTTTTTTTTTTAAGATTCAAATCTCGATAACAGATTTTTTAAATTTAATTATCTTTTTTTTTTAATATGAAAATACTTATATTCATTTAGTTGAGCTAATAATAAAATATGTCGTATAGCTCTACCGGTTCACTCACTCAGTCTCTCTCTCTCTATCTCTCTCTTATATATATATATTATGGCTGACAAGGCACTATGATTAAGCAATTTATCATATTTTTCTTTCATGCATAAGGGATTTTTGTGGAGTGAAGAACATAATGTATAAAACTGTTCAAATGATTTTTGAGTCAGAGCATTTTTGGCAATCTATTAGCCATTATGAAAGATTTTTTCTTGTGTGAATATATATATCAAGAGAAATGTTTTTGCTATCATTTTAATCCCTGTTCTGCTAATCATTTACACAAGCTTGTTAAGTAGGTTTATTCACAGCTTTTTCTTCTGTCCCTCCTGCTTCAATATATCCTGTGAGTGTCAGATTATCTAAGTTCTCTTTCCTCATAATATTCCCTAGAAATTTCAATTCTCTCTTTCTCATTCTAAGTATAAGTGTTCTGTTTGTTTCCATTTTCCTTAAAGTTTCTTCATTTCTCACATGTTCAGTCCATGGTATTCTCAGCATCCTTTTTTTTCTTTAATTATTCCTCCACCTCCAAGTAAGGCAGTACTGACACTAGTGTACAGGGGGCTACATAAGAGAATAGTAAAAGTTTAAACCGGAGGTGTCAGAGAAAGAGCAAGAGAAGGATAGGTATACCAGTGTGAAGATAGTGGCAAGGGTAGAGTAAGAAAAGAAAAGAACAAGATACTCGAGGTGATGGGGAAAAGGATGAGAGAAGAACTGGAGTCAAGTGGAATAAGAGATGGCAATTGACATTGCATTTATATTCTTGGAGATTGTAGCCATCAAGGAAGGAAGTATACAGAAGGGAGTTCCACAGGCAGGAATTGCAAGAAAAGAAGCTGTTGGAGTAGAAGTAGCAGCTGCATTTGGTTGATTTAACTTTAAAAGGGTGGGACCTTGTTGCCAGTCTTGAGTAAATTCTTGTGGAGGGGGCACCAGTGAGCTAAGCTCATCAAAGCAGAAACCATGAAAATATTTGTAGAAGAGACAGAGAGAAGCCAAATCCTGTTGGTAAGAAAGTGGCTTGAGTCAAGCTGCCAAGTCAGGACTGATCATATTACAGATTCTCCTTTGGAGCCTATCGAGAACCCTGAAATGAATAGCAGGGATGCCCGACCAGATATGACAACAGTATTCAATGCACGAGTAGATATTTCTGTTTGCCTGAAGTCTAAAAGATTTGAAGAAATAAGGAAGTTTTTTTAATCACAGAAAAATCGAATCATAATGTCTGGGCAACATTCATTTCAGTGTTTCAGTTGGGAGCATAAACCAATTAGATTTGCAAATTCATTTGTTTGGACTCTATTTTTACCAATCACACAAACTTTACTCATTGTCAAAAGTCTTTGTAAATCACTATGTTGTCTTCTTTGCTGCTGGCCAAGTTCTGAAATACTGAATGGATGACTGCCAAATCCTGTTATTCATTCTTACAATTGGCAGTGAAACATTTGGATCTAATGCAACAAATTATAGAAAAACAGATCAAACAATCTCCAAAGAGCATTCAGAAAATATAGTTAAGATTTTGTGTATGTAATTCATTCTTTAAAAAAATGAATTTCTTTATTTCTTCCTGATTTTTTATTTCATTTCATTTGCCTTTTACTTTTCTTTCTTCTTTTCTTTCTTCTTTTCTTCATTTTCATGCTTTTTTCTTTACCATTCCTTTTTCTCTTTTATTGACTCTTTCTTGTCATTCATTTTTATCAGTTTTAACTCTTTCTTTCTTTCTGTCTTTCTTTCTCTTTTCATCTTTTTTTATTTGTTTGTTCTTTCCTTTGTCATTCTTTATTCATTCTCTATTTTTCTATCTGCCATTTTTACTTCTTTTTTCTTATTCTTTATTCTGTTTTTCACCTTAAATGGCTGGCTATAAGTGTGCCAATGCAAATTATCAGTTTTGCATCAAACAAAAATGTGGCATTCATTTATTATATAGTTTGTAAGGGTAGGTAAAAAAAATTGTGTGTGTGTGTAATAACAACTTTGGCATTAGGCCATATATAAGGACTATAATGAAGAACCTACTTATGCTATTTAAGTCTCCTATACTAACCACTACATGTTTATATGAATGTGTGTGGTGTATATGTCTATGTATAATAAATATAATAAGCCTATGTCCACATGTATATGTATTTATATGGACTTTGTTACTCAAAAAAATTCATCATCCAAAATAAAAGAACTTTGAAATTTTTAATAAAAACAAGTTTATTTAGCCTGTATATGTCAACCTGGGTGTTCATTTTGAAATAATACTTTTAAGGTCAGGTTTAATTTTCTGCATAGGTAGAGAATATAAATATTCATCCTATTACATAGAATGAAACAGGAATATTGATATAAAATGAATCAGTGTAAATGTTTGCATTTTAATGCAAGTTTGTTTATACAGAAACTAAGTGCTAAAAATGTCATAATACTGATGATGATATATATCATGCATACCTTTGGATTTATTTTGAATATTAATGGGTATGTGAGTAGTTGTCATATTAAAATCTACATTACTGAAGGAGTATAGAAATAATGGAAGAATTACACATATTATAGCAAAGTATATTTATTAATGGATTTGTGGATAGTAGTGTTAATGTGGTTTGAAGTTGTGCCAAAATACTTCAATATATTATGTATGCTTCAAGATACAGAAATTAGCTTTGGTCAGAATGCCTGACCTAAACTATTTATTATACAGTGATTCATCACAAGTGAAATCTTTCCATTTTGTCACACATTCATAAGAATAAAAAGAAGCAAAAACATCAACATCCATTTTGTTTTCTTTTCCTTTCAGACTTGCTAATTATTTTCTTTATATTGTTTGTCTTTTGCATTTGCTGTCAGAATTCATGTAAATCTCGCAGTGCTTTTAACTGGTTTCTGTTATCTTTATTTATTTATTTTTAGCATTACTGATATTATACATTTGGCACAAATATTCATTCATTGTTCACTCTGACTTTTAAAAGCTTTCAAATATTTCCTCAAATGTGTGTTGCTGAACAATAACAACTCTTTTCAGTTGATACTTACTAGCACTTTATTTGATTTGAGATTTTTTTTCAATACATTTCTTCAGTTTTCATTTAGTTACAGATTTTAGGCTTTAACTAATTTTAATGTTATAAGAAGAATCTCATAGAAACTCTTTATAGTTAGGATGCAGCTTTCTCCTCTGATAGTTAAAGTTCTTCATTGTTATTAGTTCCACTAGTAAGGCTTTGTTTTACCTGTGCTTTTAAATGCCATGTCTGCTCAGAATGTGGCAATTATAACTCTCCACATACTTTTTTCTTTATTATCTGTGAAGTTCCATGTTTTGTTGGGAAAGATGGAGTCATTTTGCTTTGAAATACAAAATTTTCCTTCTATTAAACTGATTACCACTCAAGGCTATAGGACCCAGTCTATTTTGTTATTTAACCCATGGTTAAAGGAAGAAGGGATGAATTCCTACTTTTAACAAGGATATTAATCTAAAAGTGAACACAATAGTATATCAAAGAACTTTGATTTGGCTCATTGATTCCATTTTCCGTGCTGGTAACAATCATACTAACTGTATACCCTTCTAGTAGTAGTGATACTTGTCTCTTCAGGAAATTCGCAATCATGGCTCTCCACAATTTCCTGTCCTTTTTAGCCCTTAATAATTTTTTTAAAGTTTTTTTTTTTATCTCTCCTTAACCTTGCTCGACCATTCATTGAAGCTCACTAGGTAGGTTATGGTAATCATCTAAGATACATTTATAGCTTCTCGTTCTTCTTATATATGCTATCCTTTCAGGATGTTGACGATCATAGCTTTCTACAATTTCCTGTTCTTTGTAGCTCTTAATAAATTTTCTCTTTTTGTTATCTTTCCATTGTTTTTCTCTTTCCTTCTTGTCTTCAAATTTTCCAAACCCTCTTTCCTCATTATATGCTCTAAAAATGTCAACTGTCTCTTCCGAGTGTTAAATATAAGAATCCTTTTTATTTATATTTTCTCAAAAACGTTGTTGCTCACATGTTCAGTTCATAGTATTGTCAGCTTGGACCTGCACTCACAGTATTGTTAGTACTACTATTAAAATCAAAAACAAAATTGCATTGAGAGGTGATAAGCAATATCAATCACAAACATTAATATTTTAAAATCAAAAAGGTTTCATGTTTGTCTTTATATTGATGTCAGTTTATTGTAAATGTCTTGAATTAAGTTAAATTTTTTAAACTTTCAAATTATTAAGTTTCCATTGTATTTAATGCTTTTCATCAAAACAATTTTATTCATTTTTTCACTGTTACAATGAATCATCCTATAATAATTCTGCTTGTTCCTTCCTTCCTTCCTTCCTTCCTTAGTTACTTAGTTTGTCCATCTGTTACGCCACTGAAGAAAGATAACACACTTACTCTCTACACAAGCTTTTCCTTCCCCTCTATCTTTTTACTCTCCTCAGGCTTTCTCTCACTTTTGTCAAACAGAAGGGTAGTAAAGAGTGAGAGAGTAGGAGGAGAGAGCCTATAGCATCACCGTATCAGTAGCAGCTTAAGCTGGTGGTTGTAGCAGTAAGTGTGTGTGCATATATGTGTGTGTACTGTACAATATAGTAAAAATAGGTAGGTTTGTTGTTGTATAATAATGATATTTCCGGCTACACCCCTGGCCATTACTCAATTGGTCTTTTCTGTTTACAGTGGACACAGGAGCCATGATTTTTCAGTAATAAAAAAACATTTTCTCTTTCAAAGTCTCTCACAAAATAGCATACAGTATTTTGGTTATGATCTGTGCATACGCCACTTAATATAAGATTACAGTAAAGTAGCTTCTATGGACATTACTTTTATAGATATTTTAATAAAATTACACTGTGTTATCGTTATTTTATTATTCAATACCTTTATGTTTGAAGGTGTTACTATCATTTGTAATTTGACAAAGTAAAATTTTTCCAGGAAATCATAATGATCCTTCCATGGAAATTCCACGAGTTCCACTAGTAGTAATAATAATAATAATAATAATAATGAGTTAGTTAGTCAGTCATAATAATAGTAATGAACTCATAACAAAAAAAACTTGATAGTCATCAATTTGTTGCAGATTTTTATGTAATTATTAATCATATGCTTTTGACCTTTTAAAGAATTTGTAAAAAAATGAATTTCTAATATTTTACTTATTAGAAAACTCTTTTTTATATTTTTGGCATTATGGGAAAAATATGAGATGCAAATTATTGTAAAATTCTGAGACATTCTCATATGTGAAAACCAGAAAATGTTATTTTATTATTTTTATTTTCTACTTCAGTGATCATCTCTTAAATTGTAACAAAAAGAAAACATTTTTTTGGTCTGATTTCCTACAGCAACAAAATGTAAACCTTTTCCTTTTTTTAAGATGATCAAGATACATAGAACAATTCTTCCTAATTCTTCTGTCTGAATCTTCTTAAAACAAGTTCATTCTTGAAATAGGTGATCAGTTCATATGCAACATTAAAAATTTTAGAGTGAGAAACCATATCAGTCTATATTTTTGAGATTAGATATTATAACTATTTACACTATTTACATTGTTTGGACTGTTGTCCTCGTCTTTATTGTCATATTCACAACATTTTGGCTTTTGTACACTCCTTTCAAACCAAAGCCTTTATTTTGTTCAATGGGATGGATTGTTCTAGTTCCATGTACCATGCCTTTTCTGGATATCTAAGTTTCAGTTATTTTGTTTTTAATAACTCAACACTCCGAGTTTTTGTTCACCTCTGCTGCGACCAGATATTGAACTCACAACTGTTTGGTTCAAGTCACTGGATTACTTCAACCAACACTTTTATCCCCAAGGATATATGGCCCAGTGGATAAAAATGGATAGAAGTGATAAATAGTGAGATATCATTTTGCTAAAAATAATTTTTTTCACACATACTATTTTTGTAATGGACTAAAGCATTTTAGTATCTTGCAAATGCACATTAGTCATAATCTCTTTATATACTATCAAAAGTTCCAGGCATTATATAGGAAGAAAAAAAACCTAAAGAAGTAACATTAACTGTAGACCAATGATCATAGGCACCCAAAGCACAAGGTTTGAGAATTGGTGGCAGTTTGCTTATATTTATCTCCCCTTACAAGAGAACTTTACCAAAGCTTGTGTATTCCATTGTAGGCAGTTGTGGTTAGGAATACAAGGATGAGACTATCCACTTCTTGAAGAAAAGGATGAAGGAACCTCAAAAGGCTATTTCTGGAGGGAGACATTGAAATGGATGACCATGTATAAAGAAAAATAGCATTTATCAACTTCTGTGTAAAAGACAATTGAATTAGTGTACATGTTTGACTCTAATAAACACAATAGAAGGCTTAACATAGAAATGAAAATTTTTTTGGGAACCTCTGATTAAGAAATAAAGAACACTCAAAGATTCCTCCCCCTGTGTTTTAAGGCTCCATAATTTCACCATTATATTTTTCTGTCATTTCATAAACAATTCCTGTAGTACCACCTTTTCTTTCTTATTTTGTTTAATAGTCAGTCTATCACTGGGTGTAATCAGAACCATGATTAAGGGTATTGTGTTGAATGAAAGCAAAACCTGTTATCAGTTCACATTATATATATATATATATATATATATATATAATTATGTGGCTTTTAACTCTGAAAACAATCAGATACAGGAACTGAACTCACATGAGACATGACCTACTTGATTAAAACATTCATTAAAATATATTTGGTTCTCTGGCAGTTAGGAGTTTAATCCCTGGGTCTGATAGTGATGGAAAGTCACATAATCTGATTTAGTGGAAGATAGTGACTCAAAGGTGACTAAGACTGGTGAGTATTAATTGTTATGAGCTATTTCTTTAAAGCATACAAAGTAAAATGAAAACAATATAACTTAGTTGATTGAATAAAGGGTTTAGTTCAAAATTCTGATAATGTTACAGAGTATGACAACTGTGATACCATGTATTGAGTACTGAAACTGCGAGATATACCAGACATAACAACAACAAAAATCTGAAGAAAACCAGAGGTTTCAATGACCAAAATGTTGTGTACCTGTGGTGAGTATAAAATAATAACTCCCTTTAGCCACTCCCTTCAAATTTAAGGGAGCTGACAAAAACACACAGAAATTTGTGAACCTATGTGAAATTTTCTTTAGACATGAAAATTTCAGGGATCAGCCAGTGAGCTGAAAAAAAAGATGAAAAAATTTGTGAACCTATGTGAAATTTTCTTTGGACCAATGAAAACCTTGTTTTCACAGGAATTAGATGTTGAGCCTAGAAATAAAATAAAATAGCAAGCCTAAGCAAAATCATTTTTTATATAAAATAAGAAAAAATAATTAAATCAACAAGAGAAGAGTGTTTGAAGTCATGTGAAAAATTTAATTTCTGTTCACACATTCAAAATTCAAATTTTTGCCAGTCTCAAAGTACTCACCAATTATTATCTACCTTAACAAAGCACTTGACACTTCAAAAAACTTTATTTCAACAATCTAAGAAAGCTAAATATTTCAAACTCTCTTTTTTTTACTTTTGAATCTATACAACCGTAAATCCTTTTGTGAGCAATAAACACTCTTACCTTTGTTTGAAATATTTTTTAATATTACTTTGTGTCCAATCATTTAATCTGTTGTATGAACATTTTGTTTTCTTGATGATTTGTTAAAACTATGGACTTCAAAAATGTTTGATTTATCTACCTGAAAACTGACACAACTTCAAGCATGTAAATTCATAAATAAATTCCTTATCTTGTTTTGTTAAAATTACTCAGGTTGTTTCCTCATTATTATCAGCCTCCATTAACCTTCTTGACTTGGGTAAACTAACTGTTCATTTTAACCCTATGCTGCTATATATCAACAGATGAGCTTTTCTGATGTGAATAGTAAACCATATAAGGTAGGAAGAATTGTTTCAGTACATAAAATGAAACAACTTCTTAAACAATGGCAGAGAAGCACAAGCAAGAATATATATGAAAAATATTGTTTGAACTGAATATTTTTGTTGAAGACTGCAGCTGTTCTTTCATACTCATTTCAAGCCCTCTACCATATTTGTATTTTAATAATCAATATTAAAAGTGATCTTTATGTATTAATGTATTTTATTGGTTCAAAGGTTATAAAAATATTAAAACATAAGTTTTACAATGGCAGAATCAAAGCATCTTATTTCTCAATCAGTTAAATGACAACAATGACCTCATAGAACATCTTAAAACTGTAAACCTTAAATTAAAAGAACTATAAATTTGGTTTTAGAAAAGTTTACCTTTTACTTGTCTCCAATGAACTTTCATGATTTAAAAAAAAATGTCCTTTCAGTTCTTTCCTGTATAGGTGTTAGGTTATTGATGCCAGACAAGAATTGAACAATACACTGATTAATAAAACTGAATTTTATATGCCATAAGTTGCAACGATACAAAACACCTTAGGCTCCTTTTGCAGAATATATCATTCCTATTATTGGCTTCCAATTATTGTTCAGATAACTGCAACCAATTAATTTCATTTGATTCTAAAATTTAGCATTGTTAAAGTTAATGATTTTATATTTACATTTTAGTAAATGTATCTGGGTTACAATTATTTTTAGGATTGTTTTTTAAGGTTTCTGCTTTATTTTGTTAAGTTCATTTTTAACATAGTTGATAACAAAAGAGAAAAAGACTTATTTTTTTAATTCATTTTTTAAGCACCTCCAGGTATTCTTTCTCTTTTACTTTTATATTTCTGTTCTTCTGTTGAACATATTAGAAGTGGAGGGATATATGCATGGACAGACTGTACCCCAAGTGACTGAGAACACATCTTTATCAAGCTATACAGTATATATGAAATGTAAACATTTTTACTTCTCTTTTAAATGCATAAAGCTGACAAAGTAAACCTGGCTGCTGTTCTTGAAAGGGACCTCTAATTGGTGATTAGGCAGGAAATGGCTAGTAAATTTGAATGCCTCCAAAACAAATCTGCTCGCCTTTAACCACCGTAATGAAACTTTCCAACCAGACTTGCATTAGCATGGCTAATGCAAGTCTCCTGGAAGAGCAATATATTATGTCTCCTTGGCCTCACTTTTTCAACCAACCTGATGTGGAGCAACTACATTGAATCTATAGCTGCATCTACTGCTAGGAATGTTAGGTCACTGTGTTGGGCCAGGAAGTTTTTCTCATCAGAATCCATCTTGCACATTTATAAATTACTATTTGCCCATGCATTGAATACTGTTGCCATATCTAGTCGAGTGCTCCTACCATACATCTCAAATTTCTTGATAAAATCTAAAGAAGAATCTGCAATGTAATTGGTACTACCTTGGCATCTTGACTCCAGTCACTTTTTTACCAACGTGATGTGTCTTCTGTTTTTTTGTTTTTTTTTTTACAAATATTTTCATGGCAACTGCTCTGACAAGCTTTTTTTCTGGTGCCCCACCCATGTGAATTTAAGAGTGCTACTAGATTTGCAACTCTCTTTTACTGTTAAAATAGTTAAATGTAACTGGCACTTCTACTCCACAGATTTTTTTCTTACACTTTCTGCCTTCCATTTACTTGCTTCTCTTATAGCTACAATCTCCCAAAATTTAATTGTAAATGCATCTGGTGGGATTGGAAAGGAATCCTATATTATGAGCATCTACCAATTAACCAGTCAATTGATTTTGAAAAATATTGCTTGCAACTGGATAAATTAAAGGTAGCAATTCAAGAAAAACACCCAGAATTGGTAAACAGGAAATGTTTTGCTTTCCATCAGGATAATGACAAACCTTGTGTTTCTTTGGTAACCTGGCAAAAGTTGTTGCCTTTTGGTTGGGATGTGTTACCCCATCTGCCATATTCACCATACATTGCTCCTTTGTTTTATTTATTTAGGTCTTGCAAAATAATCTCAATAGTAAAAGATTTTAATTCTTTGGATGACATAAAAAAAACCTTAATGTGTTCTTTGCCAAGAAACCACCAAAATTTTATGAAGACGGAATCTTTAAGTTGAAGGAAAAAAAAAAGAGAAATATTGTACAACAAAATGGTTAATAGTTGAATAAATATTTGATATCATAATTTTGTTTTGTGTTTTAGGTTCCCTTAAAAATCAGCATGAACTTTCCAGACAAACCAATACATACAACTCTTTGTTAAAAATAAATATACAAATATTGATTTTCTGCCATAAAACTAATTTTGGTAGTTTACATAAGCAAATCAGATATGAAAAGATATGAATTAGTCACATTTATGACATCTTGTTATATGAGTGCTGAAAATTAAATATTATTTTTTTTTCTTTTTGTAGCCACCCAGGAAAACTATGAACCTCCAACATCAACACAACCTGATCCGGTCAAGCCTGAGTCACCACTGGGATTAGGAGACAAACTAAAAATTGGTAGCCTTACTCCTAGTATGGCTGGTCTGGGAAACATGTTTCGAAAGGCATCAAGTTTCCTTGGCTTCAGCAACACTGACTCACTGAAGCCACCACCTCTCGATGGTGAAATAATTTACAGTAAAAACAACGTGTGTGTTCACCCGCCAGCACCTTTGTCTCTAGATGTGGAGCATCACCCAGGATACCTTACAATTCGATCACAGAATGATTCAGTAAGTTATTGTCTTTTCTTTCATGTTCAAAATTTGTATAATCTAGAGTAGAAATTTCAAAAGACATACTTGATTAACAAAGTGGGACTAATTTTGGCAATATGACATTATTCATATCTCTCTTAAAAAAAATTAGAAAATAATAAAATTAGTAAAATATGAAATAACTACAAGTTTTGGGGTTTTTTTTGGGGTTTTTTTTTTTTCAGAGTTACTTTTATCTTTTACAATTTAAAATTTTCAGCAAATTTTTTCTTTTTTTTTTTCTTCATTCAACATCTGTTATATGTATCTCTATATATTGTGTACGTCAGGGTGTGTCTGCCAGTATTGGGGCGCCTGTTAGGTACAGCTGTGCATCTTGGGAGCTGCTTGGTACACCTACGTATGCTGGGGCACCTGCTGGATATGCCTGTGTATGCTGGGGTACACTTGCATACATTAGGTTCAGTACACTACAGATGTTGAGGTGCCTGTTTGATACATCTACATATGTAGGGATACCTTATTCAATGCATCTGCATATGTCAATGTGCCTGTTCAGTATGTTTATGTATATTGGGGCATTTGTCTGTTGGGACACCTGTTAGGTATGCTGGGACATTACTGGGTATGCTTGTGTATGTTGAAGAATTGATAAGTATACCTGTATATGTTGGTGCAATTGCCATGCTCATCTGTGTATATTGGGGTATCATTCCCACATTTTTAATTATGTTCACAAACAATAGATATAGTTAATTTAAAAATTTCAATAATTTTCTTCATATTCACCTTTATCTGGGGAAAAACTTTGAAATCCACCATAACTGATCATAAATGGATAGAAAAAGGTGCTCAATAATCCCTGTGAAATGAAATCAAGATAACAGACAAAGATTGACACACATTAGGCTCTGTCAACCTCTTCAATAGACTTAGTATACAAATGAATCTTGAATCCTGATTAGAAATGATACTTCAAAAATTCTATCACCTGAATTGAGATTTAAAGCTCCAAATTTTCCTTTTGAGTTGTTTAAAAGACACCTGACCTAGTGAATTAAAACGTGGCGTGTTCATTTCAGAACATTTCATGATTTGATAGATAGTAGGATAATTATTTTATTGAAAACTTTGGGAATAAAACTGACTCTAGGGTTAAAATAGATAATATATTTCTATTTATTTTCTTTAGAGTGAAGCGTAAGTACTTTAGCAAAAAGTTTGTTAATAGGCAGATATTGGTAAAATGTGAGAAATGTCCATTTCAGTAGTTGGAAGTCAGACCATAATGGGGTAGTCAGTCAGTCAGTTAAGTGCCATATGTGATACACGCTTGGGCGATCATGTCTCGAAAGAGACATGACTGACTGGGCAGAAGATTATCCTGCAGTAAGTTGTCATTGCTTTCTGCGGTAGACTGGTTGCCGACCAAGGCTATAGAACCCAATCTGTCCTGTTATTTAACCCATAACTGGAAGGAATAGATGGATTAATACCTTTCCCAAGGGTATTTGTGCATAAGTGAATGCAATGAATTCAGCTGGAATTCGAACTCGGCTCCCCGATTTCTCGTTCCAAGCCGATATCCAATGCACCACAATGCACATCAATGTCAAAAATTATGTTAGATGGCAATCTGCTGTTTTCACTCAACCCTCAATAGAGCAGAGTAAGTAGCAGATGACCTCTTAACTGCTTTTTCATGTATTCGACATGTCTACATTCTTTTGTTCTGTCCTCTCCTGGGCTCATTCTGTTCTCCTCTATGCTTGTAGCCTTAAGGTATCAGATTCTGTAACCTATTGAATAGGCTCAGAGTTTGTGATGGGAACATTAAAAATTCTTTTTATGTCAATTTTTTGATTGGCCAAATTACTTGATTTTCCAGTGTTTCATTTTCATTTTTTTTTATAATGAATGTTATGTGTGGAGCCTCTTTGATTTTTTGGTATTTTTTAGTTCCAAATAAGTAAGCTTGGCTTCTGCAAACTTCTAATGTTTTTTGACCAGCTTCAGTTTTTTCTTTGTCCCTTTTTTATTTGAGAGTTGCCTTCTTGTAGGTTAAGAGAAGTATAGAAGAGAAAGAAAGAGATAAAGGTTTCAAAGGAAAGTGCAAGTGTCTTATTTTAATTTGAATTCTTTTTATATTTTCTTTTCATATTTTTATTTAATCACTACAAAAGCATTAGTTAAACTTGTTTCCTGATAAGGTGTAAGTTTAATCTCTATATCAGATAGAGCAGAAAATTCATATACTCTGTTTAAGTGGAAGAAACAAATTAGCAATACAAAGGCAAATAAACTAGAAAGTAATAGCAGATATATCTCTTGAGCATGGAAAGTGAAATGAGAACATTTAGTGCCGAAAACTGAATAAAGGGTTATCCCAAGGAGGTTAATGAATATGACAAACATTTGAAAAAGACTAAAGGGAACAACAGCCAAAATGTGTAACAAGCAAGACTAACAAACGAGTTCAAATAGAAATGCTTATAATAATGATTATTTTAAATCTTCTAATGAAGAAAAAAAGAATATCTCGAAAGTGGTTATATTATCAGAGGTTACAAAAAGAAAATCTTGTTCAGTTTACATTTCTGCCCTGACACTAGATCTTAGAATATACTGAAAGGAGCCACTTTCCAGGTAAATGTCTCTATATCCTGAACCAAGTATATTCTTATAGACCCAAATATAAGTGACTAGTATTTCAGTTAGTCAGTTAAGTGCCATACGTGATACACGCTTTGGGTGATCACGTCTTGAAAGAGACATGACTGACTGGGCAGAAGATTATTTCACAGTAGGTTTCCATTGCTTTCTGTGGTAGACTGGTTCCAAGCCAAGGCTATAGAACCCAATCTGTTCTATTATTTAACCCATAACTGGAGGGAAGAGACAGATTAATACTTTTTGCATAAGTGAATGCAAAGAATTCAACTGGAATTCAAACTCAGCTCCCCAATTTGTTGTTTCGAGTCGATATCCACTAAACCACAACGCACATCTGAATTCACGGTTAGCACTTGACTGACCAGTATTTACCTATCCCTAAACTAAGTGAATGTTTTTGACTAATTTTGACATTAAATATCCTTATCAAATGTTGGTATATAAAACCAGCCAACTCAACCCAACAAACTTTTACATTTATGAATGTAAATGTTACTTTTATTATGTCAGATGGTCATTTTGTTTTATTTTATTGTTTTAAATAAAGTTTATTTTATTTGTTAAAATTACCGGAATTATTGAGATTAATTAGATTAATGTTTCCAACTATACAGAAATATCATAAAAGAAAACAAGCATTTAATTTGCGTAACAAATATTTAACATTCATTATAATGTCCTTCCTTGTCAATGCATTTAACACTTCTGCTACTGAAATTAATATCAGGTCTACCACTGGTGTGATGACAACCATCACTGAATATATATACCAGGCTCTTGATAAGAATGGTGAAACTAGAGTTGTTGCTCTTGATATCACGAAAGCATTTGATAGGGTTTGGAATGCTGGTTTTCTGTGCAAGCTGCAAAGCTTCAGTATTTCTGGACAATTGTTCAATTTAATCCAATCATTCTTATCAAATTGTGAAATGAAGGTTGTTTTTGAATGGACAAGCTTCCAGATCCTTTCAAACTCAGGTGTCTCTCAAGGCTCTGTCCTAGGTCCTACACTTTTTCTGATCTTCATCAAAAATCTTTCTTATATAATCAGTACCCAAGTAGGCATCATACAGACGAGACCACCATTTACTCCCATCTCCATATGAAATCTGCCAAGACTGACAAAGTAAACCTAGTTGCTGCTCTTAGAAAGAACCCCCAGTCTGTGATTAAATGGGGTAGGAAATGGCTCGTAAATTTTAATGTTTCCAGAATGAAGCTGCTCTCCTTTAACCACCATAGAGAAATTTTCTTGCCTACCATCAGAATGGATGACACTAGTCTCCTAGAGAGCAAAACACTGCACCTTCTTGGCCTCACTCTCTCAAATAACCTCAAATGAAATGATTATATCGAATCCATAGCTGCATCTACTGCTAGGAAGGTTGGTTCATTCTGTCAGGCCAGGAAGTTTTTCTCGTCAGAATCCATTTTGCCCATTTAGAAATCTACCATTCATTCATGCATTGAATACTGTAGTCTTATCTGTTTAGGTGCTTCTGTTATGCATCTTGAGGTCCTTGACAAAATCCAAAGGAGGATCTGCAGTATAATCAATCCTGACTTTGCAGCCCACCTTCAGTCACTTTCTTACCAACAGTGGGATGTGGCTTCCCTCTGTCTTTTCTACAAGTATTTTCATGTTTACTGATAAGCTTTTTGTAATAGTTTCTTTTCTCGCTACAATCTTTCAAAGTTTAAATGCATCATCAGTAGCCATCTTCTATCTACTTGATTCCCATCCATATCTTATCCTTTGTTCAACATCAAGTGTTTGTGTTTTTAAAATAGAAAATTGAGAATTATGTAACCATGGAGATTTAATATTTGGGTTATGAAAGTGGGTAAGATGGCTTGGATCTAGACATGTCACTTTTTAATTTTGTCTGGGTAAGATACATAGTGGGACCTTAGATTTGTTTAAATAGGTAGACAATAATTTTTAACAGGAGGTTGGATTTTAGATTTTTTTGTTTTTATTGAACAATATGTTTTTTTTTTTACTATTATCTATGAGTAAAGAGGATAGAATGTTTAGGCCAGAATTAGGATTAAATAATTGTGCTATACTTAGTTATATTGTATTAAGAACAACAATTAAGTATAGTGTGGGTCATTTATTTTATTAAAATACTTCTTTTTTTTTTTATTTTTTTATTTATGTCAGAGTATAAGTTATAAATGAAACATTGTAATTGATTAAATTTTAAAGAAAACTATTTTGTCTGAGTAAGGTACATAGTGGGACCACACAATACTTAAATAGGTAAATAATTTTTAACAGCAAGTTGGATTTTTTTTTTAATTACTTCATGAATAAATAGGGCTGAAATGTTTGTTATAATTATGATTAAATAATTATGGTATATTAAAGTTTATTGTAGTTAAGAAAACTAATTAAGTATTGTGTTGGTCTTTTATTTAGTAAATATAATTATTAATTTTTAAGTTAGAGCATAAGTTATTTTATAAATGAAACAGTTTTATTTAAATTAAAAATAGAATTATTTTGTTTGAAAATACACGTTTTTGTATATATAATTAATATTATAGCACACTGCAACTTAATAGCTATATAAAGTTTTGGTGTTTAATATGCCATCATCAGGTAGTGAAATGTGGTTAATTTACTTGATTATTACATTTGAAAAGAATTGTGTGCATGGACTTATATGAAAAATGTATCAATGTATTGCCAAAGAAGATTAAACGTCAAAAGTTTAAACCAGAAAGAAATAAGATGGTAGTTGAGAATGTAAAAATCGAAGAGTTGGGGGGGAGGGGGGGGGGGGATGAAAGCTAAGAAAAATATATAAATTAAAAAATTTCGGTAAATTTTTGTTTTAGGTGCCAACGGCTTTTCACCCTTAAAATTTATCCAAAATAGCATTATTTCTGTACAAATGTATATGCTGAACTCGAAATCAACAATTAGTTATTGAAGAAACCTACCTTTTTCGCTTTGAAAGTCCATAAAAAATGAACTATATCTTGCACTTTTTCTCTCTCGTAATTCTAACACAGTAATGCAATGTACTTCCTGTAATGAAAGTAATAAGCGTAGAAATACAATAGCGCATTACTTTCATTACAGGAAGTACATCGTCGGAAGTTTCAGTAAAGGAAGAAAATTGACCAAAAATTGACCGAAATTTGTTGTCCTACACAGTATGTCATTCTGCAGTTAATTACCTTACTTCGTGAGAGTTACAGGAGAGAAAAAGTGCGAGATATAGTTAATTTTTTTTATGGATTTTCAAAGCAAAAAAGGTAGGTTTCTTCAATAACTAATTGTTGATTTGAGTTCAGCATATACATTTGCACAGAAATAATGCTATTTTGGATAAATTTTAAGGGTGAAAAGCCGTTGGCACCTAAAATGAAAATTTGCCAAAATTTCCTTAAAGGGCTTTGTTGATATAAAAAAAAAACAAAAAAAAAAAAAACAAATAGTTAAGAAAAAAACAGAAGTGAAGTTTTAGAAACATAAGTACTATAACAGTTAAATAAGTTAGGTTTTGAAGTATATAATTAAAAAAGGGTAGGTTTTATAGATAAGATCAAATAGTAAACATACTGAGATAAGAAGAGCATGGATAATTCTATGATGGCAATAATTAGTGATTTCCTTATGTTGGTTTAATAAGTTAGTTTTTGGGAATTCACTTTATTCATCTCATTTGATGGCCTTTATTTTTAGTTACATTTTATTTTTAAATCTCTTCATATATATATATATATATATATATATATATATATAAACTACATTTCACTGCCTGATTATGTATTAAACACCAATGCCTTATAGCTATTAAGTTCGCAGTATACTGTAATAATAATAGCTATGTATCTATGCTCTACTTTTTTATTGAACACTTTTTAAAAGTAAATATTTGTGGAATATACTTCCATTATTATTATTAACAACTTATGTCATAAATGTGTAAAAATAAGTTTTATTCTTATGAGAGGTTTATTTGGCAATTATGAATAAGTTATCAATGATGCGATGACTATAATTGATGATTTCAGAGATCAGCTGTCATGATTACTTAATTTAACTGTCAACATTAATAATGCACATTGTTCATTTGTCAGTAAATGTTAGTTTTGTTCAGTTTGAAAACATGATGTATTTGGCATCAGTGCCAATATTGTCGAGACAATATCTATTCCTATTTGTCTGTAAATTTCTAGTTCCTCCAATCTTGATTCACTATTTAATATTTGGCAACCCCAAAATTAAACATGCCTAGCATTTCGTTTTCTGTGTATTATTTAAAACTATAAGAGTTTAAATGATCTCTACATTTACATGGGTTTCTCCTAAAGTAATGTCTCCGATTTGTGTAGGCTTATAATATTAGATGTAGATATGGTTGCACTTTGTCAATTATCTTGTCTTATAGCAGTCAGTTAAAAATGCTGTCTAACATGAAAGTGCACATAAAGTAGACATATATCAATGAATTCTCCACACAGAAAAAAATTGCACCCATTGACATTCTTCAATGCTTACTGAACATTTCAGTCAGTTAAGAGCCATATGTGATCATGCTTGAGTGATCATGTATCTTTCAATCCATGACTGACTACATAGAAGATTTTTCCGCAGTAGGTTGCCATTACTTTTTGCAGTAGACTGGTTGCCAACCAAGGCTATAGAACTCAATCTGTCCTGCATGACAACCTATAGCTCAAAGAAGAAGTGATGGATTCTTACCTTTCTTTGTGCATAAGTGAATACAACAAATTCAAGAGGAATTTGATTTCTCATTCCAAACCGATATCCATTGCATCACAATGCACATCCTGAACATTTACAGAGACTAAAAATATGGATGTAATCACAGTTAAGTGGTGGGTAATGAATTTTAGCAGTGGCAACAGTGATATGTGTGACAAGTCACATTCTGAGTAACTCTGTACAGCTGTCAATCCATGTAATATTCATCACCATTGAAAATGCATAGCCAATGATGATGAATGTGGAAGAATGGCATCTAATAGAAAATTCTATTCATTGATGTTACTATGTTTCCTATATCTGTTGTTTTTCTTTTTAATGGAAATAAATAGAAAATGGCACATCCTTCATATTCTAAATTCTCATTGAAGAAAATATGACGAGATCAATTATATTTTGGGATCTTTCAGGTATTTTTCTAAAAATTGTCCAGTTCTCTTGGCCCTTTAGTGTCATGGTCAGAAATTGACCCTGACCCTTCCCCTTTAGGTGCATTGGTGAGGTACTGCTTTGAAACTCCTAACTTGTAACATATCTCTTTGGAACTTTTCAATTCAGAGCCTTTCATACAGAAGGCTTATCTCAGTGCAGAATAAATTGAATTTTGTTGACACTGCATAGATCAATGTTACCATTATTCAGCAAATAAAGTTTTAGACTCCTGCAAATGTTTATTTTGTATATTGATAAGAAATAAATTGACTAAAAATGTGAGACACACTCTCCAGAATAATACTATGACCTGGAAACTGCAACAGAATAAAAAATAGAAGAAATACAAATAAAAAATTAATAAGATGATGCTCACATTTAGTTATTATAATAACACAATTTTGTTCTTCGGTAGCAATTCTTATTTGCTTATGTCTACAAAGTCTAAAAGTTGCTAATATTTCCTTCAAACTTTAATGTTAAGGTTAATGTTATTTCTAAAATTTACCTATTTCCATTGAGTAAATTGGTGAATGTGAACATTCTTGTTCATGTAAAGTAGGAACAAAATGACATATGATTCAAAAGTAGTATTTATTTATTCTAGGATTACATAGGAGAGACCACAAAAAATTTAGAGGTGAGTAGTTTTTTGCAATTTATGCTTATACTGTAAATTACTTTCACAAATCAGCTCCCAAGTATAGTCTCCCATGATGTTTTTGTTATACGATCCTTGGTAATGGCATTTAAAATCCAGTATGTATGGGTGGAATCACTTGTCTTGCACCTCTGAGTATGTTCCCATCCCATGTTCTCCTTGAATTTATCAAGATAAGCATCAGGGATATGGACTTTGAGGAACATCCTGCAGTCCATTTTGCTGTAGTTTTTCAGCAGGGTCTCAACAAGCCCACATTGTCCAGTTCTCTTAGCACTTTAGTATCAGGATCAGTTTTCAACCTTTTCAGGAAGCCCTGAATCATTGTGACAAATCTGTTCCATGTTGATTTCTCCATCCTAGTGAGCTTCCTGGGTAATTCTTTGGACTCTATGATCTTTTTTATTTGTGGTCTAATGAAGACACCAAATTTGAATTTTTGCTGCAGACAGCTTAGGGAAGAAGTCTTGCAGGTACTTGAAGGCTGCAGACTCCTTATCTAGAGCTGCAACAAATTGTTTCATAAGGCTCAATTTTAAGTGCAGTGGAAGAAACAATTTTGGGGCTTTAACAATGACTCTCATCTAATGTTGCTCCTCTCCACACTGAATTTGGTCTGCTGTGGACAGTCCTGCCTGTGTTAATATCCAATGTTGTCCCTGCAACTTCAAAGGCAACGATAACATGGAAACTTGGTAAGGTACATTTTGAAGTCTCTGATAACCTCCAGACTGTACTCTTCATATTTCAAGGTATTCCTCTTATAGTTGCACTGAGCTAGAGGAAGAGATGGATATATGTTCCTGTTATGAAGTAGCACAGCTTTGAGGTTCCTGGATGAGTCATTGATGAAGAGGCACTACTCACTAGGGTTACAGGCGATTCCAATTGGTTTGAACAGACTGATCAAATTGTAGCAGAAGTAAAGCCTATCTTGTTAGGTGAAAATGCTTGAAAAACACATGTAGCCCTTTCTCTAGCATGTGGCTTCTACACTTTCATCAAACGAATTCCCCTGCTTGATGTGCAAGTCACAAAAGCAAAATTTGAAGGGAGTAATATTCAGTAATTAGGAAATAACACTTACTGACCAAAGACAAAAAAAAAAGGCAAAATTTTGTTACACAGTGTAATATGACTTTATAGTCCTGTTTTGATAAGAATGTTATCACGGTAGATTTTTCTATATTGTAGTATAATAAATGTTGCTATCTATTTGTGATATATTGTCAAAAGTCAGTTGGATGATGTCATGTCTATTATTATACGCATTGTTGTTGTAACTGCTGTACCTTCCAACCTGCTTCAAATATCTGTTGTCATACTCAGTAAGAACTGAACCCTTTATTCAATCCATACAGATTGATTGTCTTCATTCTGCTTTCTACGCTTAGCAAATATTTAAATTATTTGTTGTATTTGGCAAGCCTCTCATAATTTTTAACTTCAAAGGTGTGAGGTGATAGATTTAACTGTTGTGTGTTTTTTTTTTGTTTTTTTTTTGTTTTTTTTTAACAAATTTGTGGTTGTGTCTGTTGGCTTGTGAAAATAGTAATTCTTTCATGAACAGGTGAGACCGGGAAAAACCTGGATGTAGATTCATATTTTGATAATATTCAATAGCAGCAATCGCAAGGATTTTCCTTCTGAAAAAATTACTTTGTCTTTTGATGAGTGTGGCATTTTTTAGAACAAAATTGTGGTCAAATTTATTTCTGTGTATGATGTGCATTTAATAAATTGTTATGTATGAGATTCCTATTGTGTTCATAGGTACATTTTTTTTAAATTTCTGCATGTTTCCCCAATGTATTGTGAGGAACAGTTTTAGCAATTTATTTTGTACATATCTGCTTCTGAATTATTATTATCCGTGGTTTTAGTCACTGATCATATCCGTAATGGTTTTGGTAGCGCTTCTAATTATTTGGATGTTTTTTAGATGGGATAAGTTGTTTTGGATAGTTGATGTTATAGGAATTAAAAATGAATAGAAAAACACCAGTAGTAGAATGGTATGTAATAAAAGATACAAATAGAAACACAAATTGCAATCTATATATGGAGAAGAAACTGAAAATCATGGAATTATTTTGAACTGTCTGCACACTGATTCAGTTCTTTGAAATATACAGAAAAGGAACTACTTCAGGTAACTGGAATTTCAAAATAAACTTTTTATTTCAAGGAATAAAGATGAGAATAACAGTCAGAACAAAGTAAATAATATAAATACTACCTAATCTCAGACAAATATTGAAGGATCAGTATGGACCCAATATACCAAAAATATGGATACATATAAAAAAGTCCCACCAGAAACTGGCACAGATTTTAAACCATCTAACATTGTCTTCAAGGACACATGGCCCAGTGGATAAAAGCATTGATTAGATCCAGGTACTTAACACAAAAAGTTGTGAGTTCAATACCTGGCTACAGCAGTGGTGAACAAATAACTTAGAGAGTTGAGTTAAAGGGAGATAACTAAAACATCTGGAATATATGGCTCATGGAATGAGAACAATATACCCCAGTGGCCGAAATAAAGGGTTCAATTCAAAATTCCAATCACCTGAAGAAGGCTGGAGTGTACAACAGCGGAAACATCATTTATATGCCAATAATGATGAAGACAACAATTTTAACAATGTAAATAATGTAAACTCAGGAGTGTTTAAAAGAAACAAATACTCATTTTGAAAATCATACAATGTGAAACAGGCTGTTAATGAGTAAATAATAAAAAATATATTTTGTGTAGTTAAAAGCTCTTTTGAAAGTATTTAAAATATAGCACTCTTATATACATAAGAAAAGGTATTATAGTAAAAAAAATTGCTTTTCTTATGGAAGAATGCTGAATATCAAAGATACAGAAAGACAGTTTGGACATAGAAATCAACACCTTGTTCTGATGTTCACATCCTGGTGTGAAACTCAGTCACTATGGATATCTATATTTTATATAATAAACAAAGCCATCTGTTCTTTTTTTCCTAAAATCAGATCTTGTGTTTATGCTGTTGGTAACAGCTGTTAGGGGAGGACTAAGCAAATATAGAAATTTCTGAAGGCAGTAAAAAAAATTGATTTAAAAAATTGCTAAGCAATACAAATGTGTTTTTTTGTCTAGACAGTTGCACCTCAAGCAAGGCAGGACCACCACTGGTGCACAGGGGGTTACAGTGAGAAAAGAAAAGGACAAGATATAGAAGATGTCAAAGAAAGGATAAGAGAAAGATGGAAATTGAGAAGACAGAAGATGGCAATTGACATTGGAGATTATAGCTATCAGGGAAGCAAGTATACAGAAGGGAGTTCCACGGGCAGGAAGTGAGAAAAGAAACTGATAGGGTTGAAGAAGCAGTTACATTTTACTGTTTTGACGATAAAAAGGTGGAACATAGTTGCCAATCCAGTCGTATGAATAAATTAATGTTGGTACAATGCAAAAATGTCCTTCCTCAGTTGTTTTAATCATCATCATCATCAAATGAAAGATAGCATTTATTTTAACCATTAAAAAATTTAAAATGAAGAAATTATAAGAGATTGTTGATCTCAAAACTCTAGCATCTTCCTGATTGGCCTTTTCTCTTTCTGCTCTTTTTTAATGTTTTTGCTTCTAATTCTTTCACGCCCAGCAAACCCTCGGGTCTTACTGACTTTACTGCCTTGCACGGGGTGATATTAATTTAGAAACAACACACACACACACATCTATATATATATATATATATAGTCTTTCTTCTATAAATACTTTCAGGGTAATTATTGTTTGGATGATCTTTTCTCTATGGTAGCTAGACTTTTGGAATTTAAGCGTAGTACTTACGCGCAAATACCCTTGGGAAAGGTATTAATCTGTCTCTTCCTTCCAGTTATGGGTTAAATAACAGGACAGATTGGGTTCTATAGCCTTGGTCGGCAACCAGTCTACTGCAGTAAGCAATGGCAACCTACTGCGGGATAATCTTCTGCCCAGTCAGTCATGTCTCTTTCGAGACATGATCGCCCAAGCGTGTATCACGTATGGCACTTGACTGACTGACTAGACTGGTACCAAAATCTCATCAATTTCCAGTTGAGCTGGCTAAATGTAGCCATAAGTTCTATGCTAAAAGTTTTTCTTGCACTTTTTGCTTGTGGAACTCCCTTCTAGTTCCATGTTTTCCAGCCAAACTTTAATCTACAAAAATTTTAATGCAGTCTCAATTGCTATCTACTGTCCTTCTGATTACTCTTTCGTCTTCCTTCCAATTATTAAGGTTTTTGTTCCTAATCCTTCCACACCATGTAACGCCTTGTATCTTAGTGGCTTTACTGCTTTGTCACTTAACTGAACAGTGTTATTTCAATCAAGCCAACTTCAAAGTTTCATGAGACATTATTGTGATGCTGAAAAAACAAAAACTCTGAAGATTTTTACAGAATGTCTTATCATTGGTATGTCATGATACTTGAGTGGGTAAGTCAATGAACACTTTCTCGGTGCTCCTATCGCTCTTAATTGTTCAGGTGATAGTATAAAATAAACGCTTGTGACCTTAATGCAAATCCGTCTATATTTCTGAGATGAGGTATTGTAACTATTTACACTGTTTACATCATTCGGACTATTGGTCATTTCTTTGTCCAAATTGTCCAACTATTGTATGCACTGGCTTTCTTTAGGTGATTGTAATTTCTAACCAAACCCTTTATTTTGTCCACTGGAGTAGATTGGTCTTGTCCCATGTGCCATTCTGAATATCTCAACTCTCCAAGTCTTTTGTTTTTAATTTGCCTTTGCTATAGCCAGATATTGAACAACCCTTTGGATCAAGTCACTGGATTCCACCAGCACTTTCATCCACTGACCAGAGTGTACAGCAGTCAAAATGTTGTGAATATGACAACAAAGATGAGGACAACAGTCCAACCAATTTAAATAGTGTAAATAATCAACCTTGAAAAGTGGATGTATTTTAAAAAATAAAATACTTTTACCTCTTTTGTTAAACCAATCATTAGAAAAATATTTTTTGTTGTTAAAGCTAATTTATATTTTTCAATATTTTGTTAATTAATAAGTATCATCAGAGCCAGACTTTCACCTGCTGAAGCCCTAAGCTATATAAAATTCAAGGCCATTCCTTAAAACCATTGTGAATAATTATACATGATCATTATTTATTAATGATTACAAAATTAAATTTGTTACAATATGTTCCTTTTAACTAATTAATGAATTTATTCCATTTGCCATATAAAAAATAATTTCTTTCCTTAACAATTAGCAAATATTCAGTACAAATATTTAAACAAAACTAAATTTAATAATAATTCCTTTTTATTTAAAACCTTTTTGTGATTTTTCTCTAGCCAAATCATCAATTATTTCATTGAAATGATTGCTGCATAATTTGACACTTTCTATACATAGAAGACTAAGTGCAGCCAGTCTATCTTGAGAAGTGTTTGTTTCAGGTTTATTTTTTATTCTTTTTAGCTTAAAGCAATTTCTCAAGCATAAGATTAATCGTAAAATGCCTTCTACATTTAGAAGAGCTTGATAAATTTTGTCTTTGTATAGGAAATTGGGGCTCATATATATATATATATATATATATATATATATATATTTAATAATTTTGCTGTGCATAAACTTGAAAATGTTTCAATTCACCTAACAGGTTCATATCAACATTGTTAGGATGTTCTTGAATAATTGTTGTTACTGAATCACACAATTGCTCCTCTGAAGAATGTCAATTAACTAGAAATGGAAACGTAATTATATACTGTTACTGTTTCATGTGAATTGCATTCGTAATAAGAATAAAAGATTTTACTCTAAATTTATCTCTTGGGGATAAGTTCTTCATTTACATTTGAATCAATTTGTTTCTTTTCAGAAGAAAGTCTTTAAAACTTAATGTATCATACAAATGCCAAAGTATTTTACAGTTGTTGTCATTGTTACTAGTCTTTGAGTCAGTTTCATAGTGGTAAGGCCGATATAATTATTTACGAAATTAGGATCAAGAATCCAGTTCTTCAAAGGACATGTGAATTTGTAAATAATGTTGGTTTGTTTGTAGTTTGGATATCTTGGGTGTATTTTTGCTTTTAATGATGAGGTTAGCCATTTTAGATTTAATATAATAGATGATTAATTTTTTTTTTTTTTTGTTTAAGTTGACAGGAGTTGCATAATTTCAAATTATGTTTCAGAGTGAAGATTTGTCCTGTTTATGATTGCGATGAATTTGGTTTTTGTAGAAGATATTAATGTTATTATTATTATCAGTGTGTTTACTCTTGTTATTACTCAGGTTTTAAAGAAAAAGTCTAATATGGTAGTCAACCAAATAATTTGGAAATTCATTTGTGACAAGTGTTTGTTTAGCATTATGGAGTTTTTTGAAGAATAATGATCTAAAGAAAGAATTCTTGTAGGCTCTCATGAAGAAATGACGCCAATTTTATATCTAAAGGACATTCATTAATGAAATTAAAGGTGACAGGAATTTTTACTGGTGGGGTTTTTATATCCTTGAAAATGGCTAACAGTATAGTCAAAAGCACTTGCATAAACAAAACATTTGTCAATTTTTATGTAGTTTATGTCCTCAAAAGAAAAAAATCATAAGATCACATGAAAAATTACATAAAAACTTAACCATCACACCTTGTCTGTCATTTTTAATGAAACCTGCATAAAAGAGAGATTGCTGCCTATATATATATATATATATATATATATATATATATATATATATATATATATAAAATTTTAGATATGCTACAATTTCATGGGTAATAAATATTTTGCTGCCAAATGATGACCTTGCGGCTTGTCAAACCCAAATGCTACAACAGTTAATCCTCATTATTATTATTTTTTATTATTACTGGTAAAAAAAATTTATATATGTATTTATTAATATTATTCTATTTTTATTAATATTATTTAAGATCCTTTTTCTTTTTTAATACCATTATTATTATTATTATTATTATTATTATTATTAGTGTTTTAAAAATTTTTTTTATATACATTTTATTTTTATCATTATTATTATCTATTATTATTATTATTATTTAAGATGTTTTTTAAGATTATATTTTAATATTTTATTTATCTTCTTCTTACTAAGTGTTATTATTTTAACTATATTTATAATATATGACTACTAGTGGCTATATTGTAATTTGTATTAAGAAGTATGATTCATAATTTATTTTTTACCATAAATATATTCCCAGTGTAGGTATAATTTAATTTAAATTCCATGTCATGTTTTGCTAAGAATGTATATAATTGTAATATAATTATATAATTGGTGTCGATCTAAAATGTTTATTTTAAATTCTTTTCTATCTTGCTCTCATTCTATTTATTTACTTTTTCTTTTTCTCTCTTTTTTATGTTTATCTTTCTAACTTTTCCTTTTTTCCTATATTTAATTCTAATTTTTATATTATTTTCTTTTATAAGTTTTAATTATTTTAACTGAATTTTTAAAATAATATTAGTAGTTATTTTCTTAATTTGTATTAAAATTATGATTTACAATTTATTTTTTACCGAAAATATATCCCATTATATTTGAAATTCAATGTTAAATTTCCACATGTTTTTCTAAGAAAACAGATGGATTGCTATAGACATGTGTCAATACTTGATGCTAACATTCATTTCTCTGTATACTGTTCTTTTCTTTTTATGACTATTTCTTTCCTTTTTTTCTCTTCTTTCCATTTATTGTCTACTTTTTTGAATGAGTGAGAAATTCTTTTTGTAAATTACTGTTACAAATGTCTTTTCTAAATACGGACATGTGAGCGTCTGTGTATGATGATATTTTTGGGGGATATTTTGTTTTGAGGATTAAACTGTTGCACCATTTGGGTCTGACGAGCTGCAAGGTCATCATTTGGCAGCGAAATATTTATTACCCATGAAATTGTAGTGTATCTAAAAAAATTTTCTACATATATTACTTTGTTAAATTAAATAAATAAATTTAACATTGAGTTCTTTTGAGTTTGTCTCTCTTGGAATTTACCTGGATAATATACCAAGTGTTTATATATATATATATATATATATATATATATATATGCCAGATGACTTTGTAATCTCCTGCAACTCTTTTGAATGATCTCTTTGTTTAAATTGGTGAATGCTGCCATAATCCTTGCCTTCAGTCACTCTTTAGTATTACAAGAAGTTTTGTTGGTTTTTTGCTCAACTGTACTCCCTACATAATAGTCAAAAGATCTGCAGTATGGGGAGTTAAGTGGCTAGAGATCTAAAAGGTGATCTGGTTGCAGAAATTCTCTGACAGCTATGACTGTTTTTTTCCTGCTTGTGTGGTATGGTGTAGTGTCCTGTCACTAGATATAGGGTCTTCCAACAGCCACTATCTTGATCCAGGGCAGCACTACCTTCTCAAGGCACTTTATGTAGGCCTCCATATTGAGTCTGAGGCCCTGTGAGTATATAAATGGTAGCATACCATCACTATCTCTAGTGATCACTCCAAACACTATGATGTTGACTGGATATTTGGTTTTCATCACTTTCAGTATATCTTTTGGGGACACAGCAAGCCAGTTCTGTGTGTTCACCATTTTATCCTGGCAGAAATTTTTTTTTTGCCTGTTTGATTGGAGGAATGCTTGAGTTTGTTCAAAAGCTTTGTCTTACTTTTTGTTCTTCATGACTTGGAATAAAGTCTCATCTTGTATGAGAAATACCAAACATCTTCAGGCACTACCTACCTGATAAAACACTGCATAAAAGGGTTTGACGAGCTGCAAGGTCATCATTTGGCGTCAAAATATTTATTACCCATGAAATTGTAGTATATATAAATAATTTTTACCAAACATCTTCAAACATTGTTGTCAATCATAGCCTGAATCTTACCAACAAATTCAGTTCATTTCTTGATCAGAGTGAGTTTTCCAAGTTGTCATACCTTTATAATCATCATTAGACTCATTTAACTATTCCCAATCCTCAGTATTGTCCTCAGATTGACACCCAAACTCTCCAAAATGTTTGCATTGGAGCTTCTGGTACAAATGCCAAGCAGTACAGCAAGTCATTTCTAAATTTCTGGCAGAATGAATTGTGTCATGGTGCTTTTTTTTTCAACTGACCCTACTATTCAGTGCAGTCAACAATCAAAAACATACAATGCACATACGTGAAATGAAAAATATAAAATGGCAACAATGTACACATTGCACCCAGTGTGTCATTTTTGATGTCTTAGTGTTAAAGAAAAGAATGAAAACTAATAATAGAATAAAATTATATTTAAAAAAAGATTTGCCCTAAGGTGTGTGGGCCCTAAGCTATAGCTTATTTAGCTTATAAATAAGTCTAGCACTGAATACCTTAGTAGTTGTTACATTTACGATATGAAAATTGTTTGTAAATGTAGCATTATGGGACATGTAGTAATGTTTTAGTAGTAACTCTAATTACTCTTTATATACAAATCTCAAATACCATTAATTTTACTGTAAATAACATCAGTAACATCAAAACTTTAATGATGGCAACATGATGTAATGGGAGATAGATAATAATATATTATGTTCAACAGGTAATGGGTGATAATAATATTATATGTCAGGTAAATAAGAGAGTGTTGGGCCCACCACTGTAATGGGAAAGACTTTGAAGAAAGCTTTATTCTTTCATTTATATTTTTCCTATTATAGGCATTATTATATCCATGATATAATAACACCATATTTCATGAATGGGATGGCTGAAAGGAAAACAAATAATAAACATGCTTTGTTCTCTGAGAGACTTTATACCACTAAGACATACACAAAACTATGTATGCATACTTACACATGTCCCACACCGAAAAAAATATCATATATTCACACAGTAAGAAAAGTTTCAGGAGAACAAAAAGGTAGTCTTAACATATAATGAGGAAATTTTTCTGTGTTTCTGGAAAAGCTATATTTAGGACTCCAGTTTCAAACGGGCCAGATTCATCTATGTTCCAGGTGAGGACATATTCTGATGAATGGGAAATGGTGAGTTTTGGGTTTTCCCAAATTGAGGAATGCAAGCCAGGTTTTTCTATATATGAAGATGATATCTTCCGAAAAGGAAAATGATACTGTAGACTTGTAAGCTGTAGAATTTGGCAGCTGGCTGCCTCCGACAGAAGCTTAGGCAGGACAAAGAAACATATGTCTTGACACCAATAAGCTTACTAACTGAATGATTGGCCACTTTTGTCACTGTATAAAGTGACATCACTAAGCAGTTGCCACATGACTCATATGACTTTTCTCCATCAAAAAGAAATAACCTAACCCTAATCATGTATCCTTACAAGGGCATTTAAAATTTTCATTTAAAACTTCTCTTATGGTTACATGGGCATTTTAAATTATTTTTATATTTGCAATGAAAAGTAGTAGATATATAGTATAAGATTTAAATAGATTATCTTACCAGCTACTTCTGAATATAAGATCTCATTTATTATGATATTCTTAAAAAAAAACACCATTGTAGTATTTTTAATAGTAATTGTAAAAATCAGAGAATAACCAGAGTTTTAGCCCAATGAAAAGGTACAATGAAGAGAATGCAACCCTTGTGCCAAAATGATGCACTAGGGTTTGGATTGCAGTATAAAAGATTTACCTTCATAATCATTTTAAAAACTATTCTAACAAAGCAAATGTCATTTACAATATTTACATTTTTTTACTTTTGTACTTCTCTTTGTTGTCAAATTCACAACATTTCAGTCATTTTACTATTTGGCTTTCTTCAGGTGATTGGAATTTTGGAGAGTTGAGTTAAATGGGAAATAACTGAAAATTAGATATCCAGAATTCAACTGGAATTCAAACTCAGCTCACTGATTTTTTTCATTTTGAGCCAATACCCACTGCATCACAACACACATCCTTGCTGCAAGTACTACTACTATAATAGTTGTGCATGAGGTCTTTAATGTGCAAATGTTTAACATTAAAGGAAACGATGAAAAGCCTGTTATTTGCTACACTTTATTGATAAATAATATTTTGCATTCAAAAACCTCATCATACAGAGCCTAATAATTATTGCCATTGTATGCTTGACTCTTTATTTGCTATAAAACTACTATTTGATGGCTTTGTGAATTGGATAATTTGTGATTGCTGAGGTATATCCTTTTATGAAATCAATTAAATAAAAACAAAACGCCATTGTATGGCAATGATCCACCTGCATATTTATTCCACTCAATCACAAATGGTTCTTTCTGAATAAACTAATAAGTTGTTAGTCATTGGCAACTAAGTAATATTTTTAATATAAGTGATTTAATATTTTATATACATGTTTTATATTGTATAAACATGTATAAACACGTAGCTAGAGGGAAGTGTATCGTTTTTCTCTTTGTTCTTTCTCTTGTTATATAAATAATACAGGGTGTATGTCAATATGTGATGTGCGTCTGAAAAGTAATGAACTGTGTGTGCTTTGAGAGCTCTGAGCAAAGGAGAGATAAACAGATTGTGTGTCATCTAACCTAATATCTTGGGAGTAAATAACTGTAACCATAGCTTTCTGCCACCATTGTGTTTATTTTTTACATGTTTTTGTGGAAGGGCAAACCGTTGCTGCTTCACCACAACAATGTATTTGTTAAGAACGCTCTGAGCATTGCACAGTTTCTGGCCAAGAATTTTGCTGTACTGGAACAACCTCTCTATTCATTCATTCTTGCTCCATGCGACATTTTTCTTTTTCCCAAGTTCAAGGAGATTGTCAAGGGGACACATTTTGAAGGTGTGGAGGCCATCAAGGGGGTCATAATGATGGAAATGAAGGACATCCAAGAAGAATCCTTTTCTGCAGTGCATAGAAGCATGGCTGAGAAGGATGGAAAAGTGCATTAGAATTGAGTTGGATAAGTTTGAAGAGGAAACCATGTAGTTTGTTGTTTGGATTGGAATTGTTTGTGACACCAGTCCTGTTACTTTTCAGAGAGACCTTGTAGGTGTATGTATTTATGTAGTGGCATACACAGGTATGTGTTTGCATAGTAGTATATACAGGTTCACATTTATGTAGTTGTATAAACAAGTTTTGATTGCTATGTCAGTTGGGGGTCAAGAATATGCTAATGGCAACCTACTGCAGTAAAATATTATGTCTAGTCAGTCATGTCTTAGAAGAGACAAAATCTCCCAAGCATGTATCCTGCATGGCACATATCTGACTGATTTGAATAGCAGGACAGACTAGGTTCTATAGCCTTGGTTGGCAACTGGTCTATCACAGAAAGAAATGGCAACCTACTGCAGGAAAATTTTCTTCCTTGATAGTCATGGATCGAAAGAGACATTATTGTCCAAGCATATATCATGCATGTCACTTAATTGACTGACTGATTACATCGTCATCAGATTTAAATGATAAATGTTGATATGAAAAACTGTAAAGCAAATAAAACTAAGTGTGTGTGTGTGTGTGTATGTATGTATGTATGTATATATATATATATATATATATATATATATATATATATATATATAACTCTGATTTTGATAATGGCCAGAAGTATGGTTAAAAGTAACAAATCCTAAACATTAAGATAACTTTTAGACTTATTGAATCTGGACACAAATTTCAGAGAGACCTTATAGGTATATGTATTTATGTAATAGCATACACAGGTATGTGTTTGCATAGTAGTATATACAGGTTCACATTTATGTAGTTGTATAAACAAGTTTTGATTGCTATGTCAGTTGGGGGTCAAGAATATGCTAATGGCAACCTACTGCAGTAAAATATTATGTCTAGTCAGTCATGTCTTAGAAGAGACAAAATCTCCCAAGCATGTATCCTGCATGGTACATATCTGACTGATTTGAATAGCAGGACAGACTAGGTTCTATAGCCTTGGTTGGCAACTGGTCTATCACAGAAAGAAATGGCAACCTACTGCAGGAAAATTTTCTTCCTTGATAGTCATGGATCGAAAGAGACATTATTGTCCAAGCATGTATCATGCATGTCACTTAATTGACTGACTGATTACATCGTCATCAGATTTAAATGATAAATGTTGATATGAAAAACTGTAAAGCAAATAAAACTAAGTGTGTGTGTGTGTGTATGTATATATATATATATATATATAAAACTCTGATTTTGATAATGGCCAGAAGTATGGTTAAAAATAACAAATCCTAAACATTAAGATAACTTTTAGACTTATTGAATCTGGACACAAATTATCTTGTACACAAACTAGGGATTAATGCAGGCAAGGCTCACCACTTAGTCCAACCTTCTTTCTACTTTACATAAATATAAATGATCTGTCTAAGATTATACTTCAATCATTTGTGAATATCTATGCTGATTATGTAACAGTATATGGATACACTGCCAAAACTCTTGGTGAGTAAAGCCTGGCTGATGATCTCTCTTCTGGCTCTACATTTTTTTAGTTCCACCAGTTATAACCTTCATAGCTAGAACCCGCTATGCCATACACACTGGAATGAACCACCTTCATTTCCCATTGATGAGATGTAAGTTCCATTTGATAACTTCTTCCCACAAACTACTACTTTGTTGAACTAACACCCAAGCGGATGCTTCCCTGATGACTACAATCTCAACTTATTCAAGTTTAGGTTTATCCATTACCTTCCTCACATATCCTCATTAATTGTGTTTCTTATCACTTACTCTGTAACCTGCTACCTTGAGTGTCTCTTGAAACTTTTTCAGTAAAAACATTGTAAATAATGTCAACTAAACAAAATATCTCAAAAAACTCTTTGTTTATCCTCTTTTATAAAACTTTTTTGGTTCACTGAACATCAACCATTTTGGGATTATTTAATGCTGAATTCTCTTGTTTATCAAGATGAGATATGCAGACCTCTATCCGGTTTGCAGAAGAGTCAAAAAGTGGACATAGGTACAGTAAACAAGTGACCTGTTTTTTTTAACCTGTGGCAGTTTTACTTCTCTTTATGGAGATGTAATGGTTGAAGTAATCCAGTGACTTAACCCAAAGAGTTGTGAGTTCAATAGGGTCACAACAGGGGTGAACACACACTTGGAGAGTTGAGTTATGAGATAACTGAAACTAAGATATCCAAAAAAACACATGATACTTGGAATTAGAAAAATCTACCACTATGGACTAAATAAAGGGTTCGGTTTGAAATTTCAATGTATATCACCTTAAGAAGGCCAGAGCGTACAACAACGCAAATGTTGTGAATATGACATGAGGACAACAGTTTAAACAATTTGAATAGTGTAAATATTGACAGATTATTTTGCATCTCATCTTACTTATCCACAACATTATCATTTTAAAAATAAATGAAAATCTAAGGAATACAGAAAATAGAATCAAGACAACAAGTAAATGATCATTATCAAGAAAAAAAGAATTATATGTTTGATAGGTAACATTATATCAGTGATATATATATATATATATATATATATATATATATATATAAAAACTCTCAAAAACATAATACGTAGAAATGTTAAACCAGTGGATAGTAATAATCAAATTAAACTCATTATATATTATAAAAAATTCAAAACAATTGACCTCATAATCTCTAATAACCCTACAAGCACTAAACTAAATTCTCTACAAAAAACCAATGTAGTGTACCAATATGTAAATTGGTACACTACATTGGTTTTTTTATTAGTATCAGAGATTGCATCACTGATACTAATAAAAAAACCCAGTACATATATTGGTTTTACTACAACCACGCTCTCCCATAGACTTACATGTCACCTTTCTGATCAGAGTACAATTAAACAACATTTCTCAGAAAAGCATAAACATGTAGGTAATATCAGACAGATTTTAGTCAACAATACAATAATCCTTACTCATACACACAGTAAAAAGAACCTTCAGATATTGGAGGCCATGTACATTGAATCCAAACAACCCACATTTAATAAAATCATGTTTAAATCCGGTCATAACATATTACATTGCATTTGAATACATGGTTCTGTTGTCATTTCGCGCTATCACGCAGTGTGACCACATTGCAAATTTGCGAACTGCGTTTGTTATTTTTGGTAGCTATTGCCGTTGCTTAGCGGAGTTTTATGTCAACACAAAATAAAATCGTCGGTGATGGTAGATGTTATTGTATTGCCGTCTTATAATAACCTCTCTGAAGATGGCTCATGTGAGCCGAAATCTTAGAACTGAATTAATAAAAAATTATCCAAATGTTGGAGAATTTTTGTCTTTATTTTCAACTGAAATTAAAGCCAAAATATGATGTTTAGAACGGCTCATGATTAAACATAATTGTCTCTTATATTTAACAGTATATGTTTAGAAAATTATTTGCTGCCTCGATACACTATATATATATATATATATATATATATATATATATTGGTAGAATTGTTTTGTGGCATGCAAGTGGGTATATAGGTACATTGTTAAAATTTTGCTTTCTAATTTGTGGTCACAACTGCATGAAGGAGAAGGAAAGCAATGAATTAAATGGAATAGATTAAACTATTTTCTGAAAAAATTTCTGGATTAAATGGAATGGTTTAAAGTAGTTTCTGTTATTCAGCTGTGATTTTCTGCTATAATAACAAAGTATATCTTTCTGTGATAATCTCTGATTTAAGAAACTTTGGTCGCAGTACCAGATGTAACATTTTAGCTAAAAGGATTCCAATCACAGTAACTAGAGATTATACTTTTGTTTTATAATCATTTCACCCCAAGCAAGGCAGGAGGACTGCCACTAGTGTGTGTTGGGGATGGTGGGGTTTACAATGAGAGAAAAAACAAGGTACAGAGGATGTAGAAGAAAGGATATGAAAAGGGTGGGAATCAAGGAGATGGTAATTGAGGTTGCATTTAAACTTTTGGAGATTGTAGCTATCATGGAAAGAAGCAAGCAAAAAGGGAATTCCACAAATGGGAAGTGTGAGAAAAGAAACTGTTAGAGTAGAAGTAATTGATAGTTACATTTAACTATTTCAACAGCAAAAGGGTGGGACTTTAATGTCAGTCTAGTAGCACACATAAATATATGGGGTCAGGGAACCAAGGAAAAAAGCTTGTCAGAGCAGGTGTATATATTTGAAGATAGAGAGAAACCAGTTCACATTGGTGAGAAAGTGACTGAAGGCAGGTTGCCAAGTCAGGATTGATTATATTGCAGATTCTTCTTTGGATTTTGTTGAGAATACTGTATACTCTAGCAGAGAGAGAAACATCTGCATCTCTTTCACTATTTTGACATTTCCAGCTTCTCACTTTTCTCTTCTGGTGTAGAAATCATATTATGGCTGGGTGTGCTAACAATTTTTTGTATTTAGTGGCTCAACAATGTCCTGGATTAGAAATTCCTCCACTTAGATTGTGTTGAGAAAAATCTGAAGAAATCCTAATTTGGTTCTCTGTGATACATGGCTGACCTGGGCTTGTTATGTTAGAGTTGAAACATAACAAATGCAAACCAAAATCACACAGATCTAAAGCTGACAGATTCCAAGATTCATTGAAGATTGGAATGCAAGATTTATTATTTATTTTAGCAGTTTAATTAGATATTCAACTATCATCTTTGTTTTCTCAATTTCAATGTTTGACAACAGGACGTAGTATTTTGAATTTTTGCATTCACAAATATAACAGTGATAGAATCTATTATATGTATCTGTTTTTACACTTTTCAAAGATTGAGATGATAATCCAGTGGTTAGTTTAATTATATCTCTATTACAATTTTCTCTTCCCATGTCTCTGTTCTATTTGCATTTACAACATTTCATCTCTTTGCTGGTTTTAGTGGATTCTCTTGTGTTTTCTCTCTAGTGGTCTTAGCAAACTCTTAAAAAGTGTCCTGTGAACACCTAAATATAGAACCCAAACCCCGTATTTGTATAATTTTACCATCAGTTTACATTCTTTAGAATTGCTTTTATTTGAGAAAACATTTGTTCCAGCTTACCACTTTATTGAATTCTGATAACCTACTTCCTGAAAAATATTCTTCCTATAAGACCATTTTGAATTTATGTCTGTAAGTAAACAAACCACACAGTTATACTAAATAATCTCCAAGTATAAATCTGAGTTAAATTCCTTAAGAATCCTTCAATGCATCTAATGTTTAAAAACTAATTAACTTAGTCCTTTTTTTATACTTAATTTTAATAATTGATAAATTTAATCACACTTTCTCTCCTGTTTTACTTTCTAAAAACCAAATGTTTAACTCTTTACATTGACTACTTTCAAGCCTGCTCACCCCACATGAGTAGGTCATCACTCATCTGGTTACAGTACAGCTAATGGGTTAAGAAAATGGACTGTTTAGGTTTTCAAAAAGAGATCTAATTTGATAAAAATGTGAAGAAAAACAGTAAAGGACTTGACAGTTTCTTTTGTTTTGCTTTATAGGTAGAAAATAGATGAAGGCTAGTAGCTTAGAAGAATTTTAGTTCATAAAGTTAGTTCATTATCTTCAAGAATTTTTTTTTTTTCTTACTGAAATAAGAGCGAATACTGAAAAATTTTTGGCCTATCCAAGAAGAATATGATCATGAAATGTACAAGTAATTCCATATATTCAATTGCAGTTCAGCCCACTTTGCACATCATTTCTCTAGTTTCTAAAAATCTTCTAAAAAGTTTTGATCTTTTGTCACTGAAATAGTGCTCTGCTGTTGCTTCTATCACCTCTGAATCATGAGAAGATTTCTTTCCTTTCAAACTCCTTTTAAGGTTTGGAAACAGGAAATGCAGTAAGATCTTGTGAGTAGCTTGGATGGTCTGTGCACTCAAACCCCAAATACTTCAAAACAGCCATTATCTTGCCAGCCTTGAGAGCAGGTGCATTATCCTGCAAGAAGAGAACACCTTTCCACAGCTTCCTGTACCATTTTTCTTTCAATGCTTTCTTTATTTCAACACATGGTAGAGTGGGATTATGCATGAACTGTTTGACCTTTTTGAAGATAGTCAGTTGTCAAAATACCTTCCTTAACCTCAAAATTCCTGGCTATGACCTTTTTATAATGACTTTTGGGTCATGATTTTTTTCAGCTGTTCAGAACATGTGTGTCACTATGGCATAAACTGTTGTTTGGCTTCTAGGCCATAATAGGGTAATCACATTTCATCTCCAGATCATTATGATATAATCATTATCTGTCTATATTTCTGACAATATTGTTACTATTTACATTTTCCAGATGGTTATCCTCATCTTTGTCATATTCACTCCTTCATCATCTGTCTATATTTCTGAGATGAGGTAATGTAACTAATTACACAATTTACGTCATTTGGACTGTTGTCCTCATCTATGTCAGCTATTGTACGCTTCAACCTTCATATATATGTTGGAATTTAAAACCAAACTCTTTTAGTCCACAAGCGGTAGATTATTCTAATTCCATATGCCATAAGTCAACAAATGCTTTTATCCACTAGGTCATGTGTCCTTGGCAACAAATAAAGGGTTTGGTTCAAAGTTTAAACATATATTACCTGAAGAAGGTCAAAACATCCAACAGCTGAAATATTATGAATATGACAAAGATGAGAATAACAGTTTGAACAATGTTCAGTGTAAATGATGTAATTATGTTTATTAAACAATGAAAGATACTTGCAAAAAATTATTACTCAGTTGTGGCAAAATCAACTTGGAAAATATCTACTAAAGATTGTTTTTGGTTGACAGTCTAAACATTTTTACATCCACATTTGGTTCCTGATTTGGTACAACTTAAAAAAATTACAGCAACAGTACTGCAGGATGGCACTTTACAATATAAAATAACAACTACAGTGAGAAAATAATGCTCAGATTTTGGAATATGTATTGAACTGAAAAACATTTCAGCTCCCCTCATACTTTCTTCCATTTTGTTTTAATTTAAAACAGTATTTTTTTATTTCATTAACAAGGTGTAGAATATATACAGTAAAGGTTTTCTTTATTTGTATGAAAATATTTTATCTACTTATAATTTCTTTTACTTTATAAATAAATTATTAATGCAGGTATCAATAAATAATTTTTTTATTTGAAAAGATTTTTTAAATTATTTTTTTATTAGCAACTTTGCATTTTCAGTGATTTTAGTAAGTTAACATCAACTAAGTCTACTCATGTAAATAAAAACATTAAAAAAAAACAAATTTAAAAACCTCATCAAAAAGACATGTTTGATGTTGTTAATCCCTGTTGTTTATAGCAGAAATAAACCCTATTTGATTAGAACACTTTTTATAAATGTCATGAACAGTTTTCATGCCCATGATTGTAAACTAACAGTACATGTAGAGAGTCTAAATGCTTAGATTCCTTCTTATAGACTTACACCCAAATAAAAATATGCCTTTGTCAACATTCTATGGCTTCAAATGAATATCTACTCTTTTCTGTGTATTTATGTTTTTAAAGCATCTCAGATTTTAAAAGTAAAAATCTGAATCAGTTTTTGTAGTCATAAGGTGTAAAATATTTTTCCAGTGTCATATAACATTGCCAAGAAACACCAAAAAACAATTAATTTTTGAGAGTAGATCAGCGGTTTCCAATTTTTTTTTTTTTTTTTTTTTTTTTTTTACTGGGCCACATTTTTGGAATTAGAATTTGTTCACCCATCATCAAATCTTATGTGATAAAAAGTACATTTAAAAATAATAAACAAAGAGAGGGTTAAAGGAAGATAACTGCAGATTCAAAGTCAAAACATTATCATTTATAACTCTCTCCTCCAATTTGCAGACTCTAGTTACTATATTCTAAATATTTTACATAATGAAAAAAATATCACAATGATAAAATTGGTTAATAATTATTTATAACTATTTATACTGGAACTCATGCATGCAATTATAAGTAATCCATAATGATAATTTAAATTTTTGAAGTATATTTTTGGCATGTAAATTTTTTTAAACTGTTTCTAAATCTTTGATTGTCTTTCAATCATTTCACCTTACCTGCTTTCCTCTTCCACACACCTATGATGCTGCACTATATAATAGTTTCTTTTTTAAATTGTTCTACTACTGTTTGTGTTGAGTTCAGAGCCAAATCTTGCCTAAAAAAAGGCAAAGAATTCCATATATTCCGAAAATGTATTATATTTATAACAGTGGATTATATTTTATTGCAATTCTTTAAACCCATGTATTTAAAATATTGCATGATTATAATCCTAATTTTAATTTTTAAGATTGTAAAAACCAACAATCATGTTATCTGCTACATTGTTAAGACAAAATGTACTTCAGGTATTTTTAAGTCTCTGATTATAAAAAAAAATTAATGTTTATCTAAAGGCAATACAAGTTCAATTTTGTTAAAAAAAATTTTTATCTTTAGAATTGTTACTCAGTGATTTGATGAGTCAAAGAATACTTTCTGTTTGCATGTCAGTTCTTTTATCTACATGTTTGGATTGTTTATATATATATATATATATATATAATCGGTATCACCTCATACAAGGCAGTAAAGCTACTAAGACACAAGGAGTTAGAGGGTGTGGAAGAATTAGAAACAGACATATTAATTATAAGTAGAAAGAGAAAATAATAACTAAGAGGACAGTAAATAGATATTAACATTGTATTTAAGTTTTTGCAGATTATAGTTGGTTGAATGCATGGAGCCAGATAGGAGTTCCACAAGTGACAAATACAAGAAAAAGAAATTGTTAGCATATAAAAACTTGTTAAAATATTATGCCTATATATTGCTACAGCCTTCTATTGAGAAAACTCTGTTATTCTCTAATTCTGCCAGTGTAGCCAAATGTTACAGTAAAGATTCGCTATTCAGAGGTCAAGTTAATTTTAATTTTAATTTCAGCAGTGATAAATTTTGCTTTATGAGATGAAAGTTGTTAAATTGTGTGAATATACAAATTTCTGTTAAAATTCCTTTTTTAAATTATTCATATTGAATTGTATTTACAGAGAGGTTTGTAAAAATTGTTCTAATCAAATAGGATTTGTTTCTGCTAATTTTTATTATGATTGCAGTATTGGGATTAACATCAAACAAGTCTTTTTGATAGGATTTTAAAATTCATTTTTATTTTTTGTTTTCATGAGTTTTCATGCCTGCTAGAATGCAAAGTTGGCAATCATAAAAATATATTTTAATTATTTTCACACAAGTAAGCATCAAAGTATTTATCTATTTTGAAGGCTAATTCATTTTTCTCATTGTTAATACCAAACAAATCTTATAGAAAATTATCCAGAGTCCATATGAAACATAAATTATGCTTACCTCTATCCCATAATAGTTATAACTGTAGTGTAGTAAATATATGTATATGCAGATGTAACAACTATTATGGAACAAAATTAGAATGTAAATTGTAAAAGATGGTTTCATCACTAATGACTCCTAATATTAAATGCATTTCAAGCAAAAACTCCCCTCTACATTTTTCTAACAAAAATTATGAGTTCTTTTTCTTTTTTATATTTGTATATTTTATTTTTTATTCTATTTTGATAATTTCCAAAGTAAACTCATTTACAATAATTAGTCACCATTGAACTAAAACAAATTATTTTATTTTGATTGGTATTTTAAGTTCAGTCATTGGTGTTACTGTTGTCTATGTAATTCTTTCCTATTTGTCTTAACATCATGTTGCGAATAATTCCTAATCCCACTTTAACTGCTGGGTTGGCTTGTGTCCAAGTTGTACAGTTTTGCTCAGTAAGTTTCATAAATCAATAGAGTGTACTTTAGGCTCATATATAGGCAGGCACATCAGCTAGAGTTTGGTGTATACAATGATTTATTAACTTTGAACTGTATCAACACACTATTTAAATATTAATGCATTTTTGTTTTTGTTGAAAATGAAAAGTGTTTCCTATTAGCTATAGCAAATCTTAAAGATTTTGTCAGCAAATATAAAACGGCATTTTGAGTCCTACCTAGGGAGAGAAAGAAGAGATGAAAAAGCAATTAACTATTCAAATAATTTCTTGCATATTTCTGTATTAATTCATTAACAGTGAATTCTTGTGAGGAATTCTTTTCAACATTTTCTATTATGATCATCTGATTTCTGTTTGTATGTTTTTTACCCTAACACAGTAAAAACAATGTCATATACTAGTGAATTTTTTATTACATCAAAGCCATTAAACTATGATGAACAAAGCCATTTCCAGTTCAATTTGCAATTTCATTATAATAATGTGGGGTCAGCATCAATACTCACCCCAATAATACTCATCTGATTCATATCAACACTGAAAAAAGAAATGAAAAGATTATCAATAGTGGGATCTTTATCCACACTCACTGTGATAAGAATAATAAAAGAAACTCATATCAACATTGAAAGAAAAACAGAAATGAAAAAATTAATAAATATTACATAAAATAATGACTATTTTGTTAAAAAGAAGGATACTTTTTATTGCATAATTTTATAAAGAAATATATTTAAGAAATCTTTACAAAATTGATGTTCTCAGTTTTTCCCTTTCTATTCTGAACAGTATTACAAAAATCCTTTTTCTAAATTACAAGCATGAATCATTTAATATCAGACTCTTGCTGATTAGGAATTAATAGTGCAAGTAAAGCTAACTTTAAATTTGAAATATAGTTGGAGTTAATTATAGAGTCAGTTTAGTGTCGTACGTGATACACACTTTGGCAATCATGTCTTTTTCAATCCATGACTGACTACATAGAAGATTTTCCTGCAGTAGGTTGCCATTTTTTCTGTGGTAGACTGGTTACCAACCAAGGCTATAGAACCCAATATGTTCTTCTATTCAACCCATAGTTGGAGGGAGAAGAGATGGATTCATACCTTCCCCAAGGTATTCGTGCATAAATGAAGCAACGAATTCAACTGGAATTTGAACTCTGCTTTCCGAGCTGATATCCACTGCACCACAATGCAAAATGCAATTATAGAGTAGTCTTCCTTTATTTGTGAATATTTATCATATATTGTATAAATAGAATGTAAACCTTAATAGCCACTTTTTGTAGACTTTAAGTAAGTATCTGTAATTAAATCATTGTTAGTAAATATGATAAAATCATTGGCATTATAATTCTAAAATTTGTTTTCAATTAACTTTTATAACAAAGTTATGAGAGTGAATCAATAATTTCATAGCCTGATACAGTTATATGTTGATTTGAAACTTTTAATGTATAACATTTAATAACATATAATACTCAGTTTATATGGTCTATGAGAAGAATTGGCTTAGGAGAATTGACATTTAAAATAAAATTTAAAAATAAATATTTGTTGTGTAAAATAAACACTTTTCCCACTATTAGTCTTATTGATGAACCTGCTTATAAGACATTTTTAAATAAAAAGAAATTTCTAGTGATATTTATTATAACATTGTTTTCAAAGAATTTAATTTATGCAAAACTGCAATTATTAACAAAGACATTGTTAGTAATTTTTTTTTTTTAAATCCATACAAGATTTCTTCAAAGGTTCAGTGAGATACAAAAATATGACAAGATGGTTTGGAAAGAAAATTTCAAGCTGATGCTTGAGAAAAATTTCTTTACCAAGTTTGTCAGTGAAAAATCTGACATATTGTTCATGGAGTTGCCTTTGTTGAAAATGAAGGACAAATCAAGTATCTCTGTTGTTAAAAATTACAATATTTTTTCTTTGAATTTAATTAGATTGTCTGGTTACCTGTAAGAATTGTAGTTAACTTCCAACTGTAAGCCAATGAGGTGTTTGAAAAAAGTTGAAAATAAGTTTAATGTAAAACATATAACATTTTTGATATTGGATGAATTGGATTAAAATGTTTATTAAACCAATAGTGTGGAGCATTTATTATGATAAATTCATGACTAAGATATTTTCAATTCCAAAGGTTATTCAAGGAAGATTATTTCTATATTAATATTCTTAAACTTACCTAGTTTATAAGATATTCCATGAATTATATCATTAATATATATTCCATGAATTATATCATTAATAGATTCTACATCTATTAATGATCTTATTGAGATTGTAAAACCTCTGTTTCACTGTTAATAAGAACTAATGGAATATTTTTGACAAGGCTGAAAGATAGAATCAGTGTTTATCTTACATTGTATTTTTTGCATCCAAGAAAGGTAAAAAAAAGAAAATTGGCAAAACATAGAAATGCTTCCAGATCTTTTCATACAAACACAGGTATCCCTCACGGCTTTATCCTTTTCCTGATCTTCATCAATGATCTTCCTGATGTAATCAGTTCACAAGTAGGTATCTATGCAGATGACACCACCAATTACTCTTGTCTCAGTAAGAAATCTTCCAAGGATGACAAAATAAACCTTGTTGCTACTCTTGGAAAGGACCTCTCCTTTAACCACCATAGAGAAATCTCCCATTAGTATGGATGACACTAGTCTCCTAAAAAGCAACACATTGCACCTCTTTGGCCTCACTCTTTTAACCGACCACAAGTGGAATGACTGCATCAAATTCATAGCTATATCAATTTCTAAAAAGTTTGGATCATTATGTCGGGCCAGGAAGTTTTTCTCATCAGAATCCATCTTGCACATTTATAAATCTACCATTTGTCCATGCATTGAATACTGTTAGCATATCTGGTTATGGAAATTAACGAAGATTAACGAAACTTGGTTATAAACAACCGACAATTTGAAATTATTTGTTTGAACATTATTTTTTATCAATACTCGTATTTAAGTAGATATTCTGTTTTTAATTAAATAATTTATAACCAAGTTTCATTAATCTTCATTAATTTCCATAACGTTTACATTTGTTGCTATTACGATATATTTCAGAGCAGATATGGTTATTGCGATAAATCGAAAACAGTGGCTTGATTAAAACCTCATTTAGACGAGAGGTGCCAGATCACATGGTAGCTTCCCCTATGTGGATAGGGGTCGCAGGCTTGAATCCTGCCAAATGACACACATTTTCGTAATAAAAATTTATCGTAAATAATCAGACCAGTAGATATATAATACTGTTTAATTAAAAACAGAATATCTACTTAAATACAAGTATCGATAAAAAAATAATGTTCAAACAAATCATATATATATGCACACACAAATAAATACACAATGGTCTTTAATATAATAGAGAGGGTTAAAATATATATGTTTCTTGTTAATTGCAAAAATGCACTTTATATTTTCTGCACACCCACTTGACTATTAAATTTTCAGCACATCTATGCACTTTGGATGAACTAAGCTAGTCTCAATCCAGAGCAATTTTCTCTGGTCCATGGGTTATCAGTAGCAGACCTAGAGAGAGAATCATCCCCAAGCAACATTAGGGGAAGAGCAGTATCATTATGGTTTGTTGGTTAGCCATAACAGAAAGACTACTGAATGTGTTTAGCCTGCAGTGTCTAAATAAAACTTGATATGAATTCATTGCTTCTGCTGGTGGCCTCACAAGTGCACTATCAAATAAAAGTGCTTGTGTGTGTGTGTGTGTGGCATGGAAACAAAACAATCAATAAAAGGAATAGAAGTAGGACTTTAGTCTTTAAAAATATTCAAGTTTGGAAGGCCAAAAGATGAAGTAGTGGATATGTTTAATTGAGTATGGATAGGCAGAAAGATAAGTGGAACTATGTGTCAGTGGGTATCTGTAGGCAATGATATATAGGAAGCATGTGTCATTGGGTATATATAGACAGAGAAATAAAGTAGGTATGCCTTAGTTGATCACTAATCACTAATATAAAGTATATGGGAAGAGAGTTACTATGGCTATTCTATACAAAATGATAAAATTCTGAAGAATCTCCAGTATAAATGTTATCACTTTAAATAAAATGTTTAGTCAAGCTTGGATTAAATTACAAGTCAGATCCCATTGTTTAGATATAATATATGCTTGGGCAAAAGTTAAATTTAATTTTTTATTATCAAAATTGTTGTATATATTCTGAAATATACAATTGCTATTATAATAGGCCAGGGGTCATGCTTTACGACTGGTACCATATAAGCCAGTACAATCTTTCATATTGCTAGGAGAGGAAATGGGTGCCACCAAGTAACTTTCATTGTCCTGAGAAATGCACAAAAGAGGAAATACTGACAAACTTTATCAGATATTAAGTATGGAAGAGAAAAGAGAAAAAGAAAAAATAGAATTATGATACACACACCAGAATTATGTACACAAACACTACCCAACAAGACAAACACACATGGGGTCTACCTTACCAATAAAAAACAAACATAAAAATTTAAAAAATACCAGAATTGCCTTTTCTCTTTCATATTAGTATCATATAATAATAATAATTTACTATACTTTTATGAAAATGCTCATGTGATACAATAAAATTAATAACAAAAATTATAGTGACAGATGTTGTTCTACCAATGAATAACATGGACAGAACAAGTGTAGAATGAAGAAGTCTTGAGGAAAAGAGGAACAACAGTGAAACTTATACTTAAAATCAAACTTGGGAAATTTCTGGGACATATAATGAGGAAAGACTGCCTAGCAAACTTAATGCACACAGGACCAAGATGATGCCTAGCTTGGATTTGCTTTGTACATGACATATTGAATGCAGGTGAAGCAGGAGGAAACAGCAAGTAACTTAACTTTGAGTAACAAAAGATAGGAAGTTATAGGTGGCCATTATCAACTACCTGAAAAGATATGCTCCCCCCCCCCGCAAAAAAAAAAGAATTCTAAAATATATTTGACAACAAAAAATCAAAAAAGATATTGTGTGAGTTTAATGTATATTGTAATAGTATTTTATTTTTATGTATACTTGATATATATTACTAATATAAAGTATAATTTTGTTCTAAAAAAATTGATACCTTTTGTTTGTTCAGGTTTTGGACTCTATAATGAAAAACATTCTTGTTGCTTATGAGCTGCAAGTATAAACAGCAGCTACTGCCATTCATTGAGACAACCTTTGCTCTAGAAAAATTGTTTTAGCAAAAACATATTCTACCTTCTTGAAGAAATCGGAGAAGTACAACTGATTATGATAGTATGTAATGAAAATGATTCTTTCAGTGTGTGTGTGTGTGTGTGTGTGTGTGTGTATATATATATATATATATATAACTCTACATTGGTGGCACAACACAGAATTTCATGCTCTATGCAATCATTAGGTGCTTATTACAAACTGACCATTTAAGAGATTTGAATTTAAGTTCATTCAATGTTCTTACAATTTTTTTTAATTTATCAAAAGTATATGAAAAAACAAAAATTACATGAAGATAAAAAATTTAAATTAAAGAAATTTTACTGCAAAAAAATTCTGGGAGATGAATTCAAAGTGGGGTAATTCATAATTATTATTAATAATTAATATTTGTGGGAAAATGAAAGAAAACAAGGGAATGAGAAAGAAAGAAACAAATGCGTAGGAGAATCTGGGTTTAAGTATTTGAGTAAGTATTTTTTTTTCTGTGGCAGCTTGTCTTCATTCAAACATGTTTCATTGAATAATATAGATATATTGTGTCTATATATTACTGTTCTTTTCCAGTTGTCTAGTCAGTTTCTTGATGTTAAGATAAAATTCATCAAGGAAAGCTCCATAATTTTTTTTAACCCAAGTACTTTTGATCTTTTCCAAGATTATTTTCAGGGGTAATCTATTGTATCTTCCTTGATGAATTTCATCTTGACATTTAGAAACTGATTAGACAACTGGAAAGTATTAGTATAAAAATAGACACAAAATGTCAATATTATTCAATGAAATATCTATCTATCTATCTATCTATCTATCTATATATATATATATATATATATATATATATATATATATATATATATGTGTGTGTGTGGCTGAGTGCTTAGAATGATTGGTTTCTTACCAGGAGGCCTGGGTTCAAATCTCGCCATAGTCAGTTTGTCATTGTCAGGAAGGTGACTTCTTGATGTTATCAGTCTGAAGTAGGCAATTGCAGCATGTGGCACCTTTGGAAAGTGCCTGAAAACCATACCACAGGTTGACTCAATCCTTGTGAATGAACTTGGGTAGTCGGCTCCCTTTGAGTATCAGTTGAATGTTTGAGCATCCTGGCCTTGTTCAGACTGGATAAGATGTTCTCTCCTAGAAACTGTAACTAAGGTCCAATTCAGCATAGTTGCAGTATAAACCATGAGTGGTCCCTTTGGGTGTTGAACAAACACAAGTGTGCCCGAGCAAGTGTCTGCAATGGGAATTAGCTAGCCACCCTGGTAAAAGAGTATTCTTGAATACGAGTTGCCATTTATATTATTATTTACTTCAACCATCATGAACTGAAAAATAGTTTCAATAAAATTTATTACTTTTTATGTTTGTGCTTAATGTTAATATTATGATAGAAACTGGTAAAATCTAACGGGAAGAACACAACAGCATTATGTGAATTTTTACATCTGTTTTCTCTTTGTTGTATTTACATCATAGAAGAAGATGGCAATTATTTGTGTGCCAATTGCTTCAAGAGAAGCAAACATTTGGTATTTATTCTTCAACCTTTCTCCTTTCCATCTTCCATTTTTTCTTTGCTTCTTGCCAACAGCTTCATGCATTCATTGTAAAAAGAGGTGAAAATAGTTAAGACACTCCACAAATATAGTTTATAAATTTCAAATATTAAACAAAGAGTAGAATTTGTTGATGATATATAGAAAAAATAAGAGGATTTGGTTTTAAATTCATTTTTTAATTACCTTCATTCATTGCAGTTATATTCAAACTTTGAAAAATCGCACATTCCATGTGTGGAAGAAAGTACAAAATCTGCAATTTAATTTCAAGCCTGAAAGGAACAGGAATTGTAAAAGACTTTTCTTTTGACTATAAAATATAAATCTTTCTATTTGTCTATGCTTCTGAGATAAGGTAGTATTCACATTATTTACATTGTTCAGACTTTTGTTCTCATCTTTATGAAGGCTGGGGCATAAAACAACCAAAACATTGGAAATATGACAATAAAGAGGAGGACAACATTCTGAACAATATAAATAATATAAATCTTCCTGTTTTGAGGGTAACATTTTAAGAGTAATTTAATTCCAGCTATGCTTTATGCAAGAGATTAAGCAATTTCTCTTTTCAAACTGTCTTCTTTGCTTCTGGGCATATCTTGAAAGGATATCCCATATGTTCTCAATGGAACTTTAATTTACAATATTTGTTGATCATACTGGCAGTGTGGGACAATGCTGCGTCAGCAGTAGCTGAGTAATATTTGAACTTTAAACCGAGCGTCCATGCTCATGTTCCCCACTTAAAAAACTAACCTTGTGTCACAACTAACTCTTGTGAGGGAGTGGGTAAACATTCCTGGTACTGTGGGATAATCCTGAAGCTAGAACTTGGAAGCTTAAAAGCTAATGTTCTGCTACAGCTGTTATTTCTCTGTTGATGTCAAGCTTGACTCTCTCCATCGCCACTTCCCTTTCTTACTGCTACTGCTGAACCCTTGCTGTCAAATTTTAGTCTCTCTGACATTGTTTCTCTTTCTTTATATTAACTACCATATTATACCTATATCTATGCTAGGCCTACTGAGGGAGTCACCATACTGTAGCATATGAAATAATTTTGTCAGATATCTGATTCTCTAGTTTTCTCTAAAAGTTTTACTTTGTTCCACAAGGATTGTTGATCACTCTTCTTAGATAGAAATTATTATTATCATTAGGCTTTTCTCACTGGCAAATAAAGAACCGCTCCCCTATTCTATCTCATAGATGTTTTAGTGCCATTACTCTAGAATTTTGATTTAATGGACAATTCATTTTTGCTATTTAAAATTTAACCAATATTTTAAGAAAAACCTTAGCTTTATCTCAAGATTCAGTCAGTTAAGTATCATATGTGATACACGATTAGGCAATCATGTCTGAAAGCAGAAAATTTTCCCATGAAAGGTTGCCATTTCTTTCTGCAATAGACTGGTTGTCAACCAAGCCTATAGAACCTAATCTGTTATGCTACTCAATCCATAACTAGAGGGAGAAGAGATACATTCACTTCATTCAAGTGAATGCAGTGAATTCAACTAGAATTCAAACTCGGCTCTATGAATTTCTCATTTTGAACCGATATCCATTACACCACAATGCACATCTCAAGATTAGAAAATCAAAAAAAGACAAGTGGATTATAGTTCAAGATATATAGAAACAACTTGTTTTTGTCTCCCTTGGTGCATAAGAATTTTCTATAAAACAGAATCCTATTGAGTAATAACAAGTAATGTCACTAACAGATTGTTTATTGAAAGGAATCATTTATTAGAAGTAATAATTTAGATTCAAGCCATTCAAATAATGGCTTGAATCCCTTACATTTTCATAACTCAGTATAAATATTAATGAAATATTCAGTTATATTTTTGCTTTGACATAGTTCACAATTACAATGAGTTAATATTTGCCAACTGTCATTGTGATGTAAGCATCTTCAATGGAATTATTCTGTAATGTGTACAGATTGTACATTTAATCAGTCATGTTGCTTTAGGGTTACTTATTTACGGTTATGGGGGTTAAGAGGTTATCAGTTAAGGATGAGTTGTTTATCTGTTCCCACCGTATATCGGTATAATTGATTTGGTTGTAGATTTGTTTTGCATAATTATTAAAAGGAAATGCGCTGAGTGTTAATAAATACAAAATAAATCTTTATATATCACAATATAATAATACATAAGGATAAGATGAAAGCTGAAGTTTCAAAAGTTCAAATGCAAAGTTTTTATATATATATATATATATATATATATATATACACACACACACACACAAACCACTCTTTCTTTCAAATATCTTATTTAATGTGGCCAACAAGGTAGATTTAATAAATTTAAGTTTTTCCAGCATCCTAACATTTTTCCATTTTGTATGAGTTGAGGAATATAAAAATTGTTCATAATTTTTATTGTCCCAAGCACTTTCCACAACTTTGATAGTTATTTCAAGGGTGGTTTAGTCGTTGTTATTTTTCGTTGTGTTTTGACTGTTACATAGTAATTTATTTTTGTTGTTTTTAAAAAAGGAGCATTCATTCAAAGCCCTCACATTTAAAAACCTTTCAACAGTATTTCCACTATTAAATAATATAAGTTTGATGGTAGGAGTGAAATGTTTTTACACACACACACGCACACATCTCCAAGTATAGGGTAGGTATGGATGGAATGAAATTTCACATCCAAAATCACTATTCTTAAAAATAGTAATATTATTATTCTTAGTGATATTATAACATATTTATATTATAAATTCTAATATATATTAATTCTAACCATCCCTACCAAGTAATAAAACTAATTTCTGCTACAATTAACACTTGAATAAGTAAACTATCCTCCAATAGTAAAATATTTAATGGTAATAAAATCTTTTATAACAATGCTCTCTAAAAAAGGTGGTTCAAACAGGAATTATACTGAATAAAAAAACCCCAATGAAACTGAGATTAATAAGTTTAAAAATAGGAAAAGAAAAGATTTATGGTTCAACCCCTCCTTTTTTTTTTTTTTTTAACCAATTGTCTAACATTAATATTGGTCAATATTTTTTTAAATTGATCTCTAAGAATTTTAATTTTAGCAACTCACTAAATAAGATCTTCAATAGAAAATCATTAAAAATGAGTTATTCTTGTACTAGCAATATCCACAGCATCATTAATTCTCATTATAATAAAATACTAGACAATTTTTATAATAATCAGCAAATAAATATAAATCCCCCGGTAATTTTAGAATTAAGGATAACTGTCCAGTTGGAAGTATATGTATATCTGAAAAAGTCATATACCAAGCTCCTATTTTTCCTAAAGAATGTGACAAAAAAAGAAAAGTATATTTTAGAATTTCTGCCAGACTTTGGAAATACAGATTTTATAAGCATAAATATTTCTTCTCTAGGCCCCACCTTAAATCCTAGACAGCTCTATCTAAATATTTCTGGGAATCTCTCTCCACAGATTGAATGGAAGATAGTTGTTAATCACATACTCTTATTAGCTTTAGAAATAGATGTAACCTATGCTTAAGTAAAAAAATAAAAATAATTAAATTTTGTAGTAATAACCAGCTTTTAAACCAGTTAAGTGATTATTAAATGTCAGCACAAGTATTTTCTAGCAAATTCAGCTGTTATTTATCTCTATTTTGAATCTGATCCTTTGTTTTGTTAGAATGACACTCAGATTTTATTTTTCCACCAAAAATACAGGGAGATGTCGCCCACAATCTTAAACATTCATTCTCACTATATATCACTCCATTTGATTTTAGTGTATAGTGGGTTATCCATTCTAGTGAAGTGTAGTTGTGTGTTGAAACAGATTAACTGAATTTGGCCTTGTTAGTAGATAGCCCACTATAAGTGGGGTATAAAACAGGAAAATCAAATTGTGTATAGAAACAACATATATATATATATATATATATATATATATATATATATATATAAATTAAGGTTTTTTTTTACAAATAAAAGTAACATCTTTTGTTTGGTACAAAGGTTGTTAAAATGTTCATAGCAGTAAATGTCGAAAAGAGTTTGTGCATATGTATATGTGAGCATTTGTCTATTAGGAATGTCTTTGATGTCTCTGCTCTATTCATCAGGTAAGTGGCTCAGGGAACAGTGAAGAAGATGAGAGAGAAAGGAGAGGCGAGCATGATGTGATTGTTTATATCTGAGGATGCCTCTCTACCAGGAAAGCTAGAAAACACTACAAAAGCACTAAATATCATCCATTTTGCTTTCTTATCCTCTTATGGAAGTTATTAGGTTATCTTCTGATAATGCTCATTCCCATTATATATCAATGTATTAGGTTTGGGTGTAAAAATTCTGGCTTGTACAAAAGAGGAAGAAAAGAGTTCGGGAGGAAATAGATATATATATATTGCACATATAGTGCTGGTGCTAATAAAAGATTGTGTTAAGCCTGAAACTCTGAGTTGTGCTACTACCAGTGAAGGATATATATATATATATATATATATATATATAAACCATCTGCAGACAGGCCTGTTTCACTGCATCACAGCTCCTCAGTGCAGTTAGATTAACAGTTTTGCTCAAAGCCAGGACTGAAACCCAACTGATTTGACAGTAGTCGAATATTCACTCACCAAGTCATAGGAACATCAGAGAAAGGCCAATTTTATAGTGTGTATTGTATTTTACAAAATGTAAACAATGCCAACAGTGAGAGTGTTCTATCCGATAACCACTTCAAGCAGGTGTTCTACACAGTAACCAGCGAACATAGCATAAAGCCGTAAATGTGTGTGTCTGTATCCAAATGTAGCAGCCACCACTTGACCACATGGAGAAGGAAAGTATGTTTATTTTTAAAATAGTAAGGCCTTGTATGATTGTCAGCTAATTGTGCAAAATGTCATACTTCACTGGGTATGTTACAATGTTTGCAGCATTGAAGAATGAACAAAATTATTTTATCTATTCTGATTCTGGTTAATTTTTCCTTCTTTTATATACACATCTATAGATCCACTTTGGTAATGCTGCTCATATCTCATTAGCTCGTGATCTTATATCCTGATTGTGAAAGTTTTCTGATTAGCTTGTCAAACTGTCTGATTTTAGAGATGGCAAAACTTTAGTCTCCTTTTTATTGCTTGTTTATTTCTTTTCTTAAATACTGGTCATGAAAGCTTTCTGATTGGTTGGTCAACCTATGGCATTGTTTGTCTGGTGATTTCTATTATCTATTTTCAGAGATAATCAATTTTTTTTTTTTTTTTATTTTAATTTATTTCTCTATTTCCACACTGGTGAGAACCCCAATATGGAAATATTTAAAACCTCATCAGGAATATAAAAAAGAGGAAATAAGAGTCCTAGTCTATTTAATCTTTCTTTCCTGAGGCCAATGTACTGATGATGAAGGGGGTTATGCTGATGAAATAGGTATACATAGTTGGTATAAGAATGATCTTGAACAGAAAATCAATATCTACCAGGTTTTCCAAAAAATAGGACTCAAGATAAACCTTTCCAAAATTGAAACTATAATCTGAAACTGGAATGAAATCAGTGATAGTACCTACACTGAATCCTCCATAAAAATTCAGCATGGGAAATTAGTAAATACTAACCACTTCAGATACTGGTAAATGAATCAGTTATAATAAATTAAGTATAAAAAAAGTAAATTGGACATATAATAGGCTGTGCCAAAGGTTGTTTTGCCCAATACCACAAATTGCTACAAAACCAAAACATCAACTTGAAAACTCTAGTCATGTTCTTAAATAGCCTTGGCAGATCAAGACTTTGATATGGATATCATGCATATGCAACTCTACAAGGAAACATTTTGGCATTCATTGATAAAGCAAGCTACTATTTTCAGTTGGAATTTACAACATCCTTCTCTTAAAACAATTTTTCAGGAAAGCAGGTTTCCTAAGTCCAGTAGCTGTTATTAATCTTTCTCGTATTGTTGGAGGCTTCCTTCCTAACCTTTTATTTGAAGTAGTATGGAATGTTAACTTGATTATGTTCATATTTTCTCTTTGAGTAACATGTGCTATCCATTTTAGTTGTTGTCAGTGATATGGTTTCTGTTATTTGATATACTTCTTTGTTCGTGAATATGTAGTGCCAGTCCACTATATTCAAAGAGGGATGATCTCTGGCAAGACCCTCAGACTTCACTCACTCAAAGCCTTTTTCTCTCTATTCATTTTAGGAAGTGGTTACATACAGATTACAGTTTAGGTATGCACGACATAGAGAGGATACAAATAAAAAGAAAATTTATACATGGCATCAGGAAGAGACAGCTGAGGTTCTTGGGATACATAATGCGGAAGGAGGATTTGGAGAATCTGATACTCACAGATAGAGGGAAAAGAGAGGCAGGAGAAAGCAGCACAAGACATACTTGATAGGCTTGAGAAAGTGGGTGGCAGAGTGGGGTTTGGGAGAGATACCAAAAGAAAAACATGTTGAGAGTGACAAGGGATAGGGGCAAGTGGAAGTCCAAGACCGCCTACGTCCTCAAAGGACATGGCAGGTAAAGAAGAAGAAAAAGAAGAAAAGAAATCTATTCAATCATGACAAAAGAATCAATAAACTTTATTTGTAAACTCTTTGATTGATATTGGTTTTGATTTTGAAAAATTGATTCTTTTTATCTTTTAACTAATGATAAACATAGCATTCAGTTGATATTGCTTTCAAAAGTAGAAAACACAAGAAAATTTTAGTTTTTTATGTTGTTCAGTTCAGTGAAATAAAATATAAAACCACTTGTCTATTCTTAGTTCAAATTTAGAATTTTCTTTTTATATTCAATAAATCTGTTAACTACTTTTGCTTATCCACTTTTAACAAATCCAGACACATGCACACATAATGCAATGCATATCTATGAGTGCATAAAATTTCAGTTAAAGTATATATTAAAGAACAATATGAATAAAGTATATATTAAAGAACAATATGAATAAACAGAGAAAGAAAACCTATCTTAGTCAACGTGTTTTGTTCTCTGAGGGAGAAACAAATGCAAGGATTTTATTTTGTAACAAGTATTTATATTCAAGAGCAAAATTGTTATCAGTTTTTCAAAATTTTGAAATTTAAGAATGCTCATAAATATTCATCAGGCTAGCTGAAAAGACTAGGCAAGCTATGGAGGATGTGAAGTGACACAAATGTCTAAATATGGGTGTATTTGTAGTTGTTGTTAAGGCTTGTTTTTTGAAATTAGGGTCTTTTACTATTTTTAGATGTCTTCTAGAGTTAAAGGTAGGCATTTGTGTTTTCAACAGTTATTTTGCAATATCAAAATTATGTTTTTTGTGTTGATTTAAATGGGTCTTTAAATATCATACATGATACCTTTTTACATTGAGACAGGTGAATTACACCCCCCCACCATACTTTGGACTCTTCCAGTGACATAGTAAAAATACTATGATACTCAAAATATTATGCTAAAGGAATAACAAATTGTGATGTTGGCTTTGTAGATAAACTTTAAAGGAAGACATACATGAGTTTCAAAGAGGGTGGATGGAATATTTGATAAAATTATATTCATGAAATGTTTGTCCTTGAACACTTGCAACCTAAATTAAAAGGTGAGAAGAAATATCCTGAAATTTCATAAAAATGCTTAAAATCAGGTAATTTTTTCTCAAAAAGAAAAATAAAGAAAGATTAGTCATCCTTTCTATTTGAAACTCAGTTGTGTTTATATGTATGTATTAAAAATTAGTTTATTATAACTGTTATTATTAATAACTGATGCATGAATCCAAAGACCTACAGAACTCAGTGGATAACTTCTCCAGGGTATAAATGACTTGCCATCAATGTGGCAAAGACCAAGATCCTGCTTCAACCACAACTGGGATAACCACCACCACCTGGAGTCAAAATCACCATCAACAGACTGAACCTAGAGAATGTTGAACAATTTCCTTAGCTTGATAGTACAAACATCAAATGTATTTGCTGAAAAAGAGGTTGATCACTTAATCAAGGCTACCCACACAGTATACAGGAAGCTATTCAAAAGGGTCTTCAGCAATCCTGAGCTAATGGTCTACCAAGCTCATGGTCTACCAAGCTGTTGTAATCTAAATTCCCCTGTATATCTGTGAGACTTGGGTACTCTACTAAAAATATATCAGCAAACTTAAAATTTCCTGTCAAAATACCTGAATGCTAGTTATCTGCCTACCCAAACAAATCCTCTTCTCGGAGCTCACATGTGGCAAGAGACCATGTGGAGTCCGTTATTGATTTAAGGATAAGCTCAAAAACACCTTGCTTGGGACAGAAATTGATCCAGTCAATTGGGAGATGGAAACTGTAGAAAGAACCAATTAAAGAAGAGCAGTTCACACAGAAACAAGATTCTTTGAAAAACACCAAAAGACAAATAGAAAAAAAGAGACTAAAGAAAAACTAGAGCTCTCCATACTCTAAACCCTTCTACCCTACTATATGGTGGCAGCAGACGTCTCTTCAAATCCAACATAAGACTCATTTCACACAGAAAGAAATGTCATTCAGCAATGAGTTCTACTAATAATTATGACAATCATATATAACATTAGAACAAGGCAGAGAATCGGTTGTTAATTTTACTTTTCATATTCGCAATGTGTTGAAGATTAACAAAAATACAGATCAATATAATACAATAATAACACAATTAGAAATTAAATTAGAATTAAAATTAAATTAAAAATGGAATTGAATTAGGAATTAGAATAATCACACAATTAAAATAAAAATTACTTAAATATTTCCATTTTTTCTTTTTTTTTCTTTTTTTTTTTGGACAGCTGGTATAAGCTACTTTTTACCTAAATGAATAAAAATCGTGTCAGCAAACATATGCTTGTATAATGAAGGCAGATAAAATTCATATTGTGCATGCATTCATGCATGTGTGTGTATATATATATATAGCTCTCTTAGAGAGTTATTCTACCACTGTATGTACAGGATACTCCTTTGGATTCTTCTATACCCACACTGCATGCTGATATATATATATATGTGTGTGTGTGTGTCACTCCAAAACATAGGCACATTTTCATGCATTTTGGACACTGGAGATAATTTATTGTTATTTAATAATTTCTTTAGCATCTATTCTTAATTATAAAATCATTAAAGAAAATAAATGTTACAGTCATGAACAACAAAAGTGAATATACAATTTGTTTTTAGGTATTCTGTATTTGTAAAGTGTGTTTGATAGACATCCGATGATGTGGAGATGATGACATAATGGGAAAATTTATAAACGATGATGTGTTTCATCAGCGTCTGTTGGTCTCAGCTTCTTTAAATCAGAGACAAAATTATGTGTATGGGAAATATGTTAAGTTTTTCAAAGATGAGAGGGGCAGTAAATTAAATAACCATATCAGATCTGATGACCAGAAACCAAAATGTGTTTGTTTGTTATATCCATTTATTTCATAAGATAATGGTAGTGCCCTGTTTGGTCAAAATTCAGTCCTTTATTAAACTAGAGTGACCTTTCCAAGTTGAAAACCTGGGAACTTGGTATATGGATGGCATGGTGCACTGTCCAGACCACATGGTTCCCCTACTTGGCCTTACCAACAAGATTTGAAGGAATTCAGGTCATTACATTTGGGGCCAGCTTGGTACCAAGAGTTGCTGGAAAATATATGAATAAAAACAAAAGGAAAACTTATTTTAGATGATGTGTTTCATCCACTAAGAGACTTTATCAAAGTAAATGTAAGGATTTTATTTTAGACAATTATTAATATACAGAAATCCAAAACACTGTAGATTGTGGTAATTAATTGACAATATCTCACTTCTTTTTTTCAATAATGTTGAACAAAAACACAGCTAGGTGTGTATCTCAATAAGTCATTTAAAGATTGAATTCAGGAAAAGTGAAACAAGTGGGAGGTTAGCATGGAAAAGTAGTTCAGTCTACAGTAATAGTCTACCAAAAACATAGCACCCACTCATTAGGTATTGTGAATTGTGATAGTTAATTGACAATATCTCCCTACCATTTTTTTATTAGATTTTGAGTGTAAAGAAAGTATATACTTATGGAATTTATTTAATAAATTCAATACATTTTAAAATACAATTTGGTGGCAAATATAACCTGAACCCTACATTTTAACTTGAAAATGTGAGGCTCGCCTTATGCACCTAGTCACTTTATAAACAAAGCATATATATGGTACTGATTAAAACCTAGTTTCTTATATAGAAAACAATTGCAATCATTTTGTTTAGAGTTTGTATTTTCTTGATTTCATGTGAAAACTTGGAAATTTACCAACATATATCAGTGAAATTTTCACTTTCCGAAATTATAGTTTATACTTATTGTTTAGATATATGGGGAAATCAATGGTGTCAGCTTAATTTGGCATGAAGAAGCTACTGGTTAAATTTGTATATCATTACAATACAATGTCACTTTTTCTCAACAAACCAACCCAACATGCCACATCAAAACACAACATTGTGTACTTGCTTTATGTAAGGATTTTAGTTTGTGACAAGTATGTGTTGTGGTGCAATGAGTATCAGCTCAGAATGAGAAATCAGAGCGCTGAGTTTAAATTCCAGTCGAATTTGTTTAATTCATTTACACAGAAATACCCATGGGAAAGGTATTATTCTATCTCTTCTTCTCCCAGCTATGGGTTGAATAATAAAACAAATTGGGTTCTATAGCCTTGGTTGGCAATCGGTCTACTGCAGAAAGAAATGGTAACCTACTGCAGGACAATTTTCTGGCTAGTCAGTCATGTCTTGAAAGAGAAATGATTGCCTAAACATGTATCTCATATAGCAATAAACTAACTGATTTATATACAAGAGCAGAAATGTTATTGGTTTTATAAAATATTTTAGTCTAGGAATGCTCATTAAAATTCTTCTGTTTAGCAGAAAAGTCAGGCAAGTTCATGGATGTGAAGTAATACAATTCAATGCCTAATAAATGAAAGTGAATATATATATATTGATGCATGTTTCATTAAATGATACAGACAAGTTTTGTTGATTTATTTTATGTAAATTTTTTTCATATCGTCTGATAAGCTTAATAGCATTATCGTTGAAAGAGGAAAGAAAATCACAATATTGATACATGTTTTTATTTAATCCTTTCTGAGCTTTTGGCTTACATCAGCCATTATCAAAGATGACAATAGTGTTGGTTGTAACAAGCAGTTTACGGATGAATGACAGTAGTAGTCATCTATTTTGTTTGTGTGGAGGATTGGCGAACACATGCATGCATGCTGGAAGCGAAAATCGCACTACAGTTTGTGGTGTCTCATATGACCACACAAGCATATATATATATATATATATATATATATATATATGTAATATTATAAACCAGTAATATTTCTGCTTTTGTATATAAATACTTGTCACAAAATAAGATCCTTACATTTGCCTTAAGGAAGAAATGTGTCAGCTAAGATAAGTTTTCCTTTTGTTTTTATTCATATTGTTCTTTTACAGATATACTCTATCTGAATTTTTTATATATTAATACATACATATATATAACAGGCAAACTATGGACAGTATGGACTAATGAAATAGATACACTATTTTCCCCAAAATGGATCATCATTGCATCCACCAAAAAACAAATTTGAAAAAGTTAATTTCCAAAAGATTTGAAATTCCTATTCATTCAAAGCTCATACAATGATACAAGAAAAACATATATTTCAACAAAAATACACATTTCAGTTGAACTGACTCTTTACACAAATATGACCAAAGAAAAGTTAAATATATTTGATTCATTTGAAAATAAATAATTATGTGCTTGTTTTTCAACCTTTTAAAATGTGAAAAAAAAATATCAAGGCTGAAGAAGAGAAGACGACCATAGAAGTTGTGGCAATTCCCATTATGGCCTTGTGAAAGCATTTATTTACTTTGTTATATACCTTACTGACCTCTTTACATCTGTATTTTTTGTTTGGCTGCATCTTTTATCATTATGCACATCTTTTTGCCCTTCCTTAAATTACCTGTGATACTCACAGACATTCAATTTATTCATAGCATGTATGACATTAGCCATTTTTTATGTTATGATGAATACCAACTACCTTAGCAGTGGTTTGAGCCTTGTACTCTAATTAACTATTCCCTGTACCAACTTAGTAGATTCCAATAGATGCTTGTCAAACTTGCTAATGAAAATGGGCTGAACCATTTGGTTCAATATATATGCCAACAATTTCTACTTAATCAGTTTGTCTTATCTGGTTTATACCAACTGTGGCTTTTAACTTTAACTTTTTATACTTACCTGAACATTTACTTGAGGGTTAACATTTTATTTGCATTTTTATCAATCTTTACACATTGCCTGATGTTAATTTACTGACTTGGATTTCTTTCACTCATTTTCTGCTAACAGTATAACATGAATATGTACAACTACTGCTACTACTGCTCATTAATTTTTGACTCAGCTTGATTGCACATTAAGAAATGAAAAGTTAGAACAATTTCAGATACGTTTGATTATAAATGCTTGCTTGACATATTGCCTGTTACATGCTGTGGTCATTTCAAGAATTAAATTTTTATACCTGGTATCTTTTTTTTTTTTAAAGAAACAACATACACTGAATGCAAATACTACCATATACATCAAATGTATTATATTTAAGGCCGCATTTTCCTAACACTTCATTAAGATTCAATAGGACACAATGTAAGTTGCAACTCTCCAAATCAAATACAAAAAAAATGATCAGTCTATATTTCTGAGATGAAGTACTGTAACTATTTACATGTTTCAGACTCTTTTCCTCATCTTTTATTGTCATATTCACAACATTTTGGACGTTGTATGTAATATATCTTCAAATTTCAAACTGAGCCATTTATTTAGTCCACTGGGATAAATTGTTTTAGTTTCATGTGCCATACCTTTCTGGATATACCAGTTTGTTATTTCCCTTTGGTAACTCAACTAAATTCTTGTTCACCTCTGCTGTGGCCAGGTATAGAATTCAATACTGAACTCAGCAGAGGTGAACAAAACCTTGGAGAGTTAAGCTATCCAGAAAAGTCATGACATGTAAAATGAGAACAATCTGCCCCAGTGGACTAAATAAAGGTTTTGATTTAAAATTACAACATATCTCACCTGAAGAATGCCAGAGCATACAATGTTTAAAATATTGTCAATATAACAATAAAAATGAGGACAACAGTTTGAGCAATAAAATGTAAGTAAAAAATGATCACTGTCAATATTCCAGAAATTAAGCTTCATGCTTATTTATTATTCCTTATTTTTCAACTTCCTTGTTTTTATTATTATTGCTTCTGTAATTGTCTATACTTCTGAGATGAAGTAGTATTTACATTATTGACGTTATTTTGACTCTTGTCCTCATCTTTATTGCCATATTCACAATGTTTCAGCCAGTGTACATTCCTCCTTCTTCAGGTGGTTGTAATTTCAAACTGAACCCTTTATTTCAATTGCTGGGGTATATTGTTCTCATTCCATGAGCCATGCTGCTTCTGGATGTCTTAGCTATCTTCCTTTAACTCAATTCTCCAAATTATTAGTTCACCACTGCTGTTGCCAGGTATTGAACTCAATTCTTTGAGTCAAATCACTGAATCTAAGCAATGCTTTTATATACTAGGCCATGTGTCTTTAAGAGTTTGGTTTGAAATTTCAATCATCTGAAGAAGACCAGAGCATACAACAGCCCAAATATCATGATATGGCAATAAAGATAAGGACAACAGTCAGAACAAAGTAAATAATGTAATTGCGTCTGATTAACTTATTTTAGCCTGGGTTTGTGTATAAGCAAAATTCTTCATATTTTTTATTTTTTTTATTTTTTTTTTAATAAAAAAATTAGATTTATGGAGAGCTTTTTAAGAAATAAATGTTTATCAAAAAGTTGATATTATTTCTCACTTAATTGTGCTAAGACATTTGCATCATTGCTGCCTTTTACTTGCTGGTTTCAATGAAATGTACATAAATGTAAAAGTGATAATTATTTCATCAGATTATTATTATTATTACATTTTTTCTTTTTTTTTCCTCAGGTAACTGGTCCAACTTTAATACTTACATGGATCCCCAATGCTACATTAAAGAGAAACCCACGAAGTATAGAAAACAGTCCTAATCGTTCAGCAATGGGCAGCCCAAAGTCCAGTCCACGACGAACTCCAAAGCAGGATTATGCCCGTTCGGACAACCTGGCCACCCCGTCCCCCAGCATGTCCCCCCGCGACTCCTTAGTATCTATGGGAAGTGAGCAGTGTTTGTGGATAGAGCAACGGCGAAGGTCACGGCAGCGAGATGATAGCAGCCTCTGTTCTGAGATTTCTGTGGGATCACGAGATGAGACTAGTGATTATGACTCATATCGTGACAAATTTGGACCCAGTAACAAGTCGCAGACAGATTCTGGTGTTGGCACTGACTGGGATCATACGAGCGGACAGTCTGCGCCGAACAACGAGAAGGCCGTTTCGACTACTCGCACCAGAGTCCACAAGGTGGGGGTCAATGTCAATGATCTGAGTAAAGAAAATAAAAGAAATCTAGACTCTGCAGATCCTTACTCGAAAACCTCAAAGTATGACAGCTCTTCCACAGAAAGTGAAGGAATAACACCAGAGGAGCAGCTGGCTGCTATGTTGAAAAAAAATAAACTTTATAGGAAGTCGCGGGAACGTCTTGGCTCTGACCGCTCGGTGAGTATCGAGATGGAAGGGGACAACCTTGTCGTCGTGCAAGAGGACAATATGCTGAACCTCAACATCCACCAAAAAGAGAAAAAATATGATATGGCAAGTTCGCCATCCACTGACTTTGATCAGACGAGTTTGAGTTCTGATTCAACAGACCCGAGTCCAACTGGGGAACATTATCGACTTATGGTTGGGGAGCTCCGACGGAAATGTGCCGAACTAAATGACCGGCTTAACGAATCAATGACTAATGGCAATGAAGATTTACTGGTCACAGAAAACCCGACCTCAGAGACTACAAGTTTAGATTCTTTTAGCCTAGAGCACCATGCTAATGCGGACACAGAGCCATTGCCTCCCCGTCAACTACTGGAGCACTTTAACAATGGCAGTGACAGTAACGTACAGAATATGACAATACGAACACCAGATGTTGAAGTCACCCGGTATCGGCTATCATCCTCTTCAACCTCTACATCTGGTCCCGACTCACGTCCACCCACCCCATATCTCTCGCCGGATCATTCGGCAACTTCATCACCCAGGCATCAGCGGGATTCATTGTCAGGGAGCAGTTCTTGTTCGTTAGCTCATAACCTCTGTTTCCCAGAAAACTCAATGTCATATGTGCGTAAAAGAAAAGAAAAACGCAGCCCCAAAGAACAAGTTTGTGGTGTGTTTTCAGTTGACCTTGGTACGTATGATTTGAGATCAGATGCTTGCTTTAATATTTGTTGAATTAAGCTATCATTGACAAAACAAATAAATCACTGTCTGTTTAAGATAATACCACACTATAGTCAATTTGGGAGAATACTGAATATTGTAAAATAAAGCTGAACTCCATTAGAAATTAGAGAATGAATATCAACAAAATCAAATTAATATTTACTTTAAAAAAATATTTTTAATTGCAGTAATTAAAAACAGCATGATAATATACATTTCATCAGACAAGCTGTATATAATTTTTTAAAAGGAAAATCTATAAAAAATGTTAAAGAACAACTATATTTTTAGTATACAAAATGTTTGTTTATGAGGTGGATAATGGCAGCAGTGTAGAGGAATATTTTTTCAACTCAGTAGTAAGTAGTTTCATAGACAGACCTTTCTAGTAAAAAATAGCCATCTTAGAAATAGGTCAGTGTCAAACCATTACAATTTTTATTTTCACAAGGTATTCAGTTATTGAGACTTCCAAACTTGTTTAGTAAATATTCTATTAACTAAATATGACCAATATTCTATAAGTTTAACACTAAGTCCACCATTACATTATGATTAAGAATACTAATTTAGTAAAAGAAGAGGTGTCAGAGTAATTGATCCATTTTTATTACTGTTGGTTAGATTAATTGATTTGTGTTTGTCAGGATATTCTTGGTGTTTATTTACCAGAAACTTTAGAATAAAACAGTGACTTATACAATAATATGTATTTATTTATTTGATTTAGATTAGAGTAAGTTATTCAGGTCAACAAAAAGTTTGTTTGTAAGATGGATATTGGTAGCAGTCTGGAGAAAATCCATTTTGGCTTACTAGTAAGTAGTTTCATAATCAGACATTGCTAGTGGTAAATGGTCATTTTAGGTCAGTGTCAGTCTACTGTGTTTTTTTTTTTTTTCAGTCCTAAAAAGTGCAGGAAAAATTCATGACTTCATACATCACACATGACTGGTTTCCCTGATGCTCATGTTTCTTCTTCCATGATTTTTCTTGTCATTCCATCTCTTGTTTTACTCAGAGCTTCTTTTTATCAGACTTTGGTGCAAACTTTAGTTTCAGCTGACATCAAAAGTCTGTGTTAATTTTTTTGATTGGCCAAAATTATTTTATTTTCTGTCATTCCCCTTTTTTTCTTTTATATAATGGAAGTTATGCAGGGAGCCTGTCTTATTTTGGCAGATTTATAGTCATAAATGAGTAAAACAACAAACTCCCAGCATTTTTCAGCTGGGTTGTCTTTTCTTCTTCTTCCACTTTTTATTTCAGTGTTGCTTTCTCATTAGTTAAGAGAAAGAGAGAAGGGTTTTAAAGGAAAGCACAAATGTCTTATTTTAATTGGAATTTTTTTTTAATTTTTGTTTATATATTTTATTTTTATAAGGATTTAACTATATTTCAACCAGTTCAACATTTAACCAATGTTAAAGTCATTGTTGGTTGTATCTATTAAAACAGACATTGTTGCTTGCATCTGATTAAATTACTTTTGTTGGAAGCAACTAGATAGTAATAGTAATATCAGTTATTTCCTTATATGGAAACATTTGGCATTCATTGACCAATCAACTAGTACTACTGTCAGTTGAAATTTATAAAATCTTTCTCTTAAAACAATTTTCTCAAGAAAATAGGTTTCTCAAGTTCAGTAGCTGTTATTTTTCTTGTCAGTATTAATGGAAATTTCCTTCCTAACTTTTTATTTGAAGTTGTGTGAAATGTCACTATTTTGATTATGTCATTATTATCTCTATGTGGGACTATTTAATGGGTTGTGTTGGTTGATTTTATGACATACCAACCTTCGTTTGATTATTTAATGTTAAGATCAAACTTTTTAATTTTTTTGTATCTATAAGCATCTACTTGATAGGTAAATATTAGTTGTTTATATTTGAGTCTATAAGCATTATTTAACTTAGTTTTACAAATTGTACTTCATCACACACACACACACACACATACACAAGTGTATGTCTATTCAGGATATGTATATCAAGAATATATAAAACATAATATGGATGATTTTGACGTGTATTGAAACATTCTTTTTTCAGTGGTATTTTTGCTAACGTATCAGCCAAAATGAGTAAAATGGGGTTCCCCAGAGACTAAATATAAATAGTATTCCTAGAAATCAGACAAAAATGAAGACAAGACATGAATTTAAGAAAGAATAAAAAATATGTGATATAAATAAAATTGTAGTTTTTTGGGTGCTGACTAAACACACTTTTTTGATCATGAAATGCTGATTAACTACAAATATCTTTTTACGGATTACTTTTCATTTTTTATCTATTAATCTCATTGTCATTAACATGTTCTACATTAATGACATTTTTCTGCCTCATGTATGACACATGTAATGTTAACATTGTTTTTTTTTTTGTCATGTGCTCTTGTCATAGTTGTCTTAAGGCTACATTATTATGGTAGTAAATTGAGAGCTGAATGAGATAAAATTGTCTTTGTTGTTCTTATATAATAATCACAATGTGCTAAACAATGTTTTAAAATAACATTTCATAGTTCTTAATCTGAAATATTCTTATAGCTCATCAAATTTTATATGATGGTCTCCTTAATGCCAAACAAGTCAATTCTTATCATTTCTATATCCAAAATTCTATATGATTTTATTGCACATAGTACATAGTAGTAATTCAGTTTTAACAAGTTTTTTAAAATTTTCAGTCTTTAATTAGATATCCAGGTTTTTCCAATGGTTACAAAAAGTTAGGTGGCTTGTATAATCTTCAAAATTTTAAATATAGCATCAGTTGCCATATTTTGTCTCCTTGACTCCTGTTCTTTTATTGTCCTCTCTCCTTAAGATTTTTCACTCTCAGTGACTCCTTTCAACTTAGTGGCTTAATTGCCTTACTCAGGGTGAGATATAAAAAAATAAATGAAATCTAGAACTGTATCAGATTATCAGAAACATTATTCAGCATACATGGATAAATGTTTCCACAATAAGATATAGTATCAAAAAGATGTTTTTTTCCTTGATACCATGTTTTTAAATATCTTTGCTTTTTGGCCAAAATGTTTGTTTTAAAAAGCATTAATTAGAATTGTATTAAAATCTAAAGATATGAAAGTGAATTTATAAATTTTCTTTGTTCTTGAGAATTGACAACAAAAATAATAAACACTATTTAACTATTGGAATGGTTAGCTAAACATCAGTTAATTGCCAATGAATTCAAACTTTATAAAATGGTAAATAATAAGGATTTCCTTTTTAGTTTTTACCTTACAAGAAACCTGTATCAGGTGTGTGTGTGTGTGTGTGTGTGTGTGTGTGTGTGTGTGTGTGTTATTCATACTTGCATAAATATATATATATATATATATATATATATATATATTCATGCAAGTATGTACTACACTTACACAGACTATCATTTGGTGATAATTGCTTTTTTTCGTATTTACTGAATTTTCTTTATTTTATGAACTTAAAAATGTTTGGTTTGAAATTCCAATCAGTTGAAGAAAGTCAAAGCGACCAAAAAAGCCAAAGCATCCATTGTGAATATGTCAACTAAGATGACATCAATAGCCCAGACAATTTACAATACTTCATCTCAGAAATGCAGACAAAAATTCAAAACCCATTAATTTTTCATTTTGTGAAGCAAAGAAACAAAACCTGATTAAATTATTAAAAAAAAAAATTTATTCTAAGTAATTTTACTTTTATGGGAAATATATACATGAACATTCTAATAAATGAATAGTGTTTAATATTTTTGTTGTAAATTTTCAAGAACAAAAAATGTATATATTTCCTTATATATGTTAAAATTTTTATTCCAATTCTAATCATCACTTTTTAAAACAACAAAGATTGCTGAGTGGAAAAAAAAATTGGTGTCAGAGGAGAAATCATCCTTTTGACACTTATTGCAATCATGTTTGCCCAACTTTCAGTCATATATCCTTTAAGTTGGTTAGTTTTTGTTGCCTCTAGAATCTTGCCAATTGTAGTCTCTTGTTTCATAAAAAACATACAATTTTAATTAATTCAAATGAAACTGAGAACAGCTAAGATAACCAAACCTGCTGATTTTGACTCCTTCTTGTACAATAATAGTTCTGGATGGATTGAAGCCATAAGAGGCAATTATCAGCATTCATCTTGAACTGACAGGTCAAAGTAATTGCATTTGCAATTATATTTACTAAATCTGGTGTCCGAAACTTGGAAGAAAGCATACTGACCAACAAGCAGCCAAATTGATTTCTTGCAATTGTCTTGGCACTGTAACCAGTTTCTTTGGAATCAATTTGAATTCTTATCCAACTTTCAATGTGGAGCTTAGATTTCTTCAAATATTTCATCTGGGAATGTTTCTTTGTTCTAATTTGATTTCAAGCCTTGTCTTTGAATATAAATTAAATGATGGAAATGTTCCTTTTTGTCATTTCTTGTTGTTTAGAAAATTATTAGAGAACATATTTTTAAACAAAGAAAAATTTATATTATGTTTAATTAAAAAAAAACATTTGAAATAGCATACACTAAAGAAAATAAACCAATGAAGAGGAATTTTTACCCTACAATCACTTTTCTTTTTTTTTTAGTCTGCTACAAATGTAAATACAAATAAAGACTCAATAATAAAGGATATGTGTTGTGGTGCAGTGGATATCAACTCAGAACAAGAAATTGGAGAGCCAAGTTCTAATTTCAGTTGAATTTGTTGCACTCACTCATACACAAATACCCTTGGGAAAGTGTTAATCCGTCTCTTCTTCCTCCAGTTATGGGTTAAATAGGACAGATTGGATTCTATAGCCTTGGTTGGCAACCAGTCTACTGCAAAAAGTAATGGCAATTGACTGTGGGAAAATCTTCTGCCTAATCAGTCATGTCTCTTTTTGCCCAAGTGTGTATCATATATGACACTTAACTGACTGACTGAATAATGGTAAAAAATGCTTCATTTAATAAAAATTATGATGAAAGTAGATACTAGTAAAAAAAATTAGTATAATTACTTTAACCAATAAAACTTTCTTTTCCAGTTTTTGTTTGTGTCATGAACTTTGACTATACAGAAAAGGAATAATTATAATAATGCATGGCCTAAGCCAGGCCTGTGTAAAACTACTCAGTTTGGCCCATGAGGGGTTTTCAAAACAGTCAATTTTTTATGTTCATCAGAATAAATTGAGTAACTGGTCTTTATTCAGCCAATATTTCACTGTCTTTGTATTTAACTAATCTATTTAATTTTCTATAGAAAAAAAAATTTTCTCACCTTTCTTCTCTGTTTCTATCTCACTCAAACTGAAAATTCTGTTCATTGATTTCATCCAGACTTGAATCAAATTCAGGTTTACAAAACTGTAGTGATATAAAAATCCTGTCTCATTGATGAAAATGAGTGGATAGAGTATGAACAGCTGGCATTCCCATGTCCTTCATTTGAAAAAAGAATTTGTGAAAGGGAAGTGAAGAAAATCTGACTTCACAACACAGTATCAATTGTCAAGGGAGACACAAGACTGAAAAAGCAGCCATCTTTTTCAATGTTGCTCTATTATTGTTGAGTTAGAATAAATCTTTCAAAACATTAAATGTTGGAATATTGAAAAAAAAAATATCACCAGAGGCTTAATCTAAGAAAGCATATGGCAAAGTATCAAAAACTAAATCTCACCTCAAAAATAACCATTTTGTGACTGCTTAACCATCACTAAAATATAATGCACAATCTTTGTTTTTCACTCAGCAATTTACTCTTCTGTGAGCAAGGTGGCCCTTTATATCTTTTTAATTGGCCTATGTATTTCTTGATGACACTGGTAAATTAGTAAGACACTGTTCCATAAATGTATAGTTTTGCAGATGTTGCATTTGCTTTACTAAAAACCTAACAATTCATGAATAATTGATGAACCACTTAAAACTTCATTGAACTAGGTTAGCTATTTTGTGAAATCAATTTCTCATTCAGAATTTGATTTTGTTTGAGATATGACTTTGGCATGTTTAAAAAATGTGTTTTATATTAAACACTTGATACATGAGTTGTTAGCAATTAGCATTGACTAACAAAATTTTGGAGACATAAAACAATGTTTTAAGGAAAGCTTCTCAATATGGATGTACATACAAATAGTCACAGATCTTTGACCTTATAAAAACACTTGGTGTGTACAGGTTGGCTATCAAACTTATCTAAAAAGTAAGGACAAAGAGAAATAATCATTACCATTCAAAAATTATGATAATACATGTTTATTAATTTTAACATACCAATGTAATAAGGATCCTGTAAGATTGGGAGATTGAAGATTTTGAATAGTGCAGAACCACCTCTTAACTGCTTTTGTTTCTAGGTCCACCCTAACCTGTGGTGGTAGCACCTGTTAGGGTCCAAGCTATGAGCAAATAGTGAACCATCAAATAAAAATCAACAGTACATTTTTATAATAAAATGACCAGCAATACATTTTTTATAGCAAAATGACAATCAAATCAACACTAAAAAAATATAAAAATATATTTTTATAGTAAAATTACTGACAATACATTTTATGATCTACAAACTATATATATATATATATATATATATATATATATATATATACATAAAATAATTTTTTTCTTTCAGGATAAAAAATATATGTACAAAATATCTGTAGTTGAAAGCATAAAATTAAATACAAAATATTTAGATTTCAGCAATACATAGAGGTTGATATGTCACTAAACAAAATCAACCAGCCAATCATTAAATTATACATCAACTGTCAATTGATGTCAGCAAAAAAAAACTAAACTCTTGTTAAATAATCTATTTTCTAAGTAAAGATGGAAAGACAAAAATTTCAAATAATGGCTTAAAAAATGAATGCAAAAACAAATGTTATTATTGCTGAACCATACATAGGATAGTCCATCAGTAATTCATTTATATTTTCCTGACTCCTGACAGTCCTTTTCTTCCAGATCTTCAATGTAGTCTTTTAATAAAATCATTAACAGTGTATTTATATTTAATATATAATATCACTTATTCTGATTGTCATGCTTTTGTTCATTTTTAACCTCTGACAATCCCTTTCTATAGAAAAGTCATCAGTAATGTGTTTACTTTATCCATATGAGAGTGTGCTGAAATTTTTTCAATCTGAACCACTTCTCCAAATTCTGACCAAATGAATAAAGATAAAAATCTGTTTTTGATTAACCTGAATGCTTTCAGTATCACTTCATATAATAACTCTATTCTGTGACTAATGTTTGTATTAATTCTTGACCATTGAAAATCCCTTCCTTTTTAAGTTTCCATGTACAGCATACACATTGAATACAACATGTTAAAACAAATGTTTGGTAAAAATTGAAAAACTGTAATTATCAAATTCCTTTTTAATTTCTGATGTTACTTCAGGAGTTTTATTCCTTTATAATTTTGTAAGCAAACATCATAAAGTGTTTTGATTGTATATGGTGTAAAGATATTTTTGATTGGATAATGATATAATTTTTTAATGTTTTTATATTGAAAACATTAAAAAATTATATCTAAACTATAGATTTATCTAAACTATAGATGTCATTATTTTTCATGTATTTTTAGTTATATTCAACATAGTTTTTTGCAATTTTATATTATAACTAAAATAGTTAATATACACTATTACTTTTTGAATTTACATTATTAAATGTACATTTTACTTTAGAAATATTTTTAACTTTCAGTAAATAAAATTCACATTTCAAGTTTCACTCTAAAAATTGTTTTCATTACTTATCTTTTTCTAATTTAATTAAATGTGCAATCTATAGTAAGAATTACTTAGCATTTAGCTTTACTTAAGTATTTTTCACTAGATTTCCAAAAAACAGCCACTGACAAGAATTATGCATAATTCTTGTCAGTGGCTGTGGTAACTTTTGTCACTTAGCATCCAAGGACCATGTTGACAACCTGACTGGAATAACGTTTTCAATAAAATGCATAACACTGTTGATAACTCTAACATCAGGTTTATTGAATATAAAGAAAAACTGGTTAAACAACTCTATTATCTACTGCAAGATCAAGTTATTTACTGCAGGATGGTGTTTTGTGAAATCTAGTAAAAACTGCTAAAGTAATAACCAGCCAGTCAATTGTCACTCAATTCTGTCATGTGTGTATCTGTGTTTTCATGCTGGCCACAGGAATTGCAGATTTGCTTTTTATTGATGACTGTCTTATGAGCAAGCCTGTTTCTGTCTTTCTCTCTTTGTTTTTGCTTCAGTCATAGGAAATGTAACTGAAGTGAATATATGGTAACCTTCATTGTTAGGTGTGTGTGTGTGTGTGTGTGTTCACTACAGCCACTAAAAATGTGGGTGTGTTTCTCATGAAGTGAAAGCTGTCTGATGACTCCTTGTCAGATTTTTCATTTGTGTGTATATCGGCCTTCTTGTTTATATAGACGAAACCCCCCACCCAACTCCCCCAAAATTGACATATCTAATTTTTCCACACTGACAGTCTTAATCTTTGATCTTGTTAAAAACTATATGGTACACTCTTTGTTTAGAATCCTCCATGATAGCTTCTGTAAAGGTGTGTTCTTGGATGATCAACATAAACAAATTCCAAGCTTGGGAATTAACAAATTTCTTTATTTAAATGTGCATTGTGGTGCAGTGGATATCGACTTGGAACGAGAAATTGGGGTGCCGAGTTCAAATTCCAGTTGAATTAATTGCATTCATTTATGCACAAATACCCTTGGGAAAGGTATTAATCCATCTCTTCCCTCCAGTTATGGGTTAAATAATAGGACAGATTGGGTTCTATAGCTTTGGCTGGCAACTAGTCTACTACAGAAAGCAATGGCTACCTACTGTGGGATAATTTTCTGCCCAGTGCATCATGTCTCTTTTGAGACATGATCGCCCAAGCATGTGTCATATATGGCACTCAACTGACTGACTTTATCTAAAATAACTTGTAAGAGCACACACCCATTTTGGACAGATAGAATAATGTAGAAAAACTTTCCAATCCTAATTTTTCAAGACTAAAGAAATTCAAAGAATATATTAATCATGTCTTCTTTTTAGCAAGAAGTGGATAAGGTGGGGAACTTTGATTTTACTGAATTTTACTGAATCTTGATTAGTTAATTCTGGGTTTGATTATCATTGGAAATGTTCTTAAATTCATTTTATTATTTTAAAACATAATTTTTAACTCATTTCTGTTTTCATTTTTTTCTCAGCCATTCAACCTAATCTCCTGAGAATTTTAATTATTATCCAATAAATAGACCCTCCAAATCACTATCCTGTAATTTCATGCAATTGTTTAAACAAGGTCACTGCCTTGATATACTTTCATAAAAAGCTTCCTTGTTTTTCTTCTTGCTGAAGCATAGCCAATGTTAATGTGTCATAAAATGCACTTTATTCACTAATTGGGAGATTTAGTGTTTCTAACTGATGACTCACACACTATTCTTTTTCTATGAATCATTCATTAATTGGAGATCTTAACTGATCAGTATCTTCTGTGGTATCCAGAATTATTTTCAAGTGATTTTCAGTTTACTTGCTACTTGAAAATTCAAGAACCTCTACTGATCAGTTTAGCATTTATCTAACAAATAACTCACACTGATGATTGATTTTTTCTTTGACAACTCCATAAACATTTTGATCTGATGTGTCTTCTCAGCTCATACCAACAAGAAGATAAATATAAATAATTATTTAATTTTAATCATATTATTGATCTTTACCATTGTTTAGTTGCTATAGCAACTAACCAGTTCACTATGTTCCATTCTTGGCATGAGAATCAACAAGATTAAAATTTAGTTTTCAATTCCTTATGTTAAAAAGCCAATTGATCTATACCTCTCACATGTTTCCCATTCAGTTGGTTTGTGCCTCCCACCCTTTCCGCTCAATTGGTTTGTGCCTCCCACCCTTCCCGCTCAATTGGTTTGTGCCTCCCACCCTTCCTGCTCAATTGGTTTGTGCCTCCCACTCTTCCCGCTCAAATTGGTTTGTGCTCACTCCTTCCCACTCAATTGGTTTGTGCCTCCCAATTGGTTTGGTTTGTCCTTCCCACTCTTCCCGCTCAATTGGTTTGTGCCTTCCACTCTTCCCGCTCAATTGGTTTGTGCCTTCCACTCTTCCCGCTCAATTGGTTTGTGCCTTCCACTCTTCCCACTCAATTGGTTTGTGCCTTCCACTCTTCCCGCTCAATTGGTTTGTGCCTTCCACTCTTCCCGCTCAATTGGTTTGTGCTCCTTCCACTTCTTCCCGCCTTCCACAATTGGTTTGTGCCTTCCACTCTTCCCGCTCAATTGGTTTGTGCCTTCCACTCTTCCCACTCAATTTGTTTGTGCCTCCCACTCTTTAATAAATTTTTTATTGTTAAAAATTTCAAATGAGAAGAGATACCAAAAATAAATATTTTACCGTGTGTACTGGTACTTGAGTTTGTGTGATTGTGTTAATTTTTTTCCTACTGCTTTTCAGTATTGATATATCATTTAAAAGTATTTAAACCATATAAAGAGTGTGTAGTAGATTGATCTGTAGCAAGCTAGTTTTGTAAATTTTTAAACTATCTTCTCACTGGGCATACAGCTATTGCAGTCCTGAACTGACTAAGATATTTGTGTTCTCAGTCAAAAATTATTGCCTGTTTTGACTTAATTTTATAAGTATTAATCATAACCTTTTTAAGCTATAAACAATAAAATGGTTAAAGGCCCTTGGTAAAGATTTATGAAATTGTTTTATTATTTTTTTCTCGTTTTAATTCTTTTTCAAAATGGTTGTCCCTCAAAGAGTTTTGTTAAGGAATTTGTTGTTTTTTTTTTTAGGAGAAAGTGTTGCAAACATTCACAAGATGTTAGTAAATGTTTCAAGAGGCTGCACTTTATGTAAACATGTTAAAAAAATAGATCAGTATTAATGATAATTCTAGAAAGCAAACACTGACCTTAATGACAGCTCTGCTGTTTTGGCAAAGGTCAAGCAAACTGATGTTCTCATTACAACTGACAGAGAATCACTGTTGAAAACAGTGAATGTCTTTAGATGATCCATGGTAGTGTCTGCAGTTTAGGGCAGTCTCTTAGCTATTCAAAGATCTCTACAAAGTGGGTTCTGAGAATGCTGACAGACTCTATGAAGAAGCAGTGAATAAATGCTACCAAACGTTTCTGGAACAGTACAACATTGATAGCACCTTCCTAAAGAGAATAATTATGTGAATTTATAATCTAAAAAAAGAAATGAAGATAAATGGCATCCTCATGCTTTGCAGGGAAAGAGATGACCAGAAGAGCCATGCTGTTAGTGTCTATACCAACTTCTTTTATGTGCCATGTTCCTTCAGGATGTAGACGATCGTAGCCCTCCACATCTTCCTGTACTTTTTAGTTCTTTAAGTTTTATCTTTTTGTTACTTTTCTCAAACCTTGTTTTACCATCCATTTGCTCAAGCTCATCAAGTATGTTATGCAATACTTTCCTCTGTTCCTCTTTCCCTCAATTTGTCTTGTGAGTATCAGGTTTTCCAAGCTCTCCTTCCTCATTACATGGCCCAGAAACCTCAAATGTCTTTTCCTGATGTTAAGTATGTTTCCTTTTTGTTTTAATTCTCTCCAAAATCTCATTGTTGCTCACAGTTTCAGACCATTGTATCCTCAGCATCTTCAAGTCTCTTCTTCATCTTTGAGGACATTGTCCAGCATTCTCTGCCATACTCAAAGCAAGTTTTCTTCAAGCTACACCACATTTGACAATCAGTGTCTTCTTTTTCACATCAGCAACTTATAGAATTTTTAAGGAAAGGCTACACTTGATGTAAGGATTGCTTCAGTATGGTTAATAGCAATCTTAAAGAGACAGAAAACTGACTGTATAGTAGTAGGCCAACTGCTACTGAAAATAAGAATTAAGCCAAACACTAATGCTCTTAAAGTAGACTGAAAGCCTTCAGGTGAGTAATGGCAGTACCTGCAGTTTCATATAATCTTTTGGCTAAACAAGGGTTTGTGCAAAGTGGGTTTTCACAATGCTGATCCTCAAAGAAGCAGAGGGTTGGTGTTCCTAAAGAGCTTCTGGAATTGCACAACATGAATAGCACATTAGTTACTGGAGATAATCACTAAAAACCAAAAGCAAAAGATCAATAGCATGTCATCTAAACTCTCCAAGAAACCAGTTTATAGCAACATACTCCACAAGGTTTTAGGAGACGAGGATTATACTGTTTATAATCTGTGACAACTACTATCAATTCTGACTCTTGAAAAGTTGAAGCAAGGCTTCTTCAAGCTAGACTACATTCAACAATAGGGAACTTTACAACCTAGCAATGCAGAGTTTTACAATAGCAACTTAAAGACCAGACTAGCAATCACAGTGTATGGTTGGACAGTCTTGCTTTATACATTCTTCAGCCCTACGTTTATTTGGGTCCATGAAGGAGTTACACAAAGGACAGTGTTTCTCCAATGAGATGGTTAAGAAAGCAGCCAAGAAGCTTCTAATGAAGTGAGTACAAGCATGTTAGCCTCACACCAAAATTTAAATTGATAAATTATGAAACTACTTCACAGGTAGGGTAAACCGTACTTAGTAAAAGATGGAAACACCAGAATAGTATTAAATACAACATGCAGCTTAATAGAAGAAAAGAAATAAATCACACACTAATACCCTGTCAGCAAGTATTTGACTTCCCTTAAACAAGTATGGTAGTTTTAAATAGACAAAGACCGGGTCCAAAAGCATTTAACTTTCAATTAATTTGCATAAGGTTGCGTGTATATATATAATACTTTAGAACATGTACAAACTACAAGCTTGTAGTTTGTACATCTTCTAAAGTATATTTTATAATAAGTATTCATTGCTCTATTTTTATATTGAGCACTGTTTTAAATTAATGTTTCAAACGTAGCAAATATCTTCATTCCTTATTCATTTGAATATATATTGAATAAGAAATGAAAATATTTGCAACATTCAAAACATTAATTTAAAACAGTGCTCAATATAAAAATAGAGCAATGAATACTTATTATAAAATATACTTTAGATGTACAAACTACAAGCTTGTAGTTTGTACATGTTCTAAAGTATTATATATATATATATATATATATATGCATGCAACCTTATGCAAATTAATTGAAACAACTGCTTCAGTTTCCTTTCTTTCACCATACGCCCAGTTTTAGACCCACTGGAGTTACAGGGTGCAATAAAATGTGTATGAATAAGGACAAAAGATAACCATGTCAGTTAAATTTTTCTTTTGTCTTTATTCATATTGTCCTTTTACATATATACTTTATCTGATAAATTTTACACACACACACACACACATATATATATATATATATGTTTAATAATCATTTTACCCCTAAGCAAAGCAATAAAAAAAAAATTAAAAATTGTTTTGTCATCCCACTATTTGCTTTACAAGAAATGTTAAAAAATTATCAGCCAAACTCCATGACCTCATATCAGAATTTGTTTTGAAAGGGTTAAAGAAATTTGAGAAACTCAGTGCCAGACTTGTTAAACTTTGACATGAATATGTGGAATAGAGGTAATCTTTCAATAGCTAGAGGTTATTCCCTTCTTAGTCAGGTCCAGAGCTTTTAGCTGGATGTAAGCTTTTATATTATTTTCAATGTGTAAATGTGTTAAAGATCAACTGTTGGAATTTAATAAATATATTTTTATATTAACACTGAATGATTAATATTATGAGAACCCTTTCATGAAATATGAAGGTTTTAATTTTATTTGATTAATTTTACTGTCTGTTCAAAAACTTTTATTTCCTTTAATCAAATTTTGCTTAATATTAATTTCTTGTTGTCATTTTGCAAATCAGAAATTGGAAAAAAGTCGGTCAAAATGATTGGCTGTAAGATACAATTGTTTTCATTCGTGCTTTTTTATGCTCGATATATCTTCAAATTGTATATATGAAAAATAATAAGTAAAAATGTTTTATTTTTTACAAACATTTTGATTGGAAATTGAAAAATTAAGCAGTTTAGCTGAAATGTAAATATTTTAAGTTTATTAAAATGGATCTGTTTTTCAAAAACTGATCATGAATGCATATTTTATATGATATATTTTTTTACAATCAGATATATAGATATTCTCAATGCAATCATTGATGCCTAAAAATGTCTCCTACTTGAAAAAAAATAATACAACCTTTGTTACATATTTGCTACATTTAATGTATGAAATTGAAATATATATCCGAAGGTAAACAACTATGTGATTTATTCTGTTGATTCACTCCAAAATATCAATAATTTATATTTACTAAAATTCACGCCTAAATTCAGAAATGTCCTTTAAAATTTGTTCAAAAAGGCATTCATTGTTATTTTTTGCTTTGTCTCCAAAGGAACTCACACAAATAAGAGTCTATCATATTGCAATGACTCCTGAACATGGTCTTATTCTTATTATTTTGGCATTCCGCCAGGTACTTTCAATTGTTTGCATGTGAGCTGATGTTTCTGTGTAAACAAAATTCATACTGTGATTTGCAGTCAGATGAATATAATTGGACATACTTCAAAGATAAAATATGGCTTCAGATTGTGTCCAATAGTGTGGAGGCTGTTTTATCTGGCATACAGTACATAAAATATTTTTTGTTTCACAACATATGCTTCTATCAAAAAAGTCCCCAAAATTTAATAAAAAAACAAACTTTGATTTAGAATTGATAATTTTGTGGAGGTGAATTAATATTTGTGATAAGTAACTTTAAATTATTCAGGGTGAATTAACAGAAAAAATCTCTATTATGAAACAAATGTAGCATATTTTAATGATAAAAAATGAATAAAAACTAATTTAAATTTACATAACGTTTATAATTGACATAATTAATATAGCTTATTATATTTTAATTAATTTCCTCATTTAAGAAAAGTAAAAGCTTTTTGAAATTGATATAATCTTAAGATTTCTGTAATGCTTTTTAGTCAAGATTTCTGTAATGCTTTTTAGTTCGGGGGCCAATTTCAATGTACGTACATATGATATAAAAACTGTACTCCATTAAAGACATGCACTCTGGAATTCCTAAAGTCCTGCAAATTTTTTTTTTAGTAAAATTCATTGTTTAATTCATCAAACAAAGCTGTACTCTTGTCATTAAATCATCCTTATTGTATTCTTTTTCTTGTAGCACAAATGCGTTCTTTACGACTGTTTTATGGAGACAAGGAATGTACCCGAGGCCAAGTTGTTATTGCCAGCCGAGAAAGCCAATACAAAATTTTGCACTTCCATCACAGTGGGCTGGACAAATTAGCAGCAATCTTTGAAGAATGGAATTTATTTGCCAATGCAAGAGAAAAGGTATTTATTCCCAAATTTTTATTTTTTCAATTCATGAAATGCATGCTTTTCATTCCCACAAAATTTTCCACATACTCTAGTTATGATATTGTGACATTTGAAAATTGTCAATAGAAAAATCTTATTTTTTTTAGTAAAAGGAAATCAAATTATTCCCTGACTTAATAGATCATCAGAGTAACATGTTGGGTTATTCATAGCATTTATCAAGGAAACAGCATAGATTTCCTTTCCAGTAACAAACAATGAGTTATAAATGGTGCAGCCACTGGTATCTAAGGATGCTAATCTACTAGGTCAACTAGCTAATCCCTCATGCAGATGCTTGCCCAGGCACATTTATGTTTGTTCAACACCTGCAGAGCTCACCTGTGGTTTATACTGTAACTATACTGAGAGGACCTTACAGTTTCTGAGAAGGAGCACGTTAGTTGTTATGTCGTGAGTAAGAATAAATAACTCAACAACAGGAATAGGTTAATTGTTGTATTCCGTGAAAATAGTATTTACAAAGGTTATTAGTATCCAATACAAGAATAAAGGTTAATCGTCTCAACCGTCGTAAGACGTAGTATGAGCAATGGGTACTTCCGGGTCGTCACCGGAAGTCTACGACTGACTTGTCGATCGGCTGCTCGGCACACTCTACTACATAGATGCCACCATTACTTTACATAGTAATGGAATGGTCCATTATAGCCGAATAGGCGTGGGCGTCCCAACATTAGTTATTGTGATCAATAGCCTGAACAAGGCCAGCATGTTCAAACTCTCAGTTACAATGACTTGTGACTTCATGCTCGCACAACCATCAACGGGTTCCATCTACCCAATTTAACTTACATGGCTTGGTTTTCTGGTACTCTCCAAGGGTGCCAAATGCTGGCATCACCTTCTCCTGACCAGTAACATCAAGAAGTCTCCTTTCTGACAAATCAACCATAGTGAGATCTAGCCCAGGTCTCATGATCAGAAAGCAAACCACTCAACCATGTGTCCATATAATGAGTTGTATTGAGTTAGATACAACAAGTAAGCATCAGGGTTAATACATGACTTACTGAATTTGATTACTTTTATCTAAAAACAATTTCTTCACTCAAATTGAAAACTCTCTTTTAAATAATTTAAATCACTGAACAGTAAACATAAAATACAAACCAATAAAGAATTTTGATTAAAACATTCAAGTCTTGTATCTCTAAGGCTAAAAACAGGAAGTACAATATGGCAGAAAATTTGACATTTACACAATCAAAACATTGATCATGTCACTAAACAAAATAATATCAATTTTTTTTTACAACTTCAACTAAGAATATATCATCCACTTCACAATTTATTCTTAATTACAGGAGTGCACTAAAACATTTTTTTTGCTGTAACTCACACCAAGAACCACATTTGGCATTGCAACTCTTTATATTTATATGTAATAAATCAAAGACAAACTTTATTCACAAAGTTCATTTATTTAGCATTGACAATTTATATGTATATTTCTTATAATCAACACACATTAGAATTGCATGTATCTATTTGCATTATTTATTCGTATGAATATCAAATTATTACATGTGAAAAAGCTATCCCATTCTTAAATTTTGCCAAAATAACAGCCTCCTCACCAAAATTGCAAAACATCAAATGAACACAACACATCATCTTACTACCACAGAAATAATGCACTGGTATTCAACTTCTACATTGAGTTGAGAAATTCACTTTTAACCCTGAAATCAACAATATTAATGGCTTTCACTGGCCACAAAAACAAACACACTGCACACCTTTGTAACTATATTTTGCCACAAAGATATCTTTGGGAGAGAGAACTGGCATCACTCATTCCACAGCAAGTTTGACAAACAAGATACATAAACTCAATGAGAACAGATTATATATATGATTATTTTATTTACAAAATTTATTAAATGGATTTAAATCTGACTGATTTTTAATTTATTTGTTTAAACATGAGTATCCATTAAAAAATGATGTTTAAAACAAATAAATTAAAAATGTATAATTATATATTAAAAAATAAATTATAATATGAGCTGACCTCAGTGAAAAACTGGTGGTGATTTATGAGTGCTGTGCAACATTTAGAGTTGTTTATATTCTCCACTTTGTTCTCACTTGCATATTTTTTCTTTCTTTCTTTTTGTTGCAATCTATTTTATTTATCTCATGACTCACTGAAGGGTCAGGACATACAGTTTGAAAAACCCTGCATGAAACAATTTGATCAAAGTTGTATGCAATATTCAAAGGTTAAAGTAATATCTACATATCATTTCACAAGTGGGTTATAATTTAATCATGTTCACATTTGTTGGGTTAACTGAGGAATAATCTACTAAAAGGGACAGAGTTGAGTTTTTCTTACCAACAAGACAATGTCACTTCCTACCACTTTTTATTTAGTGGAATACCAACTGTATAAATGAAGAAATGCAGTTGATTGGCTTGCTTTATTATCATGTTTGCAGGAAATGCTATTTCAAAAACCGGTTGATTATAAGAGAAATGCAAGTCAGTAGTGACACATAATCAATTGCAGTTATGATTCAAGTAACAAGAAGTTCTTTATTGATGCAAATTGTTAACAATAAATCTATGTAACATTTGGTCAGTCAAGATGGTCTGACTATAACAGACGTAATATAGGTGACAAGGTAAACAGTAGTTATGTTTTAAGTACCTTTCAAATTCCAATTGAATCCATTGTATTCACTTACGCGCAAATACCCTTGGGAAAGGTATTAATCGTTCTCTTCCTTCCAGTTATGGGTTAAATAGCAGGATAGATTGGGTCCTATAACCTTGGTTGGCAACCAGTCTACTGCAGAAAGCAATGGCAACCTACTGCGGGATAATCTTCTGCCTAGTCAGTCATGTCTCTTTCAAGGCATGATAGGCCAAGCATGTATCACGTATGGCACTTAACTGACTGACCTTTCTTTTACATATAAGTGTTTTATTCATTTTTCTTTCAAAAGCTATGAACAAATCAAAAGTATTTTTAATTAGAGAATTTTTTAAAAATTTCTCATGTGAATTCTAAAATAGAAATCAGAAGTTACTGAATTTACCTGAAATATTTTTTTCTTTTTTTTTTCACTTGATATAGATTAATTTTTCAAGATATAATTGTCAGTTTATGTTGTTAAAAAAAAAAATTAAAATTCTGAAGATATATCATAGCCTTTACGATAGAGCAACTTTTGAGTTATCTCCCTTAGAACTTAACGTTTCTGATTTGCTCAGTAAATTTTTTTTTTTTTAATAATATCGCCCCAAGCAAGGCATTTTACTGCCACTGTTTTGCAGGGGGTTACATAGGAGGAAAGTTATATACAATATAAGGTTAATATTCATACCTATAATTAAAATTTGAAGGGCCTATATTAACTTATGGTAGGTACCTCCACTAATTTGCTGAAAAAACAGCTTAGAATGAAGAAAAAAAAACCCAAACTTAATAAAACCAAAGTTTTTCCATCAAAATGTTTATATTAAGAGGAAAGATCAAAATAAATTTTCATTATTTTAAAAAAATCTTATTTCAAAATTTTGATAAAAATTTTTTTTTCATCAGCAGGTAATCAAATCATTACCAGAGTTTACTATGAATAATATAATTGTAATATTACACAACACATTTTTTTCCAGTGAAAACACATTAATTTGGAGATTCTTACAAAAATCAAATTGTCAAATCTTAATGAAACTTTCAGGACATATACAAATGCATGGAATTAATTTTTAAATTATTTTTATAAAAAAAAAAAATTTTTTTTTTCTTTACATCTGTTCTCCTCCATCCACTTAAATTCATAAAATTTCAAAAAATTAAATTTTCTTTTGAAAATTTGTTTTATTAGTTACATGCAGGACTTCTTGAGGAACATTAATCATCTATTTTTTTTTTTTTTTCAAACAGCTGATCATTTTTTTGAAAATCTACTCTAAATAGTAAAATAAAAAATGCAATAAAACTATGACATTATAGTCTGAAGAAAAATATTTTCAATGAATAATGAATATTTACAAGAATTGTTTTCTTTTTTTTTTTTTAGTTATAAAGTTTCAAAAATATTTTTAAAATTCTTCAAGACCTTGTCACAGTTAAGTTATTAAGTGAAGACTATATTTACAATTAAAACATTTGAAAAGTTTAATGCAAATCATTGTGGCAATAGATTTTTAAAATAATTTTTAATAATATTTTTTTTCAAGTATGGTATTTTCTGTATTACATTAAAATATCATGTATTTTTATGGTTTCTTCCCTTACAAGAAAAAAATTTAGACAATTATGTCAATTCTGGTCAGCCATACTTAGCTTATCACCACATCTGACTGTCACCACACATCAATCAATCACTTCAAGTCAGACAGATTAACACTGTGTTTAAGTAATATTTTATTTTTGCAAGATTTTTAAAACGGAAAATTAACTTTTGTTTACAAATATGTTGCTCGCTCAAAAATTGGCAAAAAATTTTTTTAAATTTCAAAATTTTAGATTCCAATCAATATAATTTCTGTTTGAAATAGACCAGAGTGTTTTGCTTACTGGAAATAGTAGATTTAACCATTTAACTTTCAATTAAAGCTTTAAGAAAACTCTTCTATTTATTAAAATTCATTTTAAAACTTATGTTTCGCGAATTATGGTGAAAAAGTGGAGGTATCTAACTTACGACTTCTACATTTATCCTAAACAAAACCCAAATGGTTTCTTGCATGTATTTAAAAGACAAGAAGAAAACAGAGAAAAAAATTAATGAAATGAAAATAATGGAAAGTGAAGATTGGCAGCAAGAGTTGTATCTTTTCATAATTATAAACCAAAAATAAAATCAATTAAAAACATAATGATGATACATTATTTTTTTCTGAATCTTTTTGTTGAATCCATCATTAGAAATACTTTCTACAACTCAAATACATAAATACATGAATTGCCACAATAAAAAAGAACTTTTATGTCTCTCAGATAAATTTGAATCTTGTCAATAGTTTGCTTTCTTTTATCATTGTTCTTCACAATTAGTAAAGTTTGCCTTTTTGCTATCTCTCCTAAACCCTGTTCTGCCAATAATTTATTTAAGCTCATTAAGTAGGTTATGCAGCACTGTCTTCTTCAGTCCCTATGATGCTAAGTGTCTTTTGTGTTTCTGTTTTCTCGAAAACTTTGTTCAGTCTATGGCATTCTCAGCATCCTTCTGTAAAACCACATTTCTGTTGCCTCAGGTTTCTTCATCTACAAGAAGATTGTCCAGCATTTCATTGACATAATTTTTAATCATTTCATCAAAAGCAAGGCGGTAAAGTCACTAAGACACAAGCGGTTTGAAAAGAGAACAATAAAAGAACAGGAATTAAGAAAACAAAAGATGAGGATTGACATTGCATTTAAATCTTTGAAGATCAAAGTTGACTGGAAAGCAAGAAGCTGGAAGAGAGTTTCACAAGTAAGAGAAGAAACTGTTAAATTTAAATGTTTGAACATCAAAGTTGACTTGGAAGCGAGAAACTGAAAGAAAAGTTCCATGAACAAGAAGTGTGAGAGAAGAAGCTGTTAGCATAGAGCTTATATAGGGCAACCAATATTACATAAGAGTTCAGTACTCTTTTCTTTTATTTCTAACAAAGTTTCCTTGTTTTTTAATACTTTACTTACCTTTTGAAAGGCATCTTTCACTATCTCAATGCACCTTCAGATTTTGCTCCCACATTTTCCACCCTCTGTGATATTTAAATTTTTGGACTTGATTTTGCTATCTCCAATTGTAATTCGCATGTAGGGCCAACCCTTTTGCTGACAAGCATACATTCTATTTTCTAACTGTTGATGTTTAGTCCTTCCTTCTCCCTTTCTTCTACTACTGTTTATAGGAGTTCCTATCATTTCCTTTCTGTCTGCTATTAACACTGTGTTATTGGCATGTCTAATGTTGTTAAGATTGTGGTTGCTAATAATGAATCCTACTAGGACTTCTAATTCTTTCAGAATTGCCTTACTGTATAGGTTGAATAAGTCCCATGAGACAACACATCCTTTTCTTACATCTCTTTCTATTTGTATTTACTGAATTCATCTTCTGTCCATATGCTGACAGTTTCCTCCCAGTAAAAGTTCTGGATTATTCTAATATTCTTCCCAAATAAATTAAGCATATCTACCTGTTTAAACAGTTCTTTGTGATGTACTTTATCAAAAGAATTTGAATAATCTATTAAACATAGGTATTTTTTTTTTTTTTTTTGCATTTGTATTGCTTTTTTAAATAACATATTGATAATATCCTAGAACACAATTCTTTAAGTCTTGGTCTAATATCAGCCGCACTTCTATCTCATTTGTTTCTCCACCTGCATATACAGGATGATTGAAAAGTAACTCCCATTTTAAAATACTTATAATTTATTTATTAACTATAATTTTTACAAGAAAATTGACATGAACGGAAAGTGTTTAGCTTAAGGTTTTATTTGAAATTCAGTATGGGCACCATATTTTGCTACCAGCTTCTCAAGCCATCAAGGAATCATGTCAGCTGATTTTACCAGGAACTCTTGTGGTATGTGAAAATATAACTTCTTGTATTCACCCTTTAAGTTCTAAAGTTTGGTATAGTAGACTTGCTCCTTTAATCAACCCCAAAGAAAAAAGTCGCAGGGTATTAAGTCAGGTCTCCTGGCTGGCCTCTCATATATAAAATAGGGAGTTACTTTTCACCCTGTATAACTCTGGTTCATCACTGACAAAATCTTCATTGTTTACTCTAGCCCTAGTTTTTCATTTGACTAAAATATTTACCTTTAACCTATTTATATTTTGTGTTATCAGTGCATTTACAAAAATGATTGAGGGATTGATTTTGTTTTTTACAGATTATCAACTCTTTGCAAGTTATTTAAAGCCAGAAAATACTTTTATATTGTAAGAATTTGTTTAAGAGATAATAATGGTTTTATGTGATACAAGTCAACTTTATTATTTCTGTTTCTAACAAATGAAAAAAATATGTTGAATTTTTACCTTGTTTCTTTTACTGAAATGTAACATTTTTTAATTTTATTTGATTTAAAGAAATAATTTATTAATCCTATTTTTTCTAGTTTTTCTTACAAAGTTTCTCCCAAGAAAATTAATTTTATCAATGTTTAATTTTTAACTGACTTTTGGTGCTGGTATAGTACGTGGCCTACCTTTTGAATGTGGCTTAAGAAATTGTCACTGGTATAGTATGTAGCCTACCCTAAAAAGTATATTATAAGAAAGTATTATAACTCTCTGGTAAAGTTTAGGGAAAATAATTAGTTTCAATAAATAGCCAAATACTTATATCTGTAAATATACTCTTACTGAAGTAGGACATTCATACTGGAGTAGGTCATATACTATACCAGAATCAAAGAGGTAGGCTACATACTATAACAGCAACAACTCTTCTTTTAAAGACTCTTTTCTTCAAGTCTGTTTTTTTACTGTGAAATTAATTTAAAAATGCTATTTATTTCATAAGATTAATTTAATATTTTTCTCTGATACTGTTATTCATAACGAATATGTTGAAGATAAAATTTAATTTTTATAAGTAATTTGTGTTTTTTTCTAAAATGTATTTTTAAAAAGGTATGTTAGATTTTAGTTTAATTTACCATTAATAACAAAAAATAGGATTATACAAAATTTATACTACAAAATTAATGAAAATTATTTATTAAAAATGTTACCTAATGTTAATGTCATAACTAAATTCAATAAATTTAATCTAATATTTTTAGATATTGTAAACGAGATGTACAAGCTTTAACTGTAACACTGTTGCTAAACCACTCAATTTTTAAGAGGCAATCTTTTTTACATCTCATTTTCTACCCCTATAATAATAAAAAGTATATTTATAACAAAACATGTCAGTTTAAAAATAGTTACTTCATTTGTAAACAATAAGATAAAAAGTTACTTTCTTGTTTATTTTGTTTCATGATATATTTTTTCCAGAATTAATATTTCCAATATAGTTTTTGTTTCATTAAAACTGTTTTAACATGGATAATTAATTCAAAGATTAAAATGCATATATTTCATACACTCTTGTTAACAGGGTGGGAAGTGATAGATCCAAAACTCTGCCAAATTATAGATTAAAAGTAATAACTTAATAAAGAAAAAATATACCAGGATAAAGAGGATTAACTTTTCAAGTTAAATTAATTATACCTTGAATCTCCTACTTTTTCTTTAAGCCAGCTACAGCAACAAACTGAAAAAGAAAGTAAAACTCTTTACTCCCATTAAAAAAAAATTTTTTTTTAAAAATGAGGTTTCAGATAGCATTAGTTTTTGAGCATTAGTTCCACCATTATTTGGTCCTTAGTAAAGAACACCATGGAATACAAGTAACATTTTCAATCTATTGATGAATTATATATTCAGAATATGAAACAAAATGAATCAAATTAAACAAATGTCACAATAGAAGATTTAAAAAGAATTGTAAGGTATCATGGTTTCAATGGCTTAAAGGTTAAAAAGTCATGCAATTTATATTTTTACTTGTTGAAATGTTAATGTTTTGAATAACATTTTATTCATTATAAAATTCTGAAGGCAAATCACTCAATTTGTCTTAATTAAATATTTATTACCTCAGGGCATATTTTCAGAGTTTTCCATTAGATGTTATTCTATTATTTTTATTTTCTTTGACTTAATTTTTATTTTATATTTAAACATTATTATTTTAATTTATGAACTTCTGTTTTATTTTTTATTTGTTGATTTGAGTTTTGTTAATATTTTATTTCAGTTTTTATGCAACATGAATTTCAAAATATCTGTAATTAATTCTCATTATCAAAACAATAATAAAAATAAAAAAAATTAAATAGACTTAAGTAAAACCCTGATTTTTTGTTTTTCTGAAGCTCTTCATTAGCAACATTGATAATAAAGTGTTTTTTCCTTCTACCTTTAACACACACACTACCACAATGGCTGCAGTACATGTGGTACATCTATCAGCTTAACCCAAGAATACTAACCATGGGTATGTAGTACCCAATACAAATTACGCCATTTTAATTAAAATTTAATTACAATTTTCAGTCCCTGATTTTCTTACCTAAATAATGTTTTTCAGCTCCTATTAATGTTAACTCAAAATAAAGTTTGAAGTGCCTGCATGTAAAATATTTCAAATAAAGATTTATATTGAATATCTTTTTGATATTTTCAAAATTGGGTATGATATACCCATAGTTAGTAGTGGTGTAACTTTAATTGATGGTTAGTGTTCCAGGGTTATGAGTTATAGGATTTGCGAACATTAATCTAGAGAATCTATTTTCTCCTTTCCATACTTTGATTTATTATAATTTAACCAGAGACATATTTTCTCTCTTCTAAATAAAGCCGTAAGTATGATGCTACATTCAGCAGCAAAGCCTCTAATCAGGAGATTGGAGGTTTTGAGGAGTGTGGAACCACCTTTTAATTGCTGTTATTCTCAGGCCAGCCCTGACATGGCATGGTGTGGTAGCACCTGTTAGAATCGCAGCTATGGGCAAATCATGAATCCTTTAAACAAAACCACTTTGAAAGTATAAAAATATGAGTAGTGCATTTTATATATAAAAAAATAACAACCAGCAATATCTATTTATAGTAAAATTACCAAGAATAAATTATATTTTATAATAGAATGAACAACAATACATTTTATCTGTAATAGGAGGCATACAATTGCATTCAAAATATTTAGATTTTGGTATTAAAATAACCTATAGAGGTTGATATATCACTAAACAGAATCAACTGACCAACCAACCAGTATAGAAGAACACTTTAATAATATTAATCCATATAATTTTAACATAAATTGTGCATATCACCACCTGTAGTAATTGTGTCCTCATAAATATATATATATATATATATATATATATATATATATATATATATATATAAAAGCTGTGTATCATCTACCATGTGTTCAATTGCAAAAGCAGAATAACATACATCATATTTTTATTACTTCAAAGCTCCCAAGAAAATTCAATTTCAGCATTAAATGACCCATAAAGAATTGATGAGTTGTTAAACAAAATGCTGAGTTTTCCCCACTACAGTTTCATCTTGAATTTACTTCCCTGTACTTAGAAGTTTTCCCTTTCTAATCAAATTTATTGACAAAGAAAAAAGGGTAACTTTAACTGTTACCATATTTTAAATATACAATGAAAATTAGGCCAAATAAAAATCAAATCATACCAATGACTTGTCTAAATTTTGAGAATCTTTAACCAAAAATGCAACATCAACCTTGTGTTTCTTGGTGCTAAGTCTTTATAAATACAGTCTACCAATTTATTTTGGTGAGTTTCATTGCAAGATTTTACAGATTAAGGAGAAAAAAAATCTTTGATTTCTACATCATACAACCGCTAGTTGGGAAACAAAATAAAAATAATACTTGTTAATACACAAAATGTAAATTTTCAACAGTTTTTTTATATTTGCAAATGAAAAATTACAATCTTAAAGATATTCAACCTGGATTTTCTAAATTTAGACTCAAACTTCTTTATTAGCAAAAAAAACAAATAACCCATAAAATATGAAAACAAAAACAAATCTATTGTTTTTGCTGTTAATACTATAGAAAAGAAGTGTAATATTGTGTATATTTAAAAATGTGAAATTTTTTCTTCCAGGCCAATAACAATGTTTATGATCAGACTCTGAAAATATTGCCAGTTAACATGAACATCCTCTCTCTAGGTGACAACTTCTTCTTAGGCAAAACAGTGACAGACTTTTGCTGGAGCCACATTTCTCAAGAGGTTAGCTTTTCACAATGGCTTTGGATTTTGCCAAAAACTTGTCAGAAGACATTTGGTTGCCAAAGCTTAGTTTAGATCCTTTTATCTCACTGACCATTTTTCCTTCTTGCGTTTTTTTCCCTCCCGACAAACATCCATATTTGTTACTTCAGGAAGTTTTGCACACTCACTTTGTTCACCAGGCATAAATTTTTGTTTTCTGCCTTTTTCCCCTCAATAACAAATTCCATAATAAGTATTTTACTTTTTTATACTTTAGTTGTCTATATACCGTGTGCTATCAACTCTTTTTACTGCAACCCACAGCAAGAACCACACTGCAAACTATTATACTTACATGTAATAAACTTTGTTCATTAAGTTTATTTATTTAGTATTGACAGTTTATATGTAAATTTCTTATGATCTGCAGATATTGGAATTGCATGTATCTATTTGCATTATTTATTCATATAAATATCAAATTATTACTATTACTTTTAGAAAAATAAATTTAAAAGAAATTCCAACACAAAGGTAAAGCAAGTAATATTTGAAAAAAAAATGTCATTTAATGAGATTAATGTGAAAAAGTTTGTAAGCAGCTGATACTAACTGGATTTCCAATTGCACACATTCATAGCTAAGTTTTGGCACAAGGTCTGTTGTGAGAAAGAACTGATTTCACTCAGTCCACAACAAGTTTGACAAACAAGATACATAAACTCAGTGAAAACACTGTGTGTGTTATTAAAATAGGATATTGAAATTCTGACAAAGTTTCAAATTTGATAAAATAGATAATGCATTTCACCATTCAAGGCTTCATCAGATCTAAAAACCAAAGAGTAAAATGTATGTGTATTTGTGTTTGTTTAAATAAATAATGAATCTTATTACTTTTTCCCTAAGCTGGTATTTCTCATGAAAAATCTAAACAAATCTATTACTTTCCAATCTATTTCAAAGGATTACATGAGGACCTGTCTTTGGATTAATTTCAGAAAGGCCTTTATAATTTTCTTTTGAGTCATTTCAATAATGAAAAGAGGAATTTAACTTTAATCCCAAAAAATGCTGAGAAAATTTTAAAACTTTTGATTTGAACTAAGGAATGATAAATGATTTTTTTTTTTACAAGAAGTGTCAGCTTTGGGAAAAATTAATAAAATCCATTATTTAAACACGCACAAATACACACTTTTCTCTCTTTCATTTTTTAGATCTGATGAATCTTGAATGGTGAAATGCATTATCTATTTGATCAAATCTCTCCTCTCTTTTCTTGCAACATTTCTACTTATTAAATTTGAAATATATATAATATTTAAAAAAAAAGAATACAATACAATACAAGCTTACTTCAGTGAAAAACTAGTCAATGATTTATGAGTGCTGTGCAACATTTACAGTTGTTTACATTCTGCACTTTGCTCTCATTTGAGTATTTTTTCTTTCTTTTTTGTCATGATCCTTTTTATTTATCTCACAACCCACTGAAGGGTCAGGATCCACACTTTGAAAATCCCTGATCTAGAGAATTTAGTAAATATATCAAAATTTTTATTCATCCTAATAACTACTACAGGCAAACCCCACTTTATATAATTAATCAATTCTAATTTTTGCTTGCATAAGGGGATTTTGTGTTAAGTGATTTAAGAAATCAATAGAAATAATTATAATAAATCCTTATCCTTTCAGATCCTCTATCCAGACATATAAAAACGGTGTTTTTTAGCTGCATATACAGCAAAAACTGTTTTTTGCATTACTTCATAATTCATCAAAAGTAGACTGCAAATTTTGATTTTTTTTTTTAAATCCTTTTTCTCATTGTTTAATTTCTTATAACAAGGAATCATTTTTTTTTCATTTCTGCAAACTTCAATGTTTCTTTTCATTTTTGGATTGAGATTGAGATAAGTAATGACTAGTCCTGGGTATGATGATAGACTACATCTAGCAGCAATGCCTCTGATCAGGAGACTGGAGGTTTTGAGGAGTGTAAAATCACCTCTTAATTACTGCTATGAAAGTATAAAAATACATTTTTATAGTAAAAATATCAGCAATACATTTTTATATAAAAAAGTTACAGACAATACCTATAGTAAAATTACTAGCAATATATTTTATTTATAGTTGAAGGCATACAATTGTGTTCAAAGTATTTAGATTTTGGCATTAAAAAATCCATATAGGTTGATATGTTGCTAAACAAAATCAACGAACAATAAGTAACAGCTGCCTGCTAGGGCAGCTTGCCAATCCCTATTGCAGACAGATGCTCAGGCATATTTGAGTTTGTTCAACAACCACAGAGACTACTTGCAGTTTATGCTGCAACTGTTCTGGGCAGACCTTAGTTTTTCTGGGAAAGAGTGCATTATCTAACGTAATTGTCTGAACAAAGCCAGTACACTCGAACCCTAAGTCATGATGATTTGTGACTTCATGCTAGCTCAATCACTGATGAACCCCCAAATAGTTCTGTCTATCCAATTTCACTCAAAAGGCTTGGGTCAACTCATAGTACGGTTTTCAGTCACTTTCCAAGTGTTGTACACTGGGATTGCCTTTACCAGATGGTAACATCAAGCTTACCTTCCTGATAATGAGACTCTGGTTCAAATCTCACTATTTAGATAAATATTCTTGGTAACTTCAATGAAAAATATCTAGACTTCATCAACATAATAATCATCATAATAATATAACTATTATTACCACTACTACTACTACTACTACATTTTTTAGTATATTTTTAAAATCTTGCGGTTTAAAATGGATGTGCTGATCATGTAATTGCTGTCAGAAAGTTAAATTAGCAAGTCAAGTTTGTTTTGTTTTTTGTCACACTTTGAAAAGGCATGAATTCATCTTCCCATAGTTATAAATTAAACAACAAGGAAGACTGGAGTCTTTAACCTTGGTAGATTAATCAGTTTAGGAGAAAGAAAACTCCAAGATCAAAACCAGCCTCAAGAGGGACAGTCATTTTCCTGAGATACACCCACTTCTGCTATAGCTGCAGTACATGTGGTACAACTATGGCCCTAATGGGTTATGAGATTTGTGATTGTTAATCCAGACCAGCTATTTTCTTCATTCCATACTTTGATTTATTATAATTTAACCAGAGACACATTTCTCTCTTCTCAGTCCTGGGTATGACAATAAACTACATCCAGCAGTGAAGCCTCTGATCGGGAGACTGGAGGTTTTGAGAAGTATAGAACAACTTCTTAATTGCTGTTGTTCTAAGGTACAGTGTGGTAGCACTTGTTAGGGTTTCAGCTATAGACAAATGCGAAAACCCTCTAAACAAAACCACTATAAAAGTATAAAATTTTTATATATTTTTATAGTAAAATACCAGCAGTACATTCTTATCTATAAAAAAAATTACCAGCAATACCTATTTATAGTATAATTACCAAGAATATATTTTATCTGAGATTGAAAGCATGCAATTGCATTCAAAATATTTAGATTTTGGCATTAGATAACCAATAGAGGTTGAAATACCATTAAACAAAATTTAACAACCAACATGAAAGAACTATTTCATGATATGAATTCATATAATATCTAAAATTTCTTAAATCATATAATTTGTATTTTATTTCTGAAAAGAGTAATTTTCAATATCTTGGATTTATTTTGAACTATTGTGCCTATTATAACATCTATATCAACCAAGATGAGAACAATAATTGTTACTATCAATGTGCTTAAATGTATAAACCTTTCTAAAAATATAAACATTCCCCTTCATAAAACTTTTACTCTTAATATTTAAAATCTCAGAAATAACATGAAAAAAACAAAAAACGCTGATATCCAAACTGCCATTTTCTTCCTTCACCAAAAATACAAAAATAATCTTTTGTTGCCATTGTAATAGTTATAAAAAATTATCTCCCCTTATTGAAACTCTTAACAAATGAAATAGGAACACGGCTTCAGCCTCTTTTTCATAACAGAGGGCATTTTAAACATGTTTACAGTTCATACAAGAATGTAGTTTGTAGTGTAGGGGGGAGCTGGTTAATTTTTCTTTGATTCAGCCTTGTGTCTTATTTAACCGAACTCCCTACAGCTTACAAGTTTAATGCAGAATTATTATCAGAAGAATTATCAGAAGATTGGTTGTCAGCAGGTTGGAATGTGTAGAATTGTGGAATAATAAAATATACATTTTTCCTGTTAAAATTAAAATTTATTAAAAAGGAATAACAAGAATTCTAAGAAATTAATGTTCAATGAGAAGTTAAGGGTATCAAGAGTTCATACAAAACGTTTGTAGTAGTAATTGTTGAAAGAGATAAAGAGAAAGAGGACCATGGTTAAGGTTAAATTTTAGATTTGCTTGCATCTGACTGACTTGATGTTGATGAAGTCCTTTTATTGTAATCTAGATTTTTTGCACTTACTTGCAAGTCCTTTTTGATCTTGCAAGTTGCTCCCATTTGTTAAAAATCATTTTAACACCTACATGTGAAATCCGACTTTTTCTTTAAGCAGATGGTCAATCCTTTTTCTATTTGGGAAAAACCAGGATTTCACATATCATTGTGAATTTTTGCAAAAGTGAAGAAGAAGGTTGATTTTAATTAATTTCTTATCCACTACAAGTTAAGGTCATAATTCCTGATTACAGCCAGGTCCCAATATATTACAGCCATTGTACCAACAACTGAGCTCATCTTGAAAATGGAAACAATTAAAAATACAACACAATTTTGAAACAATACTTTACCAACTGTTTACCATGATTCTTGTTAGCTACTATACTAATACAATAATTTAAGTCATCTCGGAAGAACAAGATTTTCAGGCATTTCTGGAGAAGTGAAGATGAGTTTATCTGTAGCATTCTGTTGGGGGACACCAAAATATAGATGTAGTAGCATTGGTCACTCATTCAAAACACATCAACTATTGACTTACCTAGTGACAATAATTAATTATGAAGATTAGAGTCATGAGGATCTGTGCAACCGGTATGCCTAATGATGATGATGATAATACAAATCATATATACTGGTTCTATTTTAATTTTTTGTTGATTTAATTTTTAAGTTAATTATTGAGTAAGCCCATGGCGAGTTCTATGACAATAAAATATCTAAAAAATTCCCCACTCACATATTTGAGCTTAACTTTAACAAAATATTGTAATAACAATCATAGATATAAATGTTGGTTATTAATTTAAGAAATAAAGGGGTACAAATGAAGATTTGAAATTGACATTTTCTATTTCCCTGAAACACTTCTATATTCCTTTCTTTCTTTCTTTCTTTCTTTCTCTCACTGAAGCCAAGTGATATCTTTCCCCCACTTTCCACATGATCAAAATGGAATCGTCCATTATTTATGAGATATTGGCAAGAGATATTAAACCCTTCTATCTTATTTCTTTCATTTTCTCACTGAAACCAAGTAGTGTCTTTTCCTCCCTTTCTACCAAATCAAAATGAACAGAATAGGCCATTATTTATGAGGTATTGGCAGGGCATAGCGAACATGCAAACTAACAAAGAGAAGTACAAGTACAAATTATAATAGGATAATTTGCCATAGGACAGACTTTAAGCTAGTGTAATTAGATTTTCATAACTGTCTGCATTTCTTTAGTTGTAAGTTTATATTCAATATATTAAATAAAGTACATATTAAATATATTTGGTTTGTTGCTATACATATTATATATTCAATTGGCAAATATATTCAGTTAGTATTAAATGTTGAATTAATATATATTCAGTTTGCATATTCTAGATTCAGTTAGTACCTGTTAAAAATTATGAAATCATTAATATTAATGGATTGGCACTTTTGCTGAGGATCAGTGTCACTCCCTGTTGCTTCTGCTAAATCTTGTATCTGTGATATGTAAACAGACACCTACTTTGTTATATAAAAAATCATTATATTTTTATTTATTTTCCATACAATAGAACTGTAAATATTCTTACATCAAACCCACTTTGTGTTTTAAATGAATATTATGATAATATAAATATATAAAAAGTCCTTAAGATATATTTACAGAAGTGAAATATATTTAATATCAAATAAGATATAAATAACCAAATAAATCTATCAGATTAACAATTTATTTTGAAACTTTTTTGTACATCATTATTTCCCTAAACAGAAATTAATGTACTACATATGTAACTCAAAATAAAAAGATTGCATTAAAGATTAATTCAAATTAACTCAAATAAACTGAGGTGATGAACTAATGTCTTTAAAGAAAACAAAATCAAAAGATTTTATGTTAACGTCTTTTAAAAAATGATATATTGGAATAGATAAAAAAAATTTTGTCTCCTGATGAGTGGAAGCCAAGTAGGTATTATATATATATAAACAAAAAGAAAACTTATCTTAGCTGACACATTTTATTCCTTGATAGACTTTATCCAGGCAAATGTAAGGATTTTATTTTGCAACAAATATTTAGAAACAGAGGTAAAAATGTTGTTAGATTTTCAGAAATTATATATATATATATATATAACAACTAAATAATGTTTAAGTAATATATATATATATATATTACTTAAACATTATTTTTAGTAGATACTCATATTTCAGTAGAAGTTCTATATTTATTTATTTTCATCTACCAGCCTAAATATTCAAGAAAATTTTATTCAAGAAAAATATGCACTCACTTGATCATGTATATTTTTTCTAGGACTTTTTTGCATATTTATGTCAACAGATAAAAATAAATAAATGGAGCGTCTTCTCAAATATGAGTATCTACTGAAAATAACATTTAATGTTAATAAAAATTTGTCACCTCTATTGACATGTTAATGCACTTAATTTTTATCATTTGCATTTGTATATTTATATAGATATGCTCATATTTCGTATATATATATAAGTAGTTGCCTGTGTGTGTTTATATGTACTTGTGTAGAAAAGGATAATAGATTCCCTTTATTCTGTATATGGATGAATTATATATCAACATGTGTAATGTGTGCATTTCTGTTGTATCTGCCTGGCATAATATATGCTAGTAATTTTTTAAATTGTACACTTAATACATTTCTACATATTTATGAAAATGTGTATGTACAGATGAATCTGTGAAATATCCAAGTTCTTTTTTTTTTATCTCGATAGTGGCCAAATAATGAGATTTCAATGTACCCCTGATCCCCCTCACTGACAATTTCTGTTGCGGGGTGGGAATGATACTTAAATGACCATCATTATTCAATGCAAACAGTACACATGGTGTATTCACTTCAACGAATGGATTTTTCTCAGCAAAACCAGAAACTGATTCCTCTTATCATTTCTATTGTTTGCTACCAATTCCATGTTCTGTGGAATCCATATTGAATTCTTTACAATGAAGCATTCTTCATATTCATCCAAGCCATTACTCTTCTTGCCTCTTTGTTACTGACCTTTCCATTTTCTCTTCATCTGCCATTTATTGGCCCACACTTAGTCACATGCAATCATCCACTTTCCATGTTGATACACCACCACCACCACCACAACAACAACAACAGGCCTTTTATATACTTATAATTATATGTAAGTAGTGCATTACTTATATACAATTCCTGAACTTTATCATTCTGATTTAGAACAACTGTATTTTCTTTTTTTCAATATCTTTATTTTCAAGAATAAGGACATTGAAATGAAATGTTCATAAGTAAAAAAAAATATTTTTGAAGTGACTTTCATTTTATGTTATTGTTTCTTGAAGAACTTATTTTCAAAGAATTAATTTTTATTAATGAACAAAACATCTTCGTGATTAAATTTTCTACAGTCTTCTTGTGTAAATACAAACCCAATTATATAAAAGTCCATTGATTTTTAAGAAACCACTTATGTTATTTGAATAAATTTTAAGATTATTTACAAAAAATGACTGCAAAAGAAATATATATATAATCTGTAAATGACTGGATATAAACAAAATCTATGAAAGTGAATACAGATAAGTGAAATATTTTATTTTATTACTAATAATTACACACACACTTTCTAGACATCACTCCCAGGAACTTCTTGGATTTTAATGGCTTTATTGCCTTATTTAGGGTGAAATTATTAAAATAAATGTTCTAAATTTATGTGAGGGAAGTGCTGAAAAGTTATTTGTCTAATCCCCTTCCTAATATCTGACCCAACATCAGATTTGTTTTTTAGGTAGGGCTTATTGGTTGGGTTGAGACTTTGTCAGTATTACTTTGTATATATTTTATTATATTTAGTATTTTTAATTGCTTTGAGTTATTAACAAATATTCAGTCATTAATTGTGGAACTTAAAAATATGGGCCATGCTGAAACTCATGTTTTGATTGATTTTTCTTTTACATTATGTATTGCAGATTTCATTAATTTACCAAGAAGAACAAATTTCTGTTGGCCTGTAATAAAAACTGACACTTTTAGAATCAATCAAACCAATATTTTTAGAATTAAATACTTTAAGCATAAAACAATTCATCATTAAAAATTTTTGCTTGAATATTTTTTAGGTTTGCATGCAAAATTCAGAAAATTCTACTGTTTTATTTTATTCTACCTCTGTCTTTTAAAACAAATTTGAATTTTCTAACTCAAAATTATTAACTAATTATATCAAGTGAAAAAGAATGATTAATTTAACAATATTGTCTTTTTTTTATGTAGGCTCGTCAATTCTGAAAAAAAAAACCCAAATATTTTGCTCAAGAAATATTTTTGATCATAAATCGCTTCTTTATTAATTCATTTAACACAATGCTTTGCTATACATCATATAGATAAAATATTATACACAGATCAAAATTCAGTTAACAACTGCTTATCTGACTATGGACATGTTGATTTCATATGTAAGTCAGTGGGTCTAAGCCTAATGAGAAAATTATTTCAGCATAATTGTCTTCCTTGTCAATGCACTTAAACCTATGATCCTCCATAGACTATACAATGAAAATTTCAAAACTAATAAATGTCTAATAAATGACTTATTGACTTTCCTAAATTATATTTTTCAAACTTTCACAAAATGTATCTTATTTAATTTAAAACTTAAAATTTAAACAAATTAAAACAATAATAATTCAATCATTTTTTGTGGATATTGATAATTATTACAAAAGTTATTTGATTGAACTGTGAACTTTTGACCAAAGAAGGAAAAGCTAGAGAAAAGCAAAAACTATCAATGGTTTTATGAACAAAATCATTCAAGGAATATTTCATGTATTTTTAATTTATTTTTGTTTTTACTTCTTTTTGTTTTCATTTTTATGATTATTAATAGATAATTTTTCTTTGTTTATGTTGCACTTGTTTTCATTAATGAGAATACCTGACAATAATGTAATTGTTCATTACTATTAGGATAGCAGTTTAGTCAATTGTGCTCATCTCTTCAATATTGTGACACATATATACACATTCAATTCATTCTTCTACCATAAGGATTTGCAGTTATTTTCTTAAGTATAGATAAACATAAGCTTTATGTTTATCTATCATAATATTTATCATAATAGATAAACAAATCTTTATGTTTATCTATTATGTTTGATGTATCAATAATTATTTTATAAAATATATATTACATTAGTAAAAATGTATCATTATTTATAAACATGGATTCTCAAATGAAAATAATGAAAAAACATTTTCTTTTCATAGAAACAAATTTTCTCCTGTAATGTTATTATTAAAAACAGTTTCTTTTTTAATTATTTTTAAAAAATTTAATGAAAAAAAACAAAAACAGCAGAGATTGGCACAATTAAAATGACTTTAGAAAATAAACCCAATTCAGGCAATAATAATAATAAAAATCAAATTGTTATAATTTTCTTCAAAGTTTTTTTTTTCCTCGGCAGAAAGCTTTTACCTCTCCAAATGGTATAGATAGATGTTTCTTATCACTTGTGTTATCCCATTCCTGCTTTTTTTTGTACAATATTTTATGCAAGAAATACATTTGAAAAAAAGTGACTTTAAAATTGTTAAAGATCTTATGCTGTATATGTATTTGAGTATTAAGAATTTGATGCAAACAAATGAAACAATATGCTAGGTAAACTGATTATACATGTATGTGATACATGTTGTGTTGGGTAGCAAATTAAAAATGTATGGGGAACATCATGGCCATATTAATAATTTTACTCTTCTTGGCCACAATGACCCTGTGTTTTACATATATATATATATATATATATATATATATATATAATGATGGTTGTTGAGCATGACCATTGCTAACACTCTCTTTTTTTTATATTCATACAAATTATATATATATATATTTTTTTCATTTGTAAACAAGTTATATGACACAACCCAGGTTTCTACCATCTGATGATTTCAGGTGATTTACAATAACTGATTTTACTGTTTTAAGAATGCTCACTTTTTATGAAAAATCCTTGTTATGTGAGCATTCTTAAAAAACAGTAAAATCAGTTATTGTAAATCACCTGAAAATACCAGATGGTAGAAACTTAGGTCGCATAATACAAATGAAAAATATTCAAAGTTCTACAGTGTAATTGTATTAAACACTTTTTAATGCAACTGTGTACTGATCTAATTTAATTATGACCAAAAATTAAGTAATTAAATAATTATATATGTATATATATATTTCCAGGTAAAGAGAACTCAAGGTTTTATTATTTTGAGTGCCTCAACATTTATTTTATGATGAACAGTGTTCAATATAATAAGTATTATAGAGCTTAATATAATCATATAGTTATTAATTAATTGTACATTGCAACACAGAAATTTCTATGTTTCGAGATAGATTCTCATCATCAGGCAATGTTTGTGCAGATGATTTACAGTTAATTAACAAGAACCTTTGGTTTGCTGTGTATCTATGTGGGAAGATATAAAATTTACATGTGTGTTTCTTTTGACTAATCAGTGCAAAGATTCATTTTGGGATTTGGCCTCAAAGAATACATACTAACTTTTTCCCTTTTTTCTTTTTTTTTCTTTTTTCCTGCCTTGTGGGAGAGAGGAAAAAAGGGAAAATGATAAGATCAGGCTAAAGGCAGGTTAACATCATGACCGTCAAGGAGGGAAAGGAAGAAGGGAAAAGGGTAGTTCCATCTAATCTCATTTAAACACACATCGAGATCTTCCAGGATCTATCTGTGATATACTTGCTGATAATACAGACATAATAGCATCATCCACATGCAAAAGAAGATTAAAAATAATGGAGGCATTACTAATAAAAAAGAGAAATCCTACACTACGTCAATTATAAACATGGTAACAACGTGCTTACTGTATTTGAAACTTAACATACTCTATATGCATAAACTTTCTGCATGTTCATTTTATAAGTAAAACAAAATTAATTCTTGATGATGGCTAAAAATATAGCCAAAAGCACTTGAAAGTACAAAAGCTTTGGACAATTTTTATATGATTTGAGTTCTGAAAAGAGAAAAAAATTATATGAACACATGTTATTTTATTTTATATATAAAAAATTTAATGATAATACCTTGTCTGTTATTTTTAATGAAACCTATATATATAAAATATGTAGAAAAAACAGGTAGGGAAAAAGTGTCTTTAATCGAACATGTTTCACTTTAACAAGCTTCTTCAGAGATTTTTTAAAGACAAATAGAAAAGCTTGTTAAATTGAAACCTATTAGATTAAAAGACACCATTTTCCTACCTGTTCTTTACTTACTTGTCGAATATGGATTCATATATTCAACTCACGCACACAGATTTTAATATGGATTTAAAGATTTGTACTGAACACAATTCTAATTGCATTGTTTTAGCGTAAAGATGAATCTCCCTACCGGCAGTTTCTCATCGTCCAGCCTACACTAATGGATAGCCAGTGTCATCCTGAGGAAGGGGTTTATGGCCTGGTCACAGATGAAATTTGGCAACAGCATATGAACATTCATGGGCAAATAGAAGATGATTTTCAACTCAGAAAGGTAAGCAGATAACCATGATTCCATGTTATGGCCTATAAATCATACATGTTATCTTGTCTAATGAAATGTAATAAATTCAGAATGATTATGGTTTGAATAAAAAATAGAATAACACCCACACATCCGAGAAAGCAAAACTATGGTTAGAGAGTATCTTTATTTATGGTTTTGCATTCTTAATATCATCCATAGAATGAAACAATTCACAAGTTTTACATTATGGTTCCAAAGTGCAAGATTAAAATTTTCTAAAAAAACGACATAAAATGCTTCCTTTAAATGAAAAATCTGAAAGTTGTTTAAGGTGTTAAGAACAATCCTTCTACTCATTACCTAAGTTTTTTTTGTACAAATCATCTTTGTTGATCTTTTATTGTGTGTAATAAATAAGATAATCTCTTATTGTACTGAATTTATAAATTAAACTTTATCATAGGTATATATGCACATATGTAAAAACATAGTATATGTAGGGTACGGTACTTTCTGCAGTTTCAAGTTGAGAAGTTGGTATATATTCACTTGGGTGAAAAAGGGAGGTAACTTCTGTATTCTTTGTCACAAACATCTTCCAGTCTAAAAATTAAAATATTGTTTCAATTTCTTAAAAATGCTGAGAACTTAGAAGAGAATGAGGTTTTGAATTTCTTGGAATATTTTCAGACCAAGTAAAATTTGCCATGTGAAGATTTTAAGGCTTATTTCTCTTTTTACAGGCAATATTTTTTGGAGGTGTTGAAGCCTCGTTGCGACATGAAGCTTGGCCATTTTTATTACATTATTATCCATTCGACTCCACATTTCTGGACCGTGAACATATCAGAAATGATAAGTTTATACAATATCAAGATATTCGCAAACTAAAGTAAGTTGTAGAATATTTCCTTACATTTTTTATTCAATTTCTTTTTCTCTCTTTGAAAATTATTTACATCTAAAATTTTATATCTGGAAAAATGTTATTTGCAGATTATTTGTATTATTAAAAAGCTTTGAATATTCTTTTTAAGTAATATCTTGTTTAAGATTATTGAAAAGATATCTCCTCTTGGTTTTGGTCTCTAAACAAAAGAAAAAATGTACACTAAAATATCAAAATGGTACATCAACATCTTTAAAGACACTTTATTACTGCAATTAAAATCTAAACCCATCAACAGAAATTTATTTCAAAAATATATCAGCCATTGTCAATATTTTGGCAATCATAAATATTCATAAATATGTTTGATCATTAATGTTTTTTTTTTTTCTTTTAAAACTTTTTAACTAATAGGATTGACAAGTTTTCATTTAACTTTCCTGTAGGCCTTCTTCTCCTTAGTACAATTAGACTCCACTGAGGAGTATAGTGCCATAGCCTCATCATGCTAGGACCACAGTCTCACAACACTCTGATTTCTGTAACAAGTAGGTTTTTACAGATTAGAATTGCCATCCCCATGATCAACCAGTTTTGAATTTAGAGTTGTTCTTTTAATTAGTTGTTTGCTAAGCATAGCAACAGAGTCCAGTTTGCTATTTAGTCTATAGATGGGGGAAAAGAAATGGATTCATAGATTTTCCAAGAATATTCCAGCAGAGTTTGTAGCATTCAAAAGTGAATGCTACAAACTCTGCTGGAATTTGAACTTGGCATGATGTGCATCATGGTGTAATGGATATCAGCTTAGAATGAGAAGTTTGAGAGCCAAGTTCAAATTCCAGTTGAATTTGTTGCATTTACTTATGCACTAATAGCCTCAGGGAAGTTATTAATCCATCTCTTCTCCTTCCAGCTAGCAGGAAAAATTGGTAGACTTGTTGCCTTGGCTGACAACTAGTCTACCACAGTAAGAAATGACAACCTACTGCAGGAAGAAGGAAATTACTGGAAACTCATTGAAACTCACCTAAAACGAGCTGAATATGTAATGCTCCTCATGCCAATGACATTTCCACTGAGCTTCTCTACGGCATATAACTTCATTGATTTTCTTTTAATGTGTTCCTGTCTAATTTATATTTAAATTGGGGTGATCAGGAGAGAATGTGCACCGTTTCAGGGCCTTCCTCTTAATGGTTTCACTTGCATACCGGCCCCACTCACTTGCATAATAATGATATACAAGTGTGTTGTAGTTATACTAGTTCAAATGTCTAAAGGTAAAATTATATTTACAAAAAATTTTGGAAAACGGCAAACCTCGCATTCACAATCAGTCATATCATGCCATTATGTTCGCTGAAACACTCCATGGAATATTTCTTTTTTTTTCATATCCACATAGAACTATTTTCAGTTACTTCTATTAGGTTTATACTTTTAGCCCTATTACGCCCTTTGATTCCAATTTGGCCCAGAAATTGGTATAGAGTGCCTGCAATGAAACCCCTTACCCCAATTTCCACTGCTCTAACAATTACATTATACCCCTTATTTATTAGCTCTGATTTTAGATTTTCATATTTATTAGTTTTATAATCGTGGTTTTATTCCATTTGGCTTTCATATGGTACTTTTAATTTAACCAGTAGGATCTTATAGTTCACCCTTGATAGAAGAACAATATCTGGTTGCAGACCTTTACTTGATATCTTCTGTCTAGTCATCCATGACTCAAAAGAGACATGATCACCTAAACATGTATTATGTCTGGCACTTAACTTACTGACTGATACAAATTCCAATCTTTACGCCATTAACCACAATACTACATGAACATTCATTCTATGCATACTGGACATTTAAATAAATGTCTCTTTTACCCATTAAAGTAACTTTTGCTGAATGTCGTAATTTAAACATTGAAAGATCATTTATTATGTATTTGTCTATACTTCTGAGATGAGGTTGTATTTACACTATTTATATTATTCAGACTATTGTCCTCATCTTTGTTGCCATGTTTTTGACATTTCAGCTGTTATACACTCTGGCCTTCTTCAGGTGCTAGGAAATTCCAACTGAACCCTTTATTACAATCACTGGGGTATATCATTCGCATTCCGTGTGCAAAGCTACTTCTGGTAGCCATGAGTTATCTCCTTTTAACTTAACAAAAGTTATTTGTTCACCACTGCTGTAGCCTGGTATTGAATTCACAACATCTACATCCACTAGTCCAGTGGATAAAGACGTTGACTGTCCTCGAGGACACATGGCCCAGTCGACATGGATGTTGTGAGTTCAATACCAGGCTATAGCAGTGGTGAACATAAAACTTAGAGAGTTAAGTGATCATAATAAAAGAATCAGTTTGAAATTTCTAGCACTTGATGTAGGCCGGAGCATACAATGGCTGAAACATCATAAAAATAGCAACAAAGATGAGGACAATAGTTCAAATAATATAATTACTGTAAATACGTCTATTATGGTAATTTAGTGACTTAAAGAACTTCTCTATAATTTTCACTGTGTTTTGAGTTGTGACTTTTACACAGATTGAATATGGGTGTTTTGTTACAGTTAAAATGAGTTTATAAGTTCATATGATTTCAAATAAAATAAAAAAGAAATTTTCCTTAACAACATTTGCAAATTGCTTATGAGGATTCATGTACCTAGGTTTTTGTTGCTATCTGAGTGTCAGGATTCCAAACATTTAACAACAACACATCTTTTAAATGAAATATAAAAAAGGTTATTTTCTGAAGGAAAAGTAGAAGTCAAACCTCAGTTGAAATAACATTTATATATTCTTTTCACAAATATACAATAGCAATAAAATGTTTAATTTTCCTTGCAGTAAAGTTTGTTTTATACAGTAATTAAGCGTTCATAGTGCTGTGTAAAATGTGTTAACAGACTTAGCTTAATGTGCTTGTGAGTTTGTAGACAATGGCTTAGTAGTCAGCTGATTAATTCTATTTTTGTGAGTCGGCAGCTGCTGGCTGTCTCTCTTCCAATGAATGTGTGTGTGTGTGTTTGCATGTTGCAAACACTTGTATAGATCAAACTGACCTCCCAAATTAGTTTGAACCTCAATAAGCAGTAGGCTTCTATTTTAATATTTGTAAGGAGATTCAAAATCTAATTTGATATAGATATGTGAATTATTTGAATACAAGCTTTTCATGGGTTAAAAAATAATTTCCCATTGGCTCATGAAAATCTTTTTCTCAAATTTGCAGTAGTAGTGAATGGAGTTATTGTTATTTTCTAAATGATCCAAAAATAACGTGTGATAGGTTTACAATTTTTTTTTTTTTTTTTTTTTTTGCAAGCATTTTTGGCAGTATTTACCCTTATAATAATTCTTTATCTAATAAACCTTCTGATGGGATTTGATTGGTTGAAAAATATATATAGAATTTAATTCTTATATATGTGCCTGAAAGCATAAGGAGCAAACATAACTTTGCTTCACTTCAACATTGAAAGGTTTAACCCCTACTTAAAAAATTTCCCTGTAAATTTGTAATTTTCCATGACTATCATTTACTGTTTTTTTTTTGTTTTAAGTAAAATACTTCCTAACCACTTTTCTAGTCATTTGTATAGTAAACCTTTTCTACCTAAAGTGAATGACTTTGTGTGAGACTTTCATAGTTTTACTTGGATATTTTTCTCTGATTGTAAAATACAAATTTTGTTAATTTTCTTTGGTTTTTTACATTTAACATTTTACTACATCTTGTTCAGCCACTTTTATTTTTTTTTCCTCCCCAGGGAGACGATGTCTGAAGAAGAGTACCAAGAGTTCTGGCGCAATATTCAATGTACTGTGGAGAAGGATGTCGTCCGTACAGATCGTAGCCATCCTTATTTCAAGGGAGAAAACAACCCCAACATAGAAGTGCTCAAGTAAACAATGACTTTTTTCTTTTATTTTATTTTTTTCTCTAAAGCATATGAATTTTTTTTCTTTTGACAATTTGTGCAGAAGACAACCTGGAGTTAAAAGAAAACTAAAAATAGTAAAGATTTATTAAATGATATAAATTCAGTGAAGTATTTTTTTTTCTTAGGTTGTTATAAAAACAATGGCTGATTTCAGAAACATTTTTATTCTTGAAAAATTAACTGTAGAAATGTTGAAATTAGTTAAAATTGACTTGAGCATCTATGCACCTGTCATTGATTGACAAGATTATTTATTCCTCATTAATAAAAAGATATTAGCTGTGAGGCAACAAAATTTTCAAAGCTGATTCCACCTCTGGTTTGGACCTAAAAGTTTTACTATTTGAAAATGTGCTTTAAAAATGATAATCAGTGTGTGAAAGATCAGGAAGTTGTGGTAAACTTTAGTATTCCAAGTCTGTGAGTTTTTGCAATGTCATTCTTGCAACATATGACTGCACATTATCATGGAGCAGAATTGAACCACATCAATTCACCAATGCAAGTCTCATTTTTTGAAGACATGCATTTCAGCAAGTTGATTGTAGTAAAGCTCTGCATTAATGCATTCATTAGCTTCCAGAAATCTGTAGTAGATAAACACCAATTGCAGACCACCAAACAGTCACCATAATCTTTTGCTGATGCAACTTTGGCTTTGGGAAATGTTTAGACATTGATCTGATCATTTACAGTTATCATAAAGGATTCATTTTCATTACAAGTGACTATTTGGTCAGAAAAGAAATCATTGATGTTACACAGAATGAGCATTGAGCACACTTCAAAATGCATAAGTTTTTGTTTTGCTTTGAAATCATGAGGAACCCATTTATCAAGCTTTTTCACCTTGCCAGTACTCTGCAAATGACATGAGACTGTTGCAGTGCTGACACCAAACATCTGAGACATTTCTCTGACACTTTGACATGGGTTTTCCGCAACAATTTGCAATTGTTCATTGTCAAGACTGCATGACCATCCTCTACCTTCTCCAACTTCAAGACTCTCATCACCAGTACGGAACCAGTACGGAATATCTGGAACCATCTTTGTATTGTCTGATCACTTGTAGACCCATCTTTCCATGCTCCGTTGATATTGGCAGAAGTTAGGGATGCACTGTGCCAAAAGTTTCAACTCATGCAAGAAAAGTAAATGAGATCATTTTTTGTCATATTTATAATTAAGGGCTTCTATACTTCAAGAATATTTCTGTCTGAAAATAAGATAAAAATTATTACAGAGCACACATTAATTATTACATATACCAAAATTCACATAATATATATATACTGTGAATAATGTGTTAAAATGGCTTTTTAAAATATGATGCTCCAAGCAGCCATTATTTTTGTAACAACCTTATAATTTGTATTGAGTGTTTGTCAGTTAAAATAAAATTTAGTTTATAAACATGGTGAGTGTAAAACTTTTAAAAAAATTAAAAATGTGAAGAATTTATTGTTTTTCAATTAAAAAGAATCATTAACATTGCAAATTTGGCTGAAACAATTGAATTCTTTCTTCATATACTTGAAGTTAGCCCATTTCAGCCAATTCATTCTTCAACAAAAGTATGTTTGTAAATATTCTGTGACTAACTGTGAAATACCTCTTATTGTAATACTCATATTTCTATTAACAACTTTAGCACTTAATATGCCAATCAAAATTTTCCCCTGTCTAATTCAAGTAATTCTAATTGCTAAACAATAATATTTGAATATTGCAATTATGTTCTTATAACTGAATTTGACATTAGGGCTGGTATGGTTGATGACTAGAATTAGCAGTAGTAATACTTGCAAATAATGTACTGCTATATAGGTTAATAGAGATGTTTGTGTAAGAATGACACATTTTCAATTTTGGACACATTATCTGTGACCAAAATGGTCTCAATAAAATGATCTCAGATAATATTGTCAAGAACTATGAAGCTTTTCTTTGAAGGGTTTTTCTTTGATTTCAACATGGTACGATGACTGAATTGTTGTCCAAATGATGCAAAAATGAAAATACACTAACATCTCATTTTAACAGATATATTTCCCCAAATTACACAAAATTTCTTAAAATACTAAAGAGTAAATTATCAATAAAATCAATATTGGTTTCAAGCACTGCCTCCAGATAACTTCTGAATCTCTTATTTAAGTTGGTGAATGTTGCCATAATCATTGCCTTTAGTCCATCTTTTGTGTTACAAGGAGTTTTGTTGGTCTCTCACTCAACTGTACTCCACACATAATTATCAAGGGGGTTGCAGTTTGGGGAGTTAAGTAGCTATATGTAAGAAGTGACATCCATGACTAGGTCCTCTCAGTCATGCTTGTGTCACATAGTGCAGAGTTCTGTTGTCAGACATGGGGTCTTCCAGCAGCCACCCTCTTGATCCAGGGCAGCGCTATATCCTCAAGGCACTTAATATAGACCTCTGTGTTGAGGCCCTGTGAAAAGATGAATTAAAGCATAATGTTGTCATCACTAGTGATCACTCCAAACACCTTTTGTTAACTCATCCAACGCTTTCAGAATCCTCTGCACTGTCCTCAGATTGACAAGCTTCATTCGCTGGTGCTTTGCTCTCACAAATTTACTTGTACTACTAGATTGACAACTAGGTCTCACCTTTTTACTGTCAAAATAGGCAAATATAACCACCACTTCTTTAGTAACTTTTCTTGTACCTCCTGCCTGTGGAACTCCCTTTCCCATGCCTGCTTCCCTGATAGCTACGATCTCCAAAGGTTTAAGTACAATGTCAGTTGCCATCATCTGTCTTCTTGGCTCCCACCTCTCCCTTACCATTTCTTCATCATCCCCTGTACTGTTTTTTTTCCTTTTTTCTCTTTCCTCTACTCTCTCTGTAACCTCATGTGCACCAGTGGCAGTATTGCCTTACTTAGAGGTGAAACAATTATAAAAACATTACTTTTCATGAAAAATCAGTGAGAACTTAATCAAAGTCTTAATAGTTACTTGTGAAGTTGCCTTGAAGTCAGGTATCAGTTTACTTGGAAAGAAAGAATGCAGTTATTAATAAGAAAAGTAGAAATGAATGCATGCAAGATTTCACAGTTCTAGTATGTCTCCTTCGTTGTCAACCTATGAACTTTTCAGTTTGCTGTTGTATCATTATTTTACAGTTCATTATTTTATACAGAAATGATTTATCTTTTTCTTTTCCTCTTCCAGTGTGAATAGTTTGAAACATTAAAAAAAGCTATCACTTTTTCTTTTTTAAATAATCATTAAGCATGATATTCCAGCTAATATATTAGTAAAAGTGCAGTTATCACTAATTTTAAATTTTAAATGTAATTGGTGTTTGATTCATTACAGGGTAGTCTCCCCCATTTATAAATAATTATAGTGTAAATTTTATAAACAGTAAGTTAATATTAAGATCAAATCAGGTGCTTTAAACTCTAAGACACAAAAGTGCTATTACATACTGCAGTGATTCAGAAAGAGACTTGTCACCCAGGTATTACCTATGGAAGGGGATATCAACTTCCCAGCTAGGGCACCACAAAGTTAAATCAGTTTGGTATTTTTGAGCGATAGGAATTGTGAAAGTAAAGATTTTGCGCATATTTTATGTTCATGTTTAATAAATACATATTTTAAAAAAAAGCAAAATGTACACATAATAAGAATGATTGATTTTTAAAATGTGAGGCGAAAACGTGTCCCATGTCAATTAATGCAGGAGACGTCTTTCAGTATTAAAAGTGAGCTTTCTTCCTTTCCTTGGAAAGGAACAAGGACAGAGCACATTGACATGAAAATTGATCAAATTTCTTTTGTCACTTGGTGAATAAATCTGATCTTGCTCAATACTGCTACTGCATAAGTATGGAAGGGGTGAAGGACAAATTTATTAAACTTTTAAGGAAAATATTGGTCACGAAAAGAGTTCCTTGTAAGCCACAGAAAGATGCAACCTGTGGGCAACATGTTTGAGTTGCCTGGCTTAAATACTGCCTTCAATTTAAGTAAGTTTATTATAATTGAAATATTTTTATTCAAAATATTTGTTTTTGATGTTAAATAAAGGAAAATTTATTTTTATCTTATTTACCTTTTATCTATGTTAATGAATTAAATGCTGTGAATATTTTTTGTTTGTGTGTTTAGGAATATTTTGCTCAACTATGCCATTGCCAACCCTCGTATGGGCTATACGCAAGGAATGTCTGATTTACTGGCGCCAGTTCTAGCAGAAATTCAACATGAGGTAGATGCCTACTGGTGTTTTGTGGGATTGATGCAACGTACAATTTTTGTCAGCTCTCCAAAGGATTGTGACATGGACAAACAATTGGTAAAGATTAAATATTATCAACAATATTCACAATTTTATTATCTACATTTACATTTGGCTTAAAGAATCTGCATGTATTGTAACAGTAAGAATTCGTTTTTTTTCCCTATCAGCTTTGGGTTAAATAGCAGGGTAAACAGAACACTCTTACCTTGGATAGCTACCAGTCTAAGAGAGAAGTTTTTTTGTAAAAAAGGTAATGGGAAACCACTCTATCTTACCCAAGAATTATCTATGTACAGGGTGTGATGGGTAAATTGTTATCATTTTATATTTTTACTTTTGCACATGCACATGGTTTCTTTTGGATTTTGTTGACTGCACAGTATAGTTAGGTCAGTTAGGCACTGTCTGTGAGAAAAAAAGCACCATGATGCAATTCATTTCACCAGAAATTTGGAAACAGTAAGCTGTACTATTTGGCATTCATGTCTGAAGCTCCAATATGAAAATTTCAGAGTGCCAATCTGAGAACAGCGCAGAAGATTCATAAAAAGTTGGATGAGTCTTATGGTGATTATGAAGGTATGACAGCTTGGAAAACTCACTCTGATAAGAAAAAAACTGAATTTGTTGGTTGGTAAGGGCCTCACTCAACACAGAAGCCTACACAAAGTACATTGAGGAGGTAGTGATACCCTGGGTCAAGAGAGTGGCTATATATATATATATATTTGAAAATATGATTAGTGGTACAAAACAATTACTGCTATAAAAAGACAAAAATATTTTTTATTACCACCCATAATTATGGTATTTTTTTTAAAAAGTAAAATTGAAAAACAGGCTGGCCAACCAGTTTCACACCTCACTCAACAGAGCCAAATCAAGGTGAATAAAGAAAGTTTTAAAAAGATATATAATGGAAAAGATGTAAAAAAAAAATAAATAAATGGATATGAGTTGGAGGTTAAATATATGCTCTCTCTGTTTACACTTTAAAGATTGAATGTAGATGGCCTCCAAAACTTTGCAGTCATAACTTGAGTGGGACGCACTTCAGATGGAAAATGTGTCCACACTAAAGCTAGGGTGAAACCATCAACGGTACCAAGATGTCCTGTGTACCTGCACCTTCCTTGACTGGGTTCTGTTAGTGATAGATTTGCTAAGCAGATTTTGGTTGCAGTTCAACAATGATACTTTGCTGCCAATACTCATGTTTTTCCTTTAAAATCTGTCTTTCCTTCTATATGGAAGGCTGTTTTTCCTTACACCATAATAGCTTATTGATTTATATGTTTAAATGTAGTTGCAGATCAAACTACAATGGGAGGACTACACAAAGACTAGATTCTAGAATTAAACAGTACATCCCCACAAAAATCCAGAATTTGAACTATTCTTCATCTGATAGGCTGACCAATACATACAGGTTTTCTATTGTGGAACACCTTTTAATAACCATAATTGTGCCAATAGCTTTAGCATTTTCCATCTTAAGTGCATCCTACTCAAGTTACAAACTCAGTTTTCAAGGCCATCTACATTCAATCTTTAAAGCCCTCTCTGTGTAAACAGTGAGAGCATATATTTAGCCTCCAACTCATAACCATTTAGTATTTTTTATTTTTTTTTACATCATTTCCATTATATTTTTTTTAAACTTTCATTCTTTATTTACCTCAATTTGGCTCTGTTGAGTGAGATGCAAAACAATTTAGCCAGCCCATTTTTCAATTTTAGTCTTTAGAAAGATACCATAATCATTGGTGGTAATAAAAAATATTTTTGTCTTTTTATAGCAGTAATATATATATATATATATATATATATATATGAAATTTTAATCAAGCCTATATAACACAATTTTCGATTGATCGCAAAAACCATATCTGCTCTGAAATGTATCGTAATGTCAACAAATGTAAACATGTTACGGAAATTAACAAAGATTAATGAAACTTGGTTATAAACAATTTGAAATGATTTGTTTGAACATAATTTTTTATCGATACTCGTATTTAAGTAGATATTCTGTTTTTAATGAAACAGTATTATATATTTATATCTACCAGCCTTATTATTTACGATAAATTTTTATTACAAAAATGTGTGTTATTCGGCAGGATTTGAACCTGCGACCCCTATCCGCATAGGAGAAGCTACCATGTGATCTGGCATGTCCTAGACCTCTCGACCACAAATGACCATCAGTCTCAACAAGGTTTTAATCAAGCCTATATAACACAATTTTTGATTGATTAAAAACTGAATATCTACTTAAATATGAGTATCGATCAAAAATAATGTTCAAACAATTCATTTCAAATTGTCATTTGATTATAACCAAGTTTTGTTAATCTTCGTAACATGTTTACATTTGTTGACATTACGATACAGTTCAGAGCAAATATGGTTATTGGGATCAATCGAAAATTGTGTTATATAGGCTTGATTAAAACCTTGTTTAGGCTGATGGTCATTCGTGGTCCAGAAATCTAAGACGTACCAGATCACATGGTAGCTTCCCCTATGTGGATAGGGGTTGCAGGTTCGAATCCTGTCAAATGACACACATTTTCATAATAACTATATATGTATATATAGAGAGAGAGTTGTTGTCTAAATTATGCAAAAATGAAAATAACACTGACATCTCATTTTAAAAGATACATTTACCAAAATTACACAAAAATATACTGAAATACTAAAGGGTGAATTTATTCAATAAAATCATCATTGGCTTCAACTATGACCGCCAGTCAACTTTGGAAAATCCTTCAACTCTTCTGAATTACCACTTTAAGTTGGTGAATGCTGCCATAATCCTTGCCTTCAGTTCATTTTTGGTTTTACAAGGAGTTTTGTTAGTTTCTAGCTCAACTGCACCCCACACATAATAATCAAGGTGGTTGCAGTCTGGGGAGTTAGGTGGCCAGATGTAAGGGGTGATGTGGTCACAGAAATTGTCTGACAACCATGACTGGCTTCTCTTGTTTGTAGCATGGTGAAGAGTTCTGTTGTCAGACATAAGGTCTTTCAGCAGCTGCTCTCTTGACTCAGAGCAGCACTACCTCTTCAAGACACTTGATAAAGACCTTTGTGTTGAGTCTGAGGCCCTGTTGGAAGATGAATGGCAGCTTAACATTGCCATCATTAGTGATCACCCCAAACACTTTTGTAATCACCATTAGACTCATCCAATTCTTTCTAAATCCTCTGCACTGTTCTCTGTTTGACACCCGAACAATCTGTAATGTTCCTATTGGAGTGAATGCTAAATAGTACAGCATGCTGTTTCCCAATTTATGGCAGAGTGAAATGCACATACACAAAATTAGAAATATAAGATGGCAACAATTAACCCGTCATACACTATATATATGCTCACATTCAAATGTGTGTGTGTAAAGAAACAACTTTTATCTAGCTTTTATAAAATGGTATACAAGAGAGGATCATTACCTAAATTTTTATCTGATATTTTCCTTGCATAATGTTTGTTCTATATAAGTAATGAAGAAGTATTAAGTGCATTGACAGTGAAGATCATATTGCATATAAACAAAATCTCATTCAAAATAAATCTCTTTTCTTAATCCATTTATTTTTTCTTCTTGCAGAATTACTTGCGGGAATTATTGCGACTGATGCAACCCAAATTTTATGAACACCTGGAAAAGTTGGGTGCAGATGCAATGGAGCTATTGTTTTGTCATAGGTTTGTTAAAATTAACCTTTCTCAGTCTTTTTAATCTGGCCCTCTTATATCCATATAATCATTGGCTGATCAGTTTTTGTAATATTTACATTCTGATTGTTTTTTGGTCCTTGCAAAGTAGCTGACAAAGTCTAGTTACTTTTTTTTTTTTCTTAATCCACTGCATACTAGACACTAATATTACTTAGATGAATTGAAAGAGAATGAGAAAACTTTAGTAAAAACTGGAAACCCAATCCTAAGTAGGAAACAAAAAATAAACATCTACTCCTGTTCAAAAGGCTGGGAAGGGGTATGAACTGGGTGATAGACAAACCTATCTACACCTATTGAAAAAAGTAAAAACAGATAATAAATAATGTTTCAGAGTTTAGGCAGAAACATTAGAAGAAACCAGAAACCCAATCCTAAACAGGAAACAAAGGATAAATTTCTACTCCTATTCAAAAAAACTGGGAAGGGGTGGGAATTGGATGATATATCTATATGTGTGTGTGTGTGTGTGTATGTAAAAATATACTCAGTTATGATCTGATATTAAGGACAGGATGGTTAAATAAAAAGAAGACAAGAGAAAAACTGTATTTAAATTGCCTACATGTTTTGTCCTGTGATGGACTTTATCAAGGCAAAAAGACAAAATGAGCTTTATTCTAAATTACGTATCTATAAACAAACAGTGTTGGCAACTATAAAAATGCTCACAAATCATTCAAAAAGATTAACAGAATATTTTAGTTTTAGAATTCCTTCATGTGTAGTGCAAAGTCATAAGATGTTAAAATGAAAAGAATTCAACCATTTTCTTTGGACTTTTTATTATGTATGTTAATGACATACCCCAGTGATTGTAATAAATGTTTCAGTTCGAAATTCCTAGCACCTTAAGATGGCCAGAGTGTACAATGGCCAAAATGTTGTACAAATGAGGGTGAACAAAATAATGGAATATGGGGTAGGACTGTCTTTGGTAGTAATTACAGCTTGAATTTTGTGTGGGATCAACTTGTACAAAGTTTGAATTGTTTCCAGAGGAATTTTTATCCATTTTTCAGCTAAAACAGACTCCAATTCTTTCAATGATTATAGTGGATGATATTGACTCCTCACTTGTTTTTCATAAATGAACCATAAATGTTCAATGACATGGAGATCTGGGGACTGTAGTGGCCAAATAAGATGTCTTACTTCACTAGAATGTTCTTTGTCCCATTCAGCTACAACTTTAGCAGTATGAAAAATGATATTTCCCTCCAGAAACAGTACTGAAACATAGGATGAAGTTGATCACTTAACATTATTAGATAGTCCTGACTGTTCATTTTAATAAACTTATTTAAATAATATCTGTAAAAAAAAAAAACAATTTTAGCAACAAATGAAGTACTACAAACATAAAAATAGACAAGCTTTTGATAGTTTAATCAATTTTTTCAAATTATGCTATTAAAGCATTAGACGTTTTCATTATTTTGTCCATCCCTTGTGTGAGTGTTTGTGTGTAGTAGTAGTAGTAGTAGTGGTAGAACATACTGCACCCTTTGGTTGTAGTTGGCAACTAATTTAGGAAGACAATACTGAATTCAAAACCTATTTGTAGATTTTCCGCCATTTTCCATCAATTGTAAACAGAAGCCAATTCTTGGTTTTAAAAAATCTTACAAAAATAAAATACAACTTGCTGACACATTATTTTCTTCAAATTACCGAATTTAAACTTACTTTAAGTTGACTTGACACAAGAATTACTTGCTTAATGCGTGAAAAATGTTTCAAAAGGCATTCCTCAATTATGGTAGCCTTGTTATGACAGCTGTCAACACCTTATCAGCACCTTAGGAGCAGCTGACAACTGATGATTTAGTATCCAGGGCAAAAGTATGGAAGACAAATTTGGTATAAATCTTATTCATACAAATCGTTTTTTTTTTATTTTTAACTATGTTAAAATTAAAACTTTAACACAGTTTTCAGCAATTATCCAATATTTGATGGAATTTTAGTTAGTTTAGCTTTGTAGGCTTATGTTTGAAGATGTTTTATAAAAATAAAAATTAAAATAATATAAAACTTTTTTTAAAAATATTTACAATTTAATAACAGAATGAAAATAACAGCAGAGGTAACTCAATAATTTATAAAATGTTATGGTATTTATTAATTTTTATTCTTAATATCTATTTTTCATACACTCCCAATCAAAAATTTAAGACCACTTAAAAATCTTTAAAAAGAAATTTTTTTTTTTTATGGATAGATTTTAAACTCCTCCCACTTAAGGTTACCAATACTACAATCTAAAAGGTTATGGAAACAAAAAGCTATATTCCAAACATTTTATTTAGAAATTTACATTTTTATAAAATGAGGCGATTTACACATGATCAAAATTATAAGACCAGAGACAAAAATTCTACGAAATTGTACAAAAAGTGTATGAAAACATTCAACAACCAAATTTAATAATGAGTTCTACCTCCACTGCTTTTGATGACTTCAAAAATTCTGTCGGACATGCTAGAAATAAGCGTTTCCATTAAGGTGCGGAGGATGTTGCTCCAACTTCTGAAGATGGCTTCACAAAGTTCATTTTTTGTTGAATATTGTTTGCCATTTCGATAAACATCTCTTGTCATCCATCCTCAAACATTTTCAATTGGGTTCAAGTCTGGTGAGCATGCAGGATGTCCCAAGAGATGGACACCATTTTCTTGTAGAAAGGTCAAGGTTCGTCTTGCAGCATGGATTGCAGCATTATCCTGTTGGAATAACCATCCATCCCCACACAAACGATGGCCCTACGTCATCAAAGATGCTTTTTGTAGCATGCTAACATAACCAGCCACTGTCTGACGACCTTGCACCACCTGGAGCTCCATCGTCCCTCTGTAAGAAAAGGCACCCCATACCATTAGGGACCCTCCACCACTATGATGTGTGGAGAAAATTTCAGGAGGCATGATTTTGTTATGTAAATATCGTTGGAAGCCATCAGGACCATCTAGATTGAATTTTTTCTCATCAGAAAACAGGACTTTCTTCCACTTCTCAACGTCCCATGTTTGGTATTCACAACCAAACTTTAAGCGGTCCACCTTGTAATTGTGGAAGCAGCTGAGGAATTTGTTTACGCTTTTTATTTACCATGCCTTTTTATCGTAAGTGTCGTCTGATGGTTTACGGGACTGCAATCAGCTTCTGTGACTGCCTTAATTTGACTAGAAGAAAGTCCCTTGTCTTTCATAATAACTCATCTTATTTTCCTACTCAATGCAGGAGAAATTTTTTGGGGCCTACCAGAGGATTTTGCTTTTACATAATTCTCACTGTTCTTTAGAAAGTTGCAAATCACAGTTTTACTGCTATTTACCTTAGCTGTGATCACCCGCTGTGACAAATGTTGCTTATGGAATTCTAGAATTCAAGAACGCGCAACTTCGGTAAGTTTGCTTGCTTTAGGCATGGTAACACCTTTACGCAGTGATTGCTAATCTCTAACTGAACTAAAAACATTGGAATTACCATAAATCTAACAATTTATACTCCTGGTCTTATAATTTTGATCATGTGTAAATCGCCTCATTTTATAAAATGTAAATTTCTAAATAAAATGTTTAGAATGTAGCTTTTTGTTTTCATAACCTTTTAGATTGTAGTATTGGTAACCTTAAGTGGGAGAAGTTTAAAAAGAAATTTTTTTTTACAGATAGATTTTAAAGATTTTTAAGTGGTCTTAAAGTTTTGATCGGGGGTGTATTATTTTTAGGTACCACTACAAATTGTGAATTTCACAATTATTCTTTCTTTTTTTTTTTTTTTTTTAATTAACAAAATTAGAAAATTAGGAATTAAAATGTAAAAGTTGCTTTAAATGTTTAAAGAATGACTTGCCAAACAGGCTGTTGAATTTTATAAACGTCTTGAAGAGACTTAAATCAGAATCAAAGTGCAGTTTCTGTCGTTTTCCATGTAAGGGAAATAATCCAAAACACTTGTAAACTTCTAAAATAAATACAACCCCTATAGAAACTTGTTATGACCCCTATGGAAACTTATGACCCCTATGGAACATCGTACTTAAATGAACATATTTATTTACACACAAAAAAAAAAATTTTTAATTATTTTAAAAATATAAAGGGTGAAAAGTTTTATTAAATTTTTATTTTTTGATAGGCAATATGATTATATTGCCTATCAAAAAATAAAAATTTAATAATCAATTCTTAACTAAAAAAAAAAGGACAACAGTTTTTTTTAAAAGATTTTTAAAATATTTTTAAAACTTTATGAATTATTATAATAATAAAAAAAAATGAAAATTCTTTTAAAATTTTATTAGTAATCAAAAAAAAATTTTTTCTTCAGACTATAATGTCCTTAATTATTATTATTTATTCCAGCAATTAAAAGCTTATCAAATTAAATTATATCAGAGTTTTATTGCATTTTTTATTTTACTCTTCGGAGTAAATTTTCAGATAGTGCTGAATAATTTTAAATTAAATAAAAAATAGATGATTTATATTCCCCGATGAGTTCTGCATTTAACTAATAAAAAATAATTTGCAGAAATTAAAATTTACTAAAATTCCATGAATTTATGTGGAGATGGGGTAACAGTTAAAACAAAATATTTTTTCATCAATATTTTAAAAAAATAATTTCAAAAATAATTTTATTCATTTGTGAATGAGTATTGAAAGTTTCATTAAAATCCGACAATTATTTGATTTTTGCGAGAATTTCCAAATTAATGTGTTTGTCACCGAAAAAGTGAGTTACGTAAAAAAAATATGTAATCGATAGTAAACACTCGTAAGATTTTCTGCAACGCTAACTCAAATCAAAACAAAATTTTCTGCCAAAATTTCAAACATGTTAAAAGGGATTAAAAAATTTTATAAAATAAATAAAAATTACTTTGATCTTTCCTCTTAATAATATTATAAACATTTTGATAGAAAAAGTTTGTTTATTAAGTTTTGAACCTTTTTAATTCATACTATGCTGGATTTTTTGTGATGTAATGGAGGCACCTATTATAGAGCCATTGAAAAGATAATCAAATTCACAATTAACTGTGTCATGGGGTTGTGAATCTGTGAGGTTGAATAAAAAAAAATCTTTAAACTACTTATCAAGCAACTTAAAACTATTTGCTATTTTTCATGCAACCTAATACAACCTGATGAATGTTATATGGAGAGGAGATGGGCGGTGTAAGATAACCCCCAGAATTTTGTGAGATTCTATGAAGGGAAATTACTTAAAATGCACTCCCTCTATTTTAGAGGTTATGAGAAACAAAAATAAAAAATTTGCATATTTAGTTTAAATTTAGTGAATATTTTGTACTCTATAATTTAGTGGTTTTGATAATTATCTGTAACAATAATACTGTAACATTCTTGTAAAATCACTATGTGGTAAAATGAGATGCAAATATGATTGTTGAGTGATTGTTCTTGAAACTAGAACTGTTAAAGTCACTAGAGGGTATGCCATTCACTGACTTTATAACTTTATCAGTTACCACCATTCATGATGAGAAGGAGATATTCTTCTGAATTGCAGAGAACATGAGTGACTGTTGGTGAACTAGTGTCAAAATATATACGTATCATTGGTGCTATTTTGAAATAGTAAAATATTCCTGGTGTTATTTTTTTTCAACATAACAAGGCATCTGCAAATTCATTCAGTGAGCTAATACAATTATGAACCATGCAACATATATGATGACAAAATTCACTCTGGTCTCAATAGGAAATCTGCCAAGATTGACAAAGTAAACCTGGTTTTTGAAACAGACCTCTAATCAGTGGTTAAATAGGGCAGGAAATGCTTGTCTATATTTCTGAGATGAGGTAGTCATATCTACACTATTTACATTATTTAGACTATTGTCCTCATCTTTGTTGCCATTTGTATGATGATTTGGTCGTTGTACACTCTGGCCTTCTTCAATTTCGAACCAAACCCTTTATTACAATCACTGGGATATATCATTCTCATTCCTTGCATTAAGCCTTTTTTGGTAGAGTTATCTCCTCCTAACCGGACTCTCTAAATTACTCGTTCATTACTGGTATTGAACCCACAACACTTTGGGCCTCTGAAAATAACTGTCTATATCCACTGGGCCATGTGTTCTTAAGGACAAGAACAACTGAATTTTTAGGATTTATAAACCTAATATTCAGTAAACATTTTTTACCAGAGTTCATATTGCAATTTTGACAATAATGATTTTCTCTGTACTTCATATTACTGGTTCTCAAATTGTATTTATCTCTATGCTTGGAGGGAGAAAGATCACCCCACCCCTATGGGATGAAATTGAAATAATAGATAGAGAACGCCTCTAAAAACTATGTAAACTTAAGGAATCAGCATATGCTGAGCTACAAAAATCTCCTGAACCGACCAAGTATAGAAATGGATAAACCTAGCACCTGAACTAGGCCAGAGTGTACAACGGCCAAAACATTGTACAAATGGCAACAAAGATGAGGACAATAGTCTGAATAATATAAATAGGGGCAGGAAATGGCTTGTAAATTTTGATACCTCCAAAAACAAAACTGCTCTCCTTTAACCACCATAGAGAAACTTTTCTGCATGCCATCAGTATGGCTGATACTTGTCTCCCTGGAGAGCCACACCCTTTATCTCCTTGGCCTTACTTTGTCAACTGACCTGAAGTGGAATTAATACATCAGATCTATAGCTGCATCTATAGCTTGGAAAGTTGGGTAACTGTGCTGGGTCAGAAAGTTTTTCTTGTCAGAATCCATCTTACACATTTATAAATCTATCATTCATCCATGCATTGAATACTGTTACCATATCTGACCAGATGCTCCTGCTATTCATCTTGAGGTTCTTGACAAAATCCAAAGAATGATCTGTAATGTAATCAATTCTGATCAGAAATCTCAACTTCAGTCACCAATGTGAAGTGGCTTCTCTCTGTCTTTTCTACCAATATCTTTATGACAACTGCTCTAACAAGTTTTTTTCCTTAGTGCCCTGAATATATGAATACTACAAGATTGGCATCTAGGTTCAACCATTTTACTGTTGAAAAGCTAAATGCAATCACTATTTCTACTCCAATAGTTTCTTGCATTTTGCATGTTTCCTTGCTTCCCTGATATCTTCAAAAGTTTAAATGCAATGACAATCTTTTTGAACTACATTCATCTTTTGTCCTTTCCCCAGCCCTCCCTATTCTAAGTCTTCTCTTCACTTTCACTTCTTGTAACACCCTACATATTTGTGGCATACCTGCCTTGGTTGGGATGAAAAGAGAAAAATAAGTTTAGAGTTCAGAGTGTAGTGCTATCTTCTTTCAAGCCACAGGCGATCATAGACATCCACTTGTCCCTATCCCTTGTTGCTCTTAACACTTTTTCTCTTGCTATCTCTCCCAAACCCTGCTCTGCTATCCACTTGCTCGAGCCCATCAAGTATGTCTCATGTTGCTTTCCCCTGTCCCTCTTTCTCTGTCCTTCCTGTGAGTATCAGATTCTCCAAGCTCTCCTTCCTCATTACATGTCCCAGAAGTTTCAGTTGTCTCTCCCTGCTGTTAAGTATAAGTTTCTGTTTTTGTTTATATCTCCTCCAAAACCTTGTTGTTGCTCACATGTTCAGGCCATGGTAACCTCAGTATCCTTTTGAAAAACCACATTTATGTTGCTTCAGTCTCTCCATCTTTGAGGAGATTGTCCAGCATTTACTGCCATATATGAGGAGGGATATCACATAAGAGTCTTGTAATCTTTTCTTTGTTTCCAACGAAACCTTCTTGTCAGTAATACTCTGCTTAGCTTTTGAAATTTTTCTTTGACTATGCTAATGTGCCTTAAAAGCATCAGAATTGGGGAAAGGAAATCGCTAGTTTGAAAAACCTATGTAACCAATAGGTAAATTAAACTATGTCTTAAAATCTTGTTAAGATATTCTAGCCTTTAACATTATAACAAGATTTCTATGATTGACTGACCCCAATAGGGTGGAGACCAACAAACATTAGGTAAGTGAATATTTCTTTTGAATGGCAGAATCACAAAAGACACAGTTCAGAAATTTTTGATTACCACTTTTTATAATTTTGCATGAATCAGGTGAGCTTCAAGGGCTCTCTACCAGTGAGAAATTCCCCACAGGGGTGATTTCAGGTTTTGTTGAGTATCTTGACTTTTCTCTTTTTTTTTTTTTTTTTTTTTTTGTTTACATTATTTACATTATTCAGACTGCTGTCCTCACCTTTATTATCATATTTACAATGTTTCAGCTATTGTATGCTTCAGCCCTCATCAGGTGATTGAAATTTTGAACCAAACCCTTTATTTCAATCAATAGGGTATATTGTTCTCATTCCATGAGCCATGCCACTTCCAGGTGTCTTTAATTCAACCTTTTAAGTTATTTGTTCACCACTGCTGTAGCCAGTTATTAAACTCACAATTCTTTGGATCAAGTCACTGGATCTAACCTATGATCTTATCCACTAGGTTTGTGTTCTTAAGGACATATAGCCCAGTGGATAAAAACGTTGGTTAGATCCAATGACAATAAAGATGAGGACAACAATCCAATCAATGTAAATAATGTAAATCTCATCTCAGAAGTATAGACAAAATTTTGTTTATTGAAAAACAATATTCTCACATTTTATCAGACTTTTTGTTTATTGAAGTATACTTCAGTTTATTTATTTAATAATTAGTTACGAATTAAAAAAAATACTGTACTTGTATTAAAGTTTAAAACTCCATCAACATTTTCCATTGCTATTAAATTGTTAAACTCCTCTATAAAATTATCAAAGTAAATATATGCGCTAATATGGAAAAGAATGAAGATTTTTAATAATATATGCATATTATTTGGAATGCACCTTTTTGAGTTGGACAACCTTGAAGAAGGGGAATGACTTCTGGTGAAAAAGTGGGGCATGGGACAAAAAAGTTTGAGATGATCACTGCTAAACTTGTTCCTAAATTGATTGAAGAAAGAAATAATGTTGTTTATGCTTTCCACAAATACAAAAAAATTTGAATAAAATTTAGATTTACCTATGTTTCCATGTTTTTGTATTTTTGTTTTTTTTTTTGTTTTTTTTTTTTCAGATGGATTCTACTCTGCTTCAAAAGAGAATTTCCTGAAACGGATGCACTTCGTATCTGGGAATCCTGCTGGGCCCATTACCAGACCGACTATTTCCACTTGTTCATTTGTGTGGCCATTGTGAGTATTTATGGTGAAGACGTGGTGCAGCAAGACCTGCCTGAGGATGAGATCTTGCTACACTTCAGTAGCCTGGCCATGCACATGAATGGAGAACTGGTCTTGCGCAAGGTATAACTTCTTACTTCAATCCCCATCTTCTGAAAAGAGCAGCAGTGGGCATATGATACATAACACAAAGGCAGACAAATCAAAAATACTTCTTTACACTTAAAGTACTTTATTGACACACACTCTCTCTCTCTCTCTCTCTCATGTACACAATGAGCTATATATATATATATATAGTCATCCACAGACAGATCTGTTTCGCTATATCACAGCTCATCAGTACAGTTAGACTCTGATTGCTTTTAACCCAGGATTGAAACCCGACTGAATTGGTGTCAGTTGGCAATTCTACCTCTGGGCTATGGGTGCTCGGAGGAAGGCAGACTTTTTAGCACATATATTATCATTATACACGCCCAATAGCCAGGGTACTCTAATTCATTATTGAATGAGCAATGCATACATGCCAAAGTAGCTACTGTTTTTCAAAGTCTCCCATTCTTCCAGAGTGCTCAATCAGGGTGTGAGAGCATATATATATATATATATATATATATATATATATAGTTATGAATTAATTATATATTGCAACACAAAATTTCTATGTTTCTAGATAAACCTTTGGTTTGCTGTGTATGTGTGTGGGAAGATATAAAATTTACATGTGTGTTTCTTTTAACTAATCAGAGTGAAGATTCATTTCGGGATTTGGCCCCAAAGAATACATACTAACCAACTTTTTCTCTTTTTTTCTTTTTTCCTCCCTCATCCTACCCTCCTCCCTTCTTTCTTTCCCTACTTAACAGTCAAGATGTTAACCTGCCTTTAACCTGATCTTATCATTTTCCCTTTTTTTCCTCTCTTCTTCCTTTAGTTTTATTGCCTTTGATGTGATATTCACATTTAGTACCAAGTCTGTATTTTTCACTTTCTTATCATTTTTGCTCTAGCTATTTATTTGTTGTAAAGCTATTTTTATAAAAAGAAAATTTTAAAAAAATAATTTTATGTTTCAATTTATTTTGATAGTTCGTCAGTAATTACTTTCTATAAGCACTTGTTGGTCATATGCATGTTATTTCATTTAGCTTTTACCCATTTTCTAATATGAACAATTTGCAAATTTTATGTTCCCACAGGTTTTTGTAATTTAAATGTAAATCATCTGCACAACCAACATCAAACATTGCCTGATGATGAGAATCTATCTCGAAACATAGAAATTTCCGTGTCGCAATGTACAATTAATTCATAACTATACAATTATATTAAGCTCTATGATATTTATTATACTGAGCACTGTTCATAATAAAATAAATGTTGGGACACTCAAAATAGTAAAACCTTGAGTCCTCTTCACCTGAAATTATATATATATATATATATATATATATACACACACACACAAAATTTTACAAAATGCATTAACTCCAACATATTTTTAATTTATTTGTTTGAACATTATTTTTAATAATCTTGTTGCTGGAACGCATATTTTCCTAACAAAATTTTTCAATTTTTCAGACCAGTAGATGTAAATAAATATACTTTTTTTTTTTTTAATCATCTCACCCCAAGCAAGGCATTCCACTGCCACTATTGCGCATGGGGCTACATAGGGGAAGGTTAAGAGAAGGAGTGGTTAGACATAGAGAATGTTAGGAGGAAGGTGACAGATGAGTAAGGATAGCGAGGATGAGGGTTGGGCAGATGGGAAGAGTGTTTGATAGAATGGGAGCAGGTTAGTGTGTTAGGAGGTGTCTATTGACCTTACATTTAAACTCCTGGAGATTGTAGCCATCGGGGAAGCAGTCATTTGGAAGAGAATTCCACAGTCGGGAAGTGCGAGGAAAGAAACTGTTGGAGTAGAAGTTACGGCTGTATTTTATCGGTTTCACTGTAAAAGGGTGGGATCTAGTTGCTAATCTAGTATCTCGTTCAAATTCGTATTTAGGGGGCACTAGTGACCTAAGTTCATCGGAGCAGAAGCCGTGAAAGTATTTATAGAAGAGACACAGGGAAGCCACGTCGCGCCGGTGGGAGAGAGACTGCAGGCGGTCTGCCAAGTCGGTATCTATCACATTACAGACCCTCCTCTGAACCTTATCGAGAAGCCCGAGGAGAACAGCAGGGGCACCCGACCAGATATGGCAGCAGTATTCAATGCACGGACAGATGGTAGATTTATAAATGTGCAGGATACTGTTTAATTATAAAAATCAGAGCATCTACTCAAATATGAGTATCCATTAAATATAATGTTTAAATAAATTATTATTATTAAAATAATAATAGCATACTGCAACTCAATAGCTATAAAGTTTCGGTGTTAAAACACCATCATCAGGAAGTAAAATGTTAATTTTATTTTGTAATATATATATATATATATATATATATATATATATATAAATAAAAAGAGATTTTAAAATATTTATATAAAATTAAAAAATAAAAATAAGAATGAAAAAATAAATAAAACAATGTCAGCCAATGAGATGAATTATGTGGGGTGGGTGGTTATAACACCCCAAAGAACAGTGTGTGTACAACTCAATAGACAGTAGTGTAGCAATGTTTTGCCACGGAAAGCCAGATATGTCAAAAATTTTAAACCAGAAAAAGATAAAGTAGAAAAAATATATGAAAGGAAAAAAGAGGAGAAAAGAAGAGAGGAGAAAAACAAAAGGGAAAGATGAATTCAAATGTTGGAAAAGATAAATAAAATAAATATAAGAAAAAATCAAAACCAACAGAAAGATAAGAATAATGATAAAAATAAAATCAGATATTAAAATATATTCTTCAGGGGATTTGTACATAAGTACAAATAAAATAATAATAGTAATTAAAAAAAATTATAACCAATAATGATAATAACACAAGTTCCTGCAATTGTCATAGCAATAACGTATGTCCTATGCAAAATAAATGCCTTACAGATTGTATACCAAGCTTCTAGATGTTCATGGGAATTAATGAAAATCCTAATATTATCAAACATTATTATATCTACTAAGAATAATTTTAAGTTTCGATTTTACCAGCATAACTTATCTTTCAAAGCATACAGTAATAATACTTCTTTCTCTAAATATTGCTGGCAATTGAAAGATGCAAATAAAACTCCTACAGTTAAATTGAAAATATTAACTAAAGCTAGAACATATAAATCTTTACATGAAATATGTTTCCTTTACTTACAAGAAAAAGTCCATATAATAAAATTCCCAAAGACTGACTTATTGAACCAACACAATGAAATCATTAATTTCTGCAACCATAGAATCTTCCATACCCTTAAATATATCTGAAATTATCCCAAATTTATTTCAATATTCCCACTATTTACTCATTTTATAACTTAAAAAATTTAGCTTATTGAATTGGCAATTTTTTTAATTATTATTATTATTTTATTTGTACTTATGAACAAATCCCCTTATAACTTTTAAAAAAATTGGATTATTGAACTGGTAATTCTTTAATTACTATTAATTTTTTAATTGTAATTATTTACAAATCCCCTTAACAATATATTTTAATATCTGATTTTAATTTTATCATTATTTTTATCTTTCTGTTGGTTTTGATTTTTTTTTTATGTTTATTTTATTTTATTTTGTTTATTTTACATTTTTCAATGTTTGAATTTGTCTTTCCCTTTTCTTTTCTTCTTTTCTCTCTTCTTCTTTTTTCCTTTTTTTTCTACTTTATCTTTTTTTTCCTTCTAGTTTAAAATTTTTGGCTTTCCATGGCAAAACATTGCTACACTACTGTCTATTGAGTTGTACAGACACTGTTCTTTGGGTTGTTATAACCTCCTTAATTCATCTCATTGGCTGACCTTGTTTTTACTTATTTATTCATTTTTAATTTTTATTTTAGATATATTTTTTAAAAATCTCCTTACCTATATATTACAAAATAAATTGACATTTTACTGCTTTAACACCAAAACTTTATAGCTATTGAGTTGCAGTATGCTATAATAATAATAATAATAATAATAATAATAATAACCTTATATTATATATAGCTCTCTATATATACGTTTTCTCGCTCTCTCTATATATATATCTTTTTTTTTCATTATATGTAATTTCTTTCACTCTGTAGCTCACTATAGATATATTTCTCTCTCTCTCTCTCTCTCTCTCTCTATATATATATATATATATATATATATAGAGAGAGAGAGAGAGACATAAATTAATAAATATACATATGAGGGTTCACATATGTATAGTATTATTATTCAGGTGTTAAAAAAATTGTTCAATGTATGAACAGCACTGTATTATATATATATATTGATACATATACATATTATCTTATGTCTATGGCACAACTCTGAGTTTGATGTGTTATGCAATCATCAGGTGCATATTTCAAACTGTGACAGTTTAATAGATTTGAATTTAAGTTCACTAGATGTTCATGGGAATTAAATCTATATTATTTATATTCTGACTATATATATATATTTGTTTCTATATATATATATATATATATATATATATATATATATTCTCTCTCTCTCTCTCTCTATATATATATATATATATATTCTTTCACTATCAATATATATCTCTCTATAAATATTTATTTTCTATCTCTCTCTCTCTCTCTCCATATATATATATATATATATGATGATTTTCTTTTAGAAAAAGTTATTATTTCAGTTATTTCATGACCTCAGTTTCTACCTTTTGGTGTTTTCAGGCCATTTGCAATAACTCATTTTAAAGTTACTTATTGTAAATCAACTTAAGACACCAAAAGGTAAAAACCAAGGTTGCAGAATAACTTGTTTCCAAATGAAAATATTCAAAAGTTTTGCAATATAATTGTATTGAACACTTTTATTTTTGCGCCCCTACGTTAATTTTTAATTTTAATTCTAAATTTTACTTTTTAACTCTTCATTTTTATTTTATTTTAATCTTAATTTTTCATCTACATATAATATTTGAATATTTAAATTATTACATTTCGTGATTTGCATCACTTTAATTTCTTCTCTCTGCATTTTATTATTTTTCATTTTTTTATTTTAATTTTAAACTTTAAAATTTTATCTACATGTAACCTTAGAATATTTAAACTTTTTAATACAACTGTGTACTGGTTTAATTTAACTATAACCAAAAACTAACTTATATATATATATGTGTGTGTGTGTGTGTGTTTTTCTTTCTCTTTCTCTCTGTATTTAAACAGCAAATTTTCTTTTACACATCAGAATAAATAAATTGCAAACATTGTGTCTGCTTATTTTTGATAAAATTTGTTCATACTCACAGATAATCTTTCGCGTATTATAATTGAAAGATGTAAAAAATGAGCTGTAACTTTAACAGATGATTTTATTATTCATTTCTTGGTGTTCCCAAGTACTTTCAATCTCCTTCCAAGATCATCTTCAGGGGTGTGAGTTGTGGTAACAAAAATTAACTGCAAAAATGTGTTACTGAAAATTAATGTAAATTTTCTTCTTGCTTCAAATATAACTGTTGACAAATTGTTTAGCGTTCATTAGAACGTTATGACACTATCCGAGTCAGTCGCTGTTGGTTTCGATCCAGATAGCTGTAGATTGACTCTGTTCATGTTGATCTCCCTTGTCCTACATTGTGTTGATTGATCACAAGGTAGTCACATGAGTTTTCCACTAGCTGTCTCTCTGCCAAACGAAACCAAACCGAGAAGCGTGCACACAATTGAATAATATAAGAAAGAAATATAGCACCAAGAAAAATAAGTGAACCGACATCTGAAGTGTTATAAAATAATGTCTTTATACACAAAATAATTCACACAATAGGCTTTCGAATAATTCCCAATCCCTGTTCCTATCAAGCTAGTAGCAGAATGGAAGTCTCTTAAGGAAATCGAATTATTCTCCTAAGCAATAAATGAGAAATCTGGCTAGCCGCAGCACGCTGCTCTGAACAGAGTTCTAAGTTCGTCATTAGTCTAGTCAACTTGATTCTTGTTCTCTGGAATGTTGCAGAAATTGCTGAAGTGCTGGGTTATGGGTAGGTTGGCGCGATTCGTCTTCGGAATTGGAATCTAGGTGGATTTCTTGTTCTGGGCTGGATCACTCTAAAAAAAAAAACTGATTTTGGTCCCTCAGGACCCTGTATTTATGTCCATGCCATGGTGTGTGGCTGACGGTCGCTGGGTGTCTAACCCCTCATCTTGGCTGAGGTTAGCTGCTACTTGTTGTTGCCTTTGGTTCATCCAATGGGATTAGTTTTATTTCCATGATGTCAACTGCTGGTCGTCTCCCCCTTTCGGGCGCTGGTTCACAGGACCAATCAGATTCCTCTCAGTCTTATGACGTCATCTTCTCATGCCCCTTTTTTGTGCTGGACTTATCTCACGAAACAATTTTGGGTTTTTTTTAAAATCAATCACTATTAACCTTTTGAACTTGTCCCTTTCTTGTTTGGCCCAAAACAACCAGACAAACAGGCGAGTCTGTTTACATTGTCACTTAGATAAGAATTTCCGCATCTGCGTTTCCAATATCTATTTTCATGTCACAGATATTTTCAGATGACAGAAAATATTTTGTTATCTGCTTTCTTTTTCTTTTCTTTTTAATGCCAGGCTAACCAGGCGATTTTCTATTTCCTTTTGTTATCACCTTGGCAGGTGACTGATTCTTCTTAAGTTTCGTCTAAGGCCATGTGGATTTTATATTTCAATCAAATTACTAATGTCCAGCGAAAATAAAATTGAATTTATTTCTCTTCTCTTTCTCTTCTGTCCCTCTGGCTTTCAGGTTTAGAATAACAACAGATAAACAAAACTTACATGGGTGGCTTAGTTCTTTTAAATTCCAGTGTTCTGCATTTTATCTAACTGCGAAAATAAAAACAAATTTATTTCTTTTTTTCTTTCTCTTCTTTCTCTCTCTCTCCTTCTCAGGTTTAGAATAACAACAAGGAAAACAAAACTTGTTGCCTTTGTTTCTTTTCCTTTGCTCATATTTGGAGAATAAAAAAATTCTTTTAGTACAATTTCTTCTGATCTATAATAGTAATTAAAACATTTTCCAATTATAGTTAATAATTAATTAATAAAATTAATTACGTCTGCTCCGCTAAATATTGTTGCAACATAAAAAATTATCCAAAATAGAATTTTTTTTATGTTGTAATGTTATGGTCATACACATGTTAAAGCATGAAAAAACTGTTCTTTTTATAAACATTTTAGAAAATTACTACAGTATTCATAGCTGGTTCTATTAATTAATTGATGGCTTAAGTTTCTTAATGAATATTGCCTCGAGGATCTGTAGTTTGCTTTTGTTGTTTTCCTAGAGTAGGATAGTTTTGTTATCAATCGTTATTTTTTATATTGTGAATGTAGACAGAAATGTTGTTGTAGATGTCTAGAAATGGACGAATGGTCAGACATATGTAATGTAAGATGTTTGTTAATGTAGTTGTGGCAAATCTAACATATTGTTTATTTGTCAGAGATACATTCTCCCAAGGGACATTTGAATTGATATATAATGTTGGTTTTACATAACACATTAGTTGGTGGGGAGGAATTATAACAGATATTTAAATTAGTAGTATTGTATTTTTTATAATATATTATTAATTTTAATTTTTTATTAGGATCAGCGGGATATATTAGTACGAATGAGATTTTTTATGATTTTTTTCATCCTGTTTGTAGTTATCGTGCATTTGGTTGCAATAAAAGATTTTGATATGTTTAGGATCTTTTGTGGAAGTACCATATTCTGTTTGATGCATGTTGAGGTTTTTGAAATATCATCTTATTTGTTTATCTACATTGTGGTTTGGGAAGTCATTATTAATGAGAGTCTGCTGAATATTTTTTAGTTTGGAGTAAAATATCTTATTTGTGAAGGAGTTGATTTGCGCTCGGTTATTTAAATTGTATATAAGTGCTATTTTGTAGTAGGGCATTCACTCTTATAGTTGCTGGTTGGTTTTTTATATAGGGAGGTCATAAATGTGTTGTTGTTTGTGTCGATTAAAATATCAAGGAAGGGGATTTTGTTGTTTTTTGTTAAGTTTGTATGTGAACAGATTTTTTTAAAGTTTTTTTTTTAGTTCTATTATTTCTTCTATATTTTTAACTAATATAAGAATATCAACATATCACATGTAGATGGGGTTTTTTTTTAGTGTTGCTAAATATATTATTTTCTAGGTTGGCCATGTAGAAGCTTCTGAAGGTTGGATCTAGAACTGAGCCCATTGAAACACCATCCTGTTGCACGTATCTATTATTTCTGTAATCATAGAATGGGACTTCGGTGGTACAGGCTAAAAGTAGTGTTTTTTAGTATTTTAGGTTTAATTTTCTGTGGGGGGAGAGAATTATTATTATTATATATATTTTATAATAATGTCAATGGTTTCTCTAACAGAAATGTTGGTGGACAGATTTTCAATATCAAGTAATGCTATGGTTTCATTATTAGGTTTTTCCATTTTTAATATTTGTATAAGTTCAAGAGATGATTTCAAGCTGTATTTGTTAGGTATGTATGGTGTAATTAATTGGTTAAGTGTTTTAGTTAGTTGGTATATGGGTATTTGTGATATAATAAGGCAAAGTGGAAAGTTAGACTTGTGTGTTTTGATAGAACCATAAATGTTTCCTGGTTTATAGTCCCTGATTATTTTGGTAAGTTTTAGATTGTCTTGCTCCACATTGTTAGCTGTGATTAATGTATTAGTTTTTGCTTTCATCTCTTGAACTTATACAAATATTAAAAACGGAAAAACCTAATAATGAAACCATAGCATTACTTATTGGTAAGTTTTTTAAATTTGGGGCGATCATCAAGTAACTGTTCAATTTTGAGTTTTAGTCAGATTTGTTTAAAACAACAAAGGTGTTAGCTTTATCAGCTTTCTTAATTACTATTTCTGGATGGTTGCATAATTCTTTTGCAGCAATCTACAGGTAAGTCTTTATGATTTTAGATAAATTATTTTATCGTATCTATCTTTTATAGATTCTGCCTCAAGTAGATCACAAAGTTCTAGTTCTGTAGTAATTAGCTGCTGTTCTTGGAGTTTTATGTTTTGGTATAGTGTCACAATCTCAACTTTTTTATGTAGTCGATTATATTTTTTGTATATATGGCAGTAGGTTCGAGGTTAAGTAGTTCTTTTTGGTTGTCAGTTAATTCATTTATCAGAAATGTTTATAAATCTTTCAAAGTTATTTAGGAGGTATATAGTTCCTTTATATAATGTATTATGTTTTTCCTTTGAATTTTTAATCTATGTTTACATTCCGATCTGTTAGTATTTATATTTTAAGTCTATTTCGAATTTGTTCAAGTTGTTTAGAGTTGGTAGTTTTTTTTTTTAATATGTTATGTATTTCTTGTTTTCATTTTTTGAGAGTTGTTAGGTTATCATTAGTTACTTTAATCTGCATTTTCACAAGACTACGTTTAAATTGCCAGGTGATATTGTTATGATGAACTGCTGGATTATATAATTTAAAATTTGTGTATTTAAGCAGCAAATTTTCTTTTAGACATGTCAGATTAAATAAATTGCAAACATTGTGTTTTTTTTAATAAAATCCATTCATACTCACAGATAATCTTTCATGTATTATAATAGGATGAATATATTTTAATACTATTATTTGAATCTATCTAATTTGTTCATTGTACAAAATCTTAATTTATATAGATTTTTAAAGTTTTTTTTCCCAAAACTACAAATTGTTAATCATTTTTGTAACATTTTGCCTGTGTTATAACTTCAGTTATACTGTGTATAAATAATTGCTTTTAAAATTTTAAGTGTTCAGTATGACAACAAAATTTTTTTTTCATGCCTTTTACTCTTTATTCTTGTTTTCATTTTCAGGCCCGTGGATTATTACACCAATTCCGAAAAATTCCCAAAATTCCCTGTACTCTGCATGGACTTTGTTCACTCTGTGGTACAGGCATGTGGGACAGTGGTCACGTTCCCACAGTGGAATGCGTAGGCAACCACAGTGATGATGAGAGTTGTCCCTATAACAGCAGTTCTTCCACACCCGTACGTTGTTTAGACTCAGATTAACAACTGTTTTACGAGGCAGGCAGGCAGGCATGCAGACAAGAATGAGAGGGTGGCAGGGAGTCCTTTTTGGTTGCTACCAATGCAAATGCTTTCAAAAAAAATTATAGTCAGTATTAACTTTACTGTTGCAGGGTACACTAAAATCTCCCATTAGTTTTAAAAGGTAAAAATCTTTATCAACCAAATAACATCCAAGAATTAATAAAAATTATATTCATCTAATTGATTACTGTCAGATTTTTAGAATAAAAAATCATTAAAGTAATGATTATTTGATTGTCAGGAAATGGAAACTGATTTTGGAATGTTTCTTCATTTTTACAATCTTAAAATGTGGACTATGTAGCTCCCTGCTCTTAAAGATCCATTTGTTAACCTTAGAATTCAATGGGAGATATAGTCACTGCCTGGTAAGGTTTATACTGACCAAAATTATTTCACCTCCGTTTGAGTTGTGTTTTTTAAATTCTTTTTTCTCTGCTATGTTTCCAAATACACTTTTAGTTCTGCTAACAAGAACAAGAACTCTGTGAGATAAATTATGACAGTAAAACAAAAAAGAAAAATCTTTCTAAATTATTCTTTTATTTTTCAGTATGAATGGGAAAAATATTTTTATGGTTGCTTTTTTATCTAAAATATTTCCTTATAATTAACATCTGACCTCACCCCCTACCATCATCATTAATTATTTATGGTCTATTGTTGTAATTACTACAAATGTACACATGCAAAGTGCTTTAGTCTTCAGCAACATCTTTTACTATCAAACCATCATCCTGACTATTTTGTGGCTTGTGTGACATGTTGATTGCTTTATAAAATATTGAAAAACTCACAATCTGTAAACTAATGTTTCATAAAAACAGTTCTAAGTTTAAGATGAGCAAAGTTTTCTTTGTATTCATTGTTTCTATTTCAAAGAATATTATTAAACTGACAGATTTTTAAATCTTAATTAGATCTTCTTGGGATTAGATCTTTTTTCCCCTGTTATAATCCATGCAATTGAAAAATAATGAAATCCTCTTTTAGTAACAACTTTTGAAGATCATTTTTATAAGTCTTTCATAAAACATAATTTTTTCACAACATAATGGCTGCCTATACAAAGCAACTAATGGTAAGATCTACCCACACAAGATAGCAGTGTTTTATAGCTCATCATTTAATTAGAAAATATAGTTAACCTCATGGCCTTACTGACCCCTTAAAAAACCCATCAGTCTGTTTCATATACAAATATTTGATATCCATTTTCTGGAACATTTTTTTAAATAAATTTATTTGTATAAATTTTTATTTTTGATCATGCAGTTAACAAAATAGAAATATAGAATTGTGAAATAAAAATTCATAAGAATTATATCATAAAGTCTTGTGAAATAATTTGTTTTATATTTCTGAGTTACTGTTTAAAATCTAATTGCATTTAATAAGCAGTAGGATTTGAATGCAAAATATTTATAATTAAACAGATTTTACTACTGTTGTCTCATATTTGTTACATTTAGTGCAAATTTAAAAACTCTTATTGGACAAAAGCTGAATTCAAGTTTCTTTTGTTTTGTTTTTTCTTAATCACTTCACTCCAAGTAAAGCAATAACACTACTAAGTCACAAAAGATTACTGAACATTAGAGAATATGAGGAAAAAATAATATTAAAGAAAGAAAAATGCAGTAGAAACTTGCAGTTATATCTAGCCATTTTAACTATAAAATGATCAGACTTGGCTGCTAATCTAGCACTGCAAAAATTCATAAAGTCTAGGTATCACCATCTAGGTACCACAATATTTTTTTAAAATCATTTCACTCCAAGCAAGGCAAAAACCACTAAAATGCAAGAAGTTATGGAGTGTGAGAAAATATGAGAAAAAAAATACTATTAAGGAGTGAGAACATCGAAAGAACAAGTATTAAAATGATAGAAGAAAATGATTAACATTGCAATTAAATTTTGAAGATCAAAATTGATTTTGAAGCAAGAAGCCAAGTTCAGTTTCTGTGGCTTTTTTGATAACTACAGTAATTGTATATTTACTACTAACAGTTGCAGTTCAAACCCAGGTAAAAGCTATGATTTAAATGCTGATTTTCAAAATAGGTTGACCTTTCCTGCTTAGGAAACCAGCACCCTACATTCATTGACCTTTTGACTCTGAGCTACAAACTAAGTAATTTTTTTACTTTTTTTAAGTTAGTAATTTTTTTTACAAAGAGCAAAATAAAAATATAAGAAAATCTATCTATCTGAATTTTTTTTTCATCATTTCACCCCAAGCAAGACAATAAAGCCATGGAGTGTAAAAAAAACAATATGAAAAAAAAAAAAAGCTAAGGCCAGAGAGACCAAGAAAAGAAGAGGACCTAAGAAGACAAAAGATGACAACTGACATTGCATTTATATTTTTGAAGATCAAAATTGACTAGAAAGCAAGAAGCAGGAAGAGATTTCCACGAGTAAGAAGTGTGGAATTAGAAACTGTTAAGCATAGAACTTATGATTACATCTAACCATTTCAACTGTAAAATGATGAGACCTTGCTATTAATCTGGTACTATGCTTAAATTTATAAAGTCTAGGTACCATAGAGGAAAGTTCATTGTTTTGATGAACTTTCCTCTATGGTTAGTGTTTATAGAAAAGGCACAGGGAAGCTACATTACAGTGGATGAAGAGTAACAGATAATGAGATACCAGGCCATAATTTTAAATCAAAATATTTTTCTAATCTCTAAACTTAGAGCATAATAATAATAAGTACTTTAAAATCCATAGTTAGTTCATGAGTGACAGGAATTTATTAAAGAACAGAGGTTTTGTAAGGGAAGTAAAGGAAATATAACCTACAGAGTTAAATCTACATTGTAATGTTATATGATGACTTCAAAACTTACTATTAAAAATTCAATCTCTTTTTTGTTATAAAGATTTTTTTTATTATTATTATTATTTTATTGTTGTGTCAGTTACTCAAATGTTAATCAAAATTCATGGGGCATAACTAATAAGACTTTTTACTCAAGTTGTGATTCTTCTATTGAAAAATATTTATTATTTAGATTACTAAACAAAATGATGGACAAAAATAATTAGAAAAATTTTTCTCTTCAGTTTCTTCCAGTTTTTCATATTTTTTAAAATAAATGATTGAAATGTCAAGAACTTTAGCCTTTCCTTAGGATGAAAGTTATTTCTAGAATAATCATTTTGTATAAAAAAAAATAACAATAGAAATTTTTAAGGAAAATTACTAAAACCATTAATTCTTATAAAAACTGGTTTGTGATTTACTTTTTTTTTTTTTTTTTTTTTGCTATGAAGAATTACTAAACCTTAATGTTACTAATTCTTTTTTTTTTTTATTTAAAATGGAGACCAGTGAAAATATTCATTTGACAAAACCAAAATTGAATTATAGTTTAAAAAAAAAAAATAGATCAATGTGATAATGCAACTTCATATAGAACTATTTTTCTTCAAATTTTGCCTGACATTTGATTGCACAAAATTTTTAAATATGCCTTCTTTTCCTTCCCCCCCCACCACACCAAAAAAACAAAAAAAAAACAACCCATGTTAATTTGTATTTTTGGTAATAGGCAAATTTTATATTCTAAGAATGGACAAAATTTGACTGCTGAAATGTTTGCATTACATGTCTATTAAACACAAAATTCATAATATCAATAAACGTCCATCTTGGAATATATTTTGTGAATCAAATATCCACAACATTTTTCTGGATGATGATATCCAGTTTCATAATAAACTCCCTTATTTTATATTTATATGGGAAAATAATATGAAGTTTTGCTTTTGTCACAATAATAATTAATTTTAATAATTGATAATTTAATAGATGAAATTTGTCCTGAAATATTTGCGCAATTTATAAATAAAAATAAAAGATCATCTCTGTAAAAAGGAAATTAATTCAGTGTGTCAAATAATTACCAATCACAAATTTACATTTTAAGGATTTTTAACATTTAAAGTCACATCAAGGTTTTGTAGTTGATTTCCACGTCTATTTTTAGAACATTATAACACTATATAACAATGTTTGCTATTTTTAATTTTGCCAACCCGGTTCTTAAATTTTGTTTGGTATTTTCTGATAAAAAACATAAGCATAGGAGGTGCATTTTTGAAAATTTAATTTTTTGTTTTCCTGTGAAAGGTTTGCGTTAAGACATATCATATTATTACTAAATTTACTACCATCAGATTTAAATATAACAACTCAGTGTTAGGTCACATGACTATAATCATTAATAAGTGTTACCATTGGTCAAAAGAAAACCATGAAAATATACTAAATGTTATGGGACAGAAATGGTTTTTGTTAAATTATTTTCAAGATTTTTTTAACACCTTTAGCAAGGTCCTTCACATTTATATAAAATAATAGACTGTTTTAAAAAATTTGTTTCAGCAAGTTCTGAGTATATAAATCTGTTGTATATATGGGGTGAGGCTTGAAAAGTTGTTGGTTCAACTAAGAAAAAATAAAATTCAAATGTTTAATCACTTGGCCAGATTTTGAGACATGAGTCAGGCTCAAAACTTTTCAGTATCCCTTCATTTTATGTTAGAATTATAGATGTGACACAAGGCCAAAAGTATGGGTCACTACTCAATTGTAATGATTCAAGCAAGACAAGCTTTGCTAACCATTACATCACATTATGGTAGAAATATGTGTGTGTGTGTGTGTATATATATATATATATATATATATATATATATAAATGTAAAAGGAAGGCTGAAAACAGCCACCCCTAAAAGGTACAGACAATAAAAAAGTGCTCAATACAAAATAAAAAATCAAATATGTAAAGCAAAGATATTTAAGAAAATGATAAAATGCCAACCAACCTCGCAACCCGAATTTTATTATTTTCCTCTTCTTTGTTGATGAGAATAATAGTCCACATGTAAATAATGACAACTCTTTATCCTAGAAATTCAGTTGAGTACATTTAATTGCCATACCTAGGCAATTCCAAATGGACAACAACTTTAAAATTCCTGAAATCATAAAAACCTAAAAATTCATCATCAGTAATAATGATCTTATAATGCAAAATGAAGAAAGCAATAAAAAGAAAACATCATTTTCTTAAAATGTTCCAGCAGTGCTAATATTATTAACAATAAAAATTGTGTACCCCAAACCAAAATATAGAACCCTAAAATGTTTCCTCTGCTACAAAGCTACTGGTAATTCAGTTAATAACATCTAAAAAAGATTGTTCCTTTTTATGAATACCAGAAAATAAAAAGTCATATTGACTTTGAATATATGCATCTTGTATAATAAAAAAAACAGACTGCATAATTGGTTGGAAAAACTTTAATCAGTGACCTGTAATTTGATTAATAAATTTTTAATGGTTATTTTCTTCTTTTTCTTTTCATTTTTAACTTTTAAAATTATTCTAAAAATTTTCAGCTGCACGTTTTTGTGTTTATTTATTTCTAAATATCTTTTTAAATCAATTTTTCACAGTTATTTTAAATTTGTAACAATTAACAAAATATAATGCATTAGTTTTGATACATTTTATTTGTATCATCTTTTAATTTTTTTTTTCACAATTCTCATTTAAGTTCGTAACAAAATATAATACTTTAGAATTTTAATAAATTTCATATTCTTGCATCATATTTTTTATTTTCAGGTGGCAAGTTAGTAGTAAAGCTTATTTGCCTTTCTAGATAACATTTTTTTTCTAGAAAATCAATCATGCTTAATATCCAGCATCTGTTTTATTATAGATAAAACAATGTTGCAAGAAGTAACGAATTTAGCAATAAACATTTTAAACCTGGTCCTTAAAAAAGAAAATTTCTCCCTCTATCACTGAAAGAAATATTAATATATTTATAAAATTTTTTGATTTAAAATGAAAGTGAAATTCACTTTAAAAATTTACTTGAAGATAATACCACAGTAACAAACCACAAACTGATTGATTTTGATAATAGTCTATTCAAATCATCCTGGAAACTTTAAACAATATTATTCTGTTGTTTGTTTTTTTCAAGTAATATTCATTTTTTAAGCTTCAAGATTTTCTCATGGGCAAGAAGTTTTGCATTAATTCTAAGAGACATTTTTACATGCTTAAATAAATGCAAATAAAATCCTGGTGAAACTGTAACCCACAACTCAACCTGCAGATACAATATTAAACCCATAAAGAATGACCGTTCTCTGACTGTAATTGTCAGTCTGGTAATTTTTAGTTGTCAGTCACATGTTTTGTGTATATATATATATATATATATATATATATATATATATATATATATATATATTCAAAATTAATGGTCTTGTCTAATTTAACTTTGACAATCTTATTAACACATTAACTGCAGCTGTCATTAATGTCATTCACAGTCAAGCTATAGAACTACAATGCTGGAAATTCTTGTGATCTGCAATTAACAGGTTAAGATCAGATCATGTAAGATATTCTTTTAAAAAAATTAATCTAAACCAACTTTGAACATTTTTATACAGATTATGAGTAAAAAAAACTGTCTAATAATAAAGTTTTGTACAAATACGTTGAAAGCTTGCAAATATTAACTAATATGCATCTTTAATTTGTTTTAAATCATGTAATTTTTTATGCATTTTCAAAACTAACAAAAATATTGATTTTCAATATGAAACCAAGTTAAAAAATAAAAATATAAATTGAGGTTTCATTTTATTTAATTTTCAATATTTCCTATTTATGTACTTGATGAAATGAACAATTGGCTTGGTTTAGTGGAATAGCAAAGGTCTGAGGTTCACCTTACACTTCTTGGAAAAGTCTGGCTTAAAATATTCTTTCTTCCAACAACTTATATTCCTATAAAATTTAACATTATATATCACAGGTGTGTGCAGATGTAAAAATTTATTTCTTTCCCTTTTTCTTTTTCCTCCCACCTTTGTTCTCCCACACTCTTTCAATGTCTTCATCTTCTCATTTTACTTGTTCTGTTTCTGTCCTTTAATATGAATCTCTCTCTTTCTCTCTATTTTTATTACCTGATATATCATTTTGTCAGTCATTTCTTCTTCCTCATTTTTCCCTACCCTCTCTTTTTTTTTTACTTCTTCTTCTTCATTTTCTTCCCTTCTCCCTCCTCTAATGACTCTGATACTCTTTTTTTACTACATGGTTAATTAATTAAATCAAGGAAACTAATCAAATTGAATTTATATTTGATCCTAGAATGCTTTTGCTGTTTCCTTCTTCTAAGAGTAGATGTTCTACAGATCCATGGATTTTTATTCATTGAATGACAAAAAGGACAAATTAAACTTAATGCCTCTTTCATATGTTTATTCTCCAACTAAAAACACTAAATTTTCATCTACTGGTCATCAAATTTAGCCATTCTTCTGCTAAATTCTTATTCACTCAGAAAATATTTTTCCTATTAATTTTCATTATGATTTGGCATCCATGTTTTAATTTTGAGTTAACATTACACAAAAACAACCCACTTTTTTTTATTTTGCTTAGTTTTCTTTCACACAATTCATCAGAAAAAATTCAATTCAATTCTAATGTGACTTCCCAAATAAACTTTGAGTCTAAAATAATCAGATTTAACAATTAATTTGCATATATCATTGAGCATAATTCTGCCTATCCTTACTATCAGCCATTTGAATATATGTAGACAATGTTTTGCTAATATCTAGATGTTTGTTTTTGTAAAGTTCACTAAGATTGATATTTTTGTAACCATTTATTTTTTTTTTTCTCAAAATCAAATTTTTGAGTAAATCTGACAACAAAACACAAAACTATAGAATTTGCCAATTTGAAACTTTTGATGGTCCCACTGCAACTTCAATAAATAAAGGTTAAAGTTATATATGTGTGTGTGTGTGTGTGTGTGTGTATATATTTATGTATGTATAAATGGCAATACAAAAGTAAGGCAGAAAGCAGCCACGCCTTAGGTATGAACAAAAAAAAAAGTACTCAATACAACATTCAACAATGAACATGTAGAGAAAAATATATTTAACAAAAGGCAAATATACCCACTTTGCTACCAAGGTTTTAACTGTGAGGTTTCTTCAGGCAAATTATCTATTTGCCTGAAGAAACCTCACAATTGAAACCTGAGTAGCATTTAGTGGATTAACATATTTACCTTTTGTTTTATATATATATATATATATATATATATATATATATATATATTTACCAGTGAATTATTGGTATCTCTTTTTAGGGTTTTCATCTATTCAGTTTCCATGTTGATTTTACAAAGAAAACAAATTGTCCTATAAACTTCATTTCTTCATAAACCTAATTAAATTCTGTCTGTAAAAGTTTTTCTCTATTTCTGCCATATTTGAGGCTAGGTATCTCTAATTTACTAATGCATCATTTTTTTTAACTTAGTATTTGTATTTTCTTTAAACCTTTCAACATCTGTCAGAAAAAGTTGGAGATGAACAAATCTCAGTTTTGCATTTATATCTTCTAGCCATTTTGTTTCGTCTTTGTAGACTTCGACATTTTTTCAGCAGTCACACAAGTGTTTTAATCACAGAATCCTAATGAGTATATAAAATTATATTAAAGACTAAATGATATTTCATCATCTTGTCATCATGTTTATTAAATTTTTAACTGAATATTTATTTCAAGCAGTAAGACATTGAATGAACAATAATTCTGATCTGTGTCACTTTCAAAAGAGACATTTTTTTTTTTTTTTTAGTAGCTAAAGAGTCCAAACAATAACGGGGGAAATGCATTAACATTTCTTATTTATTTGTTTTTTAATCTTAGGTCAAATATATTTTACGAATATTTTATTCTGATAGCACAAGATGATGAAATTATCAGTATTTAAATAATATGAAAATCTCTCCTTCATCTAATAGATATTCTGTCAAAAGCCTCAAAATAAGCCTAAAATACTCAAGAACTTCATTTAATCTAAAATTTTTAATTTATTTTATACATTTTAAAACAGACTTGTTGTTTCCTCAGATTTCTTTAAAAAATGTACTTCATTATAATATATATATATATATATGAGTTGAAAGTATTAATAAAATTTAACAATAATTAAATAAGAAACAAATAGAAAATCATTATAGATCTGACATGTTTTACTGGTTAGTTAGCTTCATCAGAACTTTTCAGAATGAAATGATTTGGAGTTATATTTCAGTTTTTAAATATTATATTTTTATTGTTTGACTAGACATCATGTTTTATACAAACAAACACTAATATACACATGACATTTACCAATGAAAACAACATTAAAACTTGATACAGACATAAACACTAATGTCAATGATGTTTACACAAAGAATAGAAACAAAGCAACACTGAATTTAAAAAATGAAATATAACTTTGAAGCATTCCATTAAATAAACAATGAATCATCAAATTTATAATTATACTTATTGCTTATATATACACACACAATTACTCATGGTGAAGAACAAATATATGCATCACTATTAGAAATTTTAGTTTTGTTATTTTACATCAAAAATATTTATTACCACCATTTATATTTAGTGTGTTGTTTTGTAAAAGATCTCTTTTGTGTTCATATAATCTTCTATTTAAATTTTTTGAGGTTTCTCCTATGTATTTCTTGTTTCAATTATTACAAACAAAAGAGTAAATTCCTCCAAATTTTGCTTTGTTTTGTATTAATTACTACTTCTAAAACAATAAAAAACTTAATTAAAAAACAATCGCACCCGACATAAGTCATAAATATACTTCTCACTCTTTCTTCACTTAAATAATACTTGAGTTGTGACTGTTGGAATATTTCTTTATAAGCTGAATTTTAATTTTAATTCATCTTTGATTAGTCAGGCAGTTTAGAGGAAAAAAATTTCATAAAATGATGACCATTTGTAAAAGACTTGATCCAAGTTACTTCAGAAATATTCATGAAATAAAACTTATTTAAAGACTTATAGAACATTAATAATTACTGTTTTAATTACATTATTATTATTATTATTATTTGATGTATGTGTGTTTCATCTCATACTGTCTTTGTCTCAGCTCACTTTTCTTCTGTTACATTTCACTTAAATCATTAAAATCGCTTTTTCTGGATCAGCACATAAAACAACCACCAACCTTCTCAGACCATGAACCCTTTTGTAACCAAAAACTACCAATTGACTTTGAAACACTGATTTTTGAAGCTTATCCCTTTATCATCATTCGTTTTTGAGGTCAGAAGTCATTTCTGACTTGTATTTTGAAAATGTTTCAATCAAATTTAATTGTGAATCTCTTGAAGTTTAACTTTTTTCACTTCATTTCATTACCATTTTTAAATGAACTTGAATCCCATGACATTTTTCACATAACCCAATTAGAATTATCTAATTTAATAACCCTCTCAATTATTTTAATTGCAGAATTATTTTCAGGAAAAAGAAATATTCCAATTTTGAGTCTATAAATTTCACAATGCTGTGAAAATATATTAAATGTTTGTGGGTCAATATCAATATGAATTTATTTAGCTATTGTTTTGATATATAAAATATATTGAAGTCTTATTTCTTAATATTAAGAGTTTTTGGTATCCAACAAGATTGATAGATGTCTATGCACTTGTTAAAGAAAAACTGTCAGTAAGCATTTTTTGTATTGATTTATGTTAAAAGAGAATCAAAATCAAGTAGGGAATAAAATTATGATTTTGTTTTTAATTACTTCTACAGAATGCAATATCTGGAGGTGAATATTTGAATTCCCTGATTTGTTAGAATTTTTAAAATGCATTTAAAAACAATCCTGTTTTCTGTGAGTGTTCATGAATATATTATTGCACTGACTAATTAAAGCACTTTCTTGGCATATTTTCAGGACTTATTGTGCCTGAAGTATACTTTAAATCACCACTCAACAAAGACGATTATTCTCTTTGGAGCTCATCTAATGTATTATTTAAGATGGAAGCCAAAGAGAATTTGGGGGTTTGATTTGTTAACAGGCTGTGAATGCCTGTGAAAAAATGTTTATTGAATTTTTTGTTTTTGCTTGTCAAAATGAAAGTTAATTAAGCAGATCTCAGCTTTGCACAAACTGCCCGTCTCTTTTGTGTCTTTTTGTTGTTGTTGTTGTTGTTGTTGAAATTCACTGAAATCCAAAGAGAATGGTGCTGCCACAAACTCTTCACAAACCTTCCTCCTCCCCCCAAAGCAAAAACATGTTTCATCTGTTACTAAAAGGAAAGTTCTAGTGATCCTGATGGGAGAAAATGCGGTTTGAAATTTAATTAAACAAAAAAGGCAAAAGAAAATTCAGACTCAATGGTTTTGATGAAATATAAACTAAAAACAGATAATGTCTGGCCCTAAGGTTTTATTTTTTATTTTTATTTCCATTTTAATTTTTTTCTTTTTTTTTTTCTGAGGAGAAATCAAATTGTCATTTAATTATTGATTATAATATATTAAATTCAGAAATAATTTTTTTTTTTCATTAAATTTAAGAAAGGGACTTTATATAACTTAGCAGGTGCCATGTATATATATATATATATATATATATATATATATATATATAAAAACAGGTAAGGGTTAGACCAGCAGATGGTTGTTCCAAAAATGTGCTCAATGCACAAACAAAAAAAACAAAATTTTCACCACTTACTTTTTTACCCAGGTTTCAAAGATACTGGTCTCATCAGGCAGTAAGCTTATTGCTTGATGAGACCGGTATGGCTAAAACCTGGGTAGTGAGTAAGTGGTGAATATTTTATTTCATTCTTACACACACACACACACACACACACACACACACACACACATACATTGCAAATCTAACTTTTTCTTCCATCATGAATCCTAAAAGGACATATATATGCTCATCCAATTCAATTTGGAGTATTAGACCCAATCTAAAAATGTAAGGGTCATTTTTTTTTCTCCTCTACAGCAGATGATACCAAACTTTTGTTAGTTTCATGAATTTGAGTAGATCACATCAGTGCACAATTTCTCTTTTTTTACTTATCAGAACTTGTAAAAAGCAAAGGTAATTATTTATCATTGGATCTAAACTTTTTGGATTAAATAAAATATGGATCTAAGCTTGTACAAATATAAAATAATTAAGTTTTTACATTTTGCAATCCAAAACAAAGAATTGTGACTATATTTTGCATGGCGATCCGAGATGATATCAAATTTGTTTGAAATGAAACCCAAGAAAAAAAGGCAATGTCTAAGTGTCTATAACTTGGAAATTTGATGGCCTGCAATCTCCAATTGTCTTTATGGGGATTGCAAGTACTCAAGGGGTTAAAATCTTGTCTCATATCCGGATACTTTTGGGGGAAAGGGAGGGTAAATGAAAATGCAAGGTACTGTTTAGGGGTTCGGGTGCCTCAAAGCTGTCATGGGTGATAAAATTGGCTGGGGCGGACAGGACGTGAGAGAGGAGAAGGAAGCACAACAATTGGGGAGGATCCTATGCAGTTGCTTTATTAAAAGTTCACAAGTCAGTGTTTCCCAAATAATAATGTTGAATATTTTTTGATTTTTGATCAAGTACTGTAAGGAAAACTTTATTCAGAGCATGATTAAGAATCCAGACTAATGAATTTGATGTCCACAGAGGCAAAAAGAATGCCATGTGGAAGTTTATAAACATTAACCACTTCATTATACTGTGCATGTGTCAGAAGAGGGTGACCTGAATCAGTTTGTTTCTTCCTTTTATTGATTATACTTCTTAAAGATATTGGAATAGATAACCTAGAAATATATATTTATATACAGTTATAGTCTGAGTTTGGTTTTTGTCTCAATTGTTAGTTGAAACAAATGCACTAATCAGCCATCAAGTTTGGTCTAATTGGAAAACTTGGACTTTTTTTTTTTGTTACTTGATGTTGATTCAAAATCAAAATAGTTACATAATTAATTTTATGCTCACATGTATTAATTGGATGGAGGGCCTTGGATCGATTTTGGAAACTGCACGAAAATTGCAAAGATGAAATTTATAAGTGATAATATTTCATTATGCTGAACTTGAGTTATTTGTAAAGTGAATAATGTAGTGAACAATGTAGATTTTAATATATTTCTGTATCTTTAGATCTATTTAAAAGAAAAGAATTTTATTCCAAAATATGATTTGAATAAAAAAACTCACTTTTTATTTACACATTTTAGAATCCAATTTTTGAAAATTAAAAGATAGAAGTAGCTGTGTATAAAATTTGATCTATTTTAATAGAAACAGTAATCACAGCAATATTATTTCTATTTTAATGAAGTATTATCAAGCATTATTATATTATTTGACTTAAAAGAATTAAGATGAAAGAAAATGCTAATTAAAAATTAACAATAATAGAAAGAAATTTTTTTAATAGATTTATTATTTATTCTAAATTGATTTTATCTCATAAATAAAATTTGAATTTAAAAAATGTTTTTGTCATTATTCAATCAGTTATCCAAGTTATCCTACTGCTTTTCTCACTCCATTTTATGGTGTAGATGTGAGTGTAAATGTCTTTTACTTATGTGTGTGTGTGTATATATATATATATATGTTGGGGGGAGGGATTAATGTGGAAAAATTTGTTACTTAACTGAGTTATGCCAACTTTGAAGTTTTGTAAAGGCACCATTATGATGTCTTCACTCAATCTTGATATTAAGCACTTTACAATAAAAGCTTGCTTGCCAAAATACATTTTTTATCAATAAAACACTAAAGAAACAATCTTGGTAATAAGCATCATCATAACTCAACAATATATATATATATATATATATATATATACACACACACACACTGTGGTCCTCACCAAACAACAACAGTCTGTTTCATGTTTCAATGCAATCTTCAGGCTATGAAGATTGTATAGAGGCATGTCCACTTTTAGATTTACATACACTCAATCTCTGATATTGAGCATTTTCACCCATAAATATAGCATACTTTAAGACACACACACACACACACACATATATATATATAAGAAGTCTTAATTGTAAAGTTTTAATTTTATTAGCTTTGTATCTTATCATTGCAAACATTTTCTGAAATATGCAATTATAATTTTAAGCAATTTCCTAGCAAATATCAATTTCAATACTCTCTACTGACACAAACACCGCAACATGAATGACGACTATACTTTGGAAAATACTGACTTTTAAATTATCTGTGTTTTTTTTTTTTTTGTGGAGGGGGGTGCCAAGGTCAGAAACAAATGTATGAAAAGAAAGAACAAAAAAAAAAGCTTTCATTTGATGTTAATCTTATTCATACAGCGTTCATTTCTACCCTGGGTATTTGTATATTATTACAATTCCAAGAAGTATAAAACCTTTGTCATAGAAATTCTGGCCTGATATCCTGAGCCACTCAAAGCTTCCAAAAATTCACAAAACCTGAATTAATAAATAAATATGGTGGATGTTGAAATAAAAAAAACAAAATGCCAGTCGTGTCTTTATTGGCACAGCATTTGGTAGAAACATGACTGTTTTCAAAATATAAAATAAAAGATTATTCAAAACTGGACATTAATGAAAATGTTAAAAATGTAATAAAAATAAATTAATTAAATTTGGCTCAGGTCAAAAAAAAAAAATAAAGAAAAGAAAAAATGAAAATTATTGGATGAGTAAATACGTTTTCTTTTCTTTTTTTAAAAAAAAAGAATTCATTGTTCAAATATCAAGGTGAAGCCAAATATAAACGTATTTGATTCAAGCTCTCCAGTATTGATGAGTAGCTATTTTCTGAAAAAAAATATCATTGGGCAGAAAATATTTGTTTTTTAAGTCACTGACTGGTTGACTGGATCAACTGAAAAATAAAATTTTTAATATGGCTGTCAAACAAAAAGACTGTCTAAAGAGAAAAAGATTAAGGGTGTCCATGTTGGACTGTCATTCAAATCAAATACATGTAACAAAAAATAAAAAACATTTAAAAATGTGAATAAATGAGTTTGTCTTTGTTTTCATCCTTTGATTGTTGCTGAAGAAATTTTCTAATAATTTTTCTGCCAACTAGTTATATTCATCAGACGACTACAGATTGTAACTGAACCCTTATGTATGGCTTACAAAATAGGGATATCCAGCTGTGTCTAAAGCCTGTCCCCATCATTCACTACTCCATTACCACACAACTTAATTGGAATGTTTCCCCAAAAGCCATAAAACACATGCAGGTTATATTTACAGATCACTAACTTAAAGCAAACAAGTCGTAGGGTGAAAGCAAAAACCTGGTTTCTGCAGCTCTGTACATGGGGGTGTTATGACAATGATTGTGTCTGAGGACATTAATGATTACTTGTCCACTGATCCCTCATCTGAGGTTAGAGAATAGGAACAATTTTTTAAAAAATATTCCAGGTATCTAGGTCAAGCTTTTCACCACAACAAAATGCTTTCCCCAAGTTATCAGATGTAGAATCCTACTCCTATCCTCCAAGATCTTTTTGGATACCCTAATTGCAGTAAATTGTGCTTTTCAGGTGTTGCTCTAATCATCCATACATGAATCCATTCCCCATGAGGAGAACCAGTAAGTTAAGTGCCATACATGATATACACTTGGGTTGGGCAATCATGTCTCTTTCAATCCATGACTGATTAGGCAGAAGATTTTCCCTCAGTAAGTTGCCAATTTTTTCTGCAGTAGACTGGTTGACAACCAAAGCTATAGAACCCAATCTGTCCTTTTATCCATATCAGTTATTTACATGCCATAGGTTATACTTGCTTGAGCAATCATGTCTCTTTCAATCCATGACTGACTGGCCAGAAGATTTCCCACAGTAGGTTGCCATTTCTTTTTGCATTAGACTGGTTGGCAACCAAAGCTATAGAATCCACATAATGTGGGCTTGGAAAATCTGATACTTATGGGACAGATTGAGGGAAATCTGTACAGAGGAAAGTGGTGCATAGCATACTTGATAAGCTTGAGCAAATGAATGATAGAACAGATTTTGGTATAAATAACAAAGAGAAAAGTTATTAAGAGCTGGAAGAGACAGGAAAACGGGGAAAACCATGACCATCTATGCCCTGAATGGACACAGCACATAAAAGAAAAACTTTTTGATCATGTCATTATTTTCTTTTCTTGTTACATGGGCCACCCATTTTTTGCTGTTGAAAATTTTCAAGTGATATAGTTTTTGCTATTTAGTTAAGCTCTTAATGATTTTGAAGTATTATTCTGATAAAGAGTTGTCTTCAAAATTTACAGTATTCATTTGAAGCCATTTTTAACCAATGGAAATGTGGAGGCCATTAAGAGGGCAGTAGTGACAGAGCTGAGTGGACATCCAAGAAGAATTCTTCCAGCAGAACATAGATGCATGGCAGAGAAGTATGGAAAAGAGTATTAGATTCAAGAGAGATTACTTTGAAGGGGAAACCATGTAGTTTGTTTTTTGGAATAAGAATAAATTGTTTGATTTGGTTTGTTTTATGGCATATCAACCTCAATGGGTTATTTAATGCTGACAAAGATTTTTTAGGATGGGTTTGTATGAATAGAATATATATTCTTAAAAGAAATGAATTTGTAGAATGCATTGTGGGTAATATTTTCTTTTTTTAATGTATTGCTGGTATTTTTATTATAAAAATTTATTTTTATACTTTCATGGTGGACCTGGAAACAACAGTAATTAAGAGCTGGTTGGATTTTTCTGAAAACCTCCTTGCCTTACTGCTGGATGTATTTTATACCCAGAAGAAGAATAAATTGAACACCTGAAAAGTTTCATTAAAAGTTCTTTTCTCCTTCATTCACAGCTTTTGACTTTCATTCTCCTCTTAAAACATCACTTTTCTCAATTTTATACTCATTAACAATTTTTTCCTAATAGCATAATGCAAAATTGTCATTTTTAATTGGTTTATTGAAAATAAGATGTGTGTTGTGATGCAGTGGCTATCAGCTCAGAACGACAAATGAGGTTGCCAAATTCAAATTCCAGTTGAATTCCTTGCATTGACTTATGCGCAAATACACTTGGGAAAGGGATTAATCTGTCTCTTCCCTCCAGTTATGGGTTAAATAATAGGACAGATTGGGTTCTATCACCTTGGCTGGCAACCAGTCTACTACAGAAAGTAACGGCAACCTACTGCTGGAAAATCTTCTGCCCAGTCAGTCATGTCTCTTTCAAGACATGATCGCCCAAAGTATGTATCACATATGGCACTTAACTGACTGACTGACTATTGAAAATAACATGTTAGGTATGTTCTCCAAAAATATATTAATTCTACTGATAGCCTTACTAACCACAGATTCACTAATGGTTTTTGTTTTTGTTTTTTTTCATGCAAGTCAAGAATGAGGAAGGTATAAAGCTAAATATTAAAAAAGTTGAAACATTTTTGTTAAAATTACTATTTATCCACAAATACATATTTTGGTTGTGTGGGCATTGCAAGGAAAAAAATTTAAACAATTGAGCAGTGATAAAAGGAAAAGAAAAGGAGAAACGGTTTTCCCAACCCTAACTTGAATTTTATCTGAGCAATTCCATTTAGTTCTGTACAAAGAAACTTTCACTTTTGTAACTTCTGTAGTAAAAGTAATAAATTAGCCAAGAAAATGTTAGCCATTTATCAGGCATTTTCTTTGAACACTGTCATATTTGGACCTTCCCTAAAGCTATCAAATATAATGATCTATGCTAGCACATAACATTATCTTTCTAGATTAGTCACTCCACCAAGGCTAAAGAAGCCAGTTTGTTATTTTACCTATCACTGTTAAATCTGCCATTTGTCTGTACATTGAATACTGCTGTCATATATGGTTGAGTGCACTTTGAGGTTTTCGACAAAATTCAAAAAAGGATCTGCAATGTAATTGATTCTGACTTAACATCTTGACTTCAGCCACTTTCTCACCAATGTGTTATGGCTTCCTTCTGTCTTGTATACAAATATTTTTTAAGGCAACTGCTGACAAGCTTTTTTACTTGCTGCTCTGAGTATATGAATTTAAGTGTGCTGCTAGATTGGCATCTATGTCTCACCCTTTTACCATTGAAATAGTTAAATGTAACCTCCTCTTCTACTCTAATAGTTTCTTTTCTCACATTTCCCACCTGTGGAACTCCTTTCCATTTACTTGTTTCTCTGCTAGCTACAATCTACAAAAGTTTAATTGCAACAACTGTCATCTTTTATCTCCTTGAATCCCACCCACTTTTTATCCTTTCTTCAACACCCACCTGTCCTTTCTCTCACTGTGCACTAGTGGTGGTCTTGCGTTGCTTGGGGCAAAATGATTAAAAAGAAGTGTTGACAATGCTCTTAAACCTTATTTTGATAGCCTATGTCCAAGATCAATTGGTGGCAATGGTAATTCTACGGGGGTGCCAGAAGGGGCCAATCCCCTCTTGCCTGAATTTTGGCTGGCCCCTCAGTTAGCCACCCACTTTTATAAGCTTAAAAAAATTTATGAAACTGATCAGTCTCTGATTTTGATACAATTTTATCTTCAGCACTTTCCCTCTGTGTTTTCTTTTTCATTTAGCTTTTTAAGGACACATACAGAGACCAGTTTGAAAGAAAAACAAAATAAAACAACCAGATAGATAGAAACAGACATGTTGTTAGGGAGGGAAACAGACTTAATAGTCATATTTTCATATCTGAAGGAAAACGTTAATTAGAAATAATGTTCCCAACTTGATATGTAGATAGTCAGTGATTTATGGCCAAGTGAAAGAATAAGTTAGTCATTTTCTTCAATTGACTAAAGACAATCTGCACGTAATTCCCAGACACTGCTTGAGTTTTTCCCCTTCTTCCTCAGAAAAATCTTGACCCCTCCACTTTCAGAGTTCCATAATCACCACTGATTGGAGTTACATAAATCAAATGTGCAGAAATTTAAATATCTGGGAAGTGATTTAACCGAAGACTGAAAGAGTAACACTGAGATTCGAAGGCATAATGAGATAGCTAAAGATACTGTCCAAAAGCTAAGTAATGTACTGAGAAATAGAAAAATTTCTCTGGAAACAAGGAAAAATGTATTAAACAGCTGTGTGATACCTGTCCTCCTATATGGCAGTGAGGGCTAGATGATCTCATCAAAGACGTAGAGGAGACTTGAAGTAACAGAAATGTGGTCCTATCTATTATGTCCAATGCAAAGCAAAGTATCAGAAGGAACAAAAAAAAAATTGAATTAAACTGAAGATACCTCTGTTTGACTATTGTCATTTGGAAGCAAATTCATCTGTCTTTCAAAGTTATATTGCAGGCTTCATCTATTGTCTCCACAGGATGGCAAGAGTTTTATATTTCAGTGGGGGTAGACAGATTTTGCCAAGGCCCAAAGGCCTAGGAAGAAGAGAACAATCTTCTTCCTTGGTTGCTGTTAGCTGAAAGAATGTGACTAGTGCTTGGGTCACTATCAGGAGTGACTTCACGAGCAGTTGTCATGTGATCACGTGACTTTATCTCAACCAAAGGGAGATAAGCACCTTTTGTATCCTTCATAAGAATCATATGGATTTTCTATTAGTAGCACCATCTATATGTCAGGCCCGGGACTTATTGAGTGATGTGTTACATAATAGTTTTTACTGTGTGAAGATTCTTGCAGAAGAGTGACTGTTTTGAACAGTCATGTGCCATGTGTGGCTGGGTTGACATGAGGGTCACTTCTCTATTTTGAAAACACTTAACACACCATCTCTACTACTGAACAGTGTCAGATTGATAAGCAAAGGGAATAGCATTTAATCAATAGGGTTTCTCTCATAGTAAGACATTAAAGAACATGTGGTTCAAAAATGATTTTTGTGTTACTATCTAGAATTTTTCTTAGGAGTTCATGTAAACTATTGGATGATAAAGACTTTTTAATAGGACTTTGATTCAACAGGTAACATGTAAGGCATCTACTTAATGATATGATAGTATATTCGATAAAAGTAATTGGTAAGAAACACAGTCTACTTAATGATATGATAGTATACTTAAGTAATTGGTAAGAAACACATCTACTTAATGATATGATAGTATATTCGATAAAAGTAATTGGTAAGAAACACAGTCTTGTCCTGGGCATTGAAATTGGTACGCTATATTAGTCATCGCTAGTTTTGATTTGGTTTAAAGGAAAACTAAAACTGTTGGTAGAACCAATAGACAACTTGCCCAGACATAAACTCTTATCCAGATACAGTCTCAAATAAAAGCAACAATACTGATAAAAGAAAAAGAAAAAATAGACCAGAAAGCAAAGTTACCTACTCAGTAAATTGCTTGAAGCTTAGATTGCTTAGACTGAGCAAAAAATGCTTACCAATGAAAAAATGCTTACCATCCTATGAAAGGATGGATCTAGTTATGACTTGAGTTTCACATACATGCAATCTTGAAAAAACTTTTGAAGATGTGGAGCTCATCAAGAGAGCAGTAATGATAGAACTGAGGGGCATCCAAGAAGAATCCTTTCAGTAGTGCATAGATGCATGGCAGAGAAGGATGGAAAAGTACATTAGACTCAAGAGGGATTACTTGGAAGGGGAAACCATCTAGTTTGCTGTTTGAATTGTTTGGTTTGGTTTATTTTATTTTGCAGCATTATCAACCTCAATGAGTTATTTAATGCTGACAACATTTTTAGGATAGATTCGTATAAATAGAATATGAATTTTTTGTAAGAAATCAGTTTCTAGATCAGAATTTGAGTTCATTTTGCTTTACGGCATATCAACCTCAATCAGTTATTTAATGCCAAGAAAATTTTTAGGATAGGTTCATATGAATAGAATATGTATTCTTTGTAAGAAATCAATTTCTGGATTAGGATTTGGGTTTATTTTGCTTTACAGCTTATCAAATTTAATGGCAACAAGATTTTTACAATAGATTTGTAGGAATATAATATGTATCTTTTGCAAGAAATCTGTTTGTAAAATGTATTGCTGGTAATTTTCTTTTTCTTTTCAAGAATGTATTGCTGGTATTTTTATTTTAAAAATCTGTTTTTGTACTTTCATAGTGTTTCGACCTCAGTTTGGGAGTTAACTATTTGCCCATAGTTAGGATCCTTACAGGTGCTACTACAATTTGTCACTTTTCAGATAGACTATATATATATATATATATTATCCTATGTCTAAAGCAAAACTAGAAGTTTTATACTCTACACAATCATCAAGCGCATATTAAGAATTGAGCATTTTTAGATTTGAATTTTGTCTTTTGGTACTAATGTTGTTTAAATTATAAAACTGGGAGGTCAATTCTTCATTTGTTAAATGTATCATTTTAATTTGGTTTATACCAAAACCTAAAAATGAAAGTAAAATTGTACAAGTTTAAAATAGATAAATAAATATTAAATATTTTGAGGGCCATATTAACTTATGTTATAAAGGGTTGCTAACTTTTGTTTATTTAATTTATTTTGATTTATTTTCTATTGACAAAGGCATTGACAAAAAGAGAGAAGGATATATATATATATATATATATATATATATATATATATATATGCATATTTGGGCAGCAATATCCCTTTTATTAAAAATGACAGACAGTGTGTGATGGTTAAGTCTTAAAAAATTTAACCATCACACCTTGTCTGTTATTTTTAAAGAAACTTGCATGTATACATATGAAATGATAATGAAAGAAAATGATAGAAAGAAAATAGATAAAAGACAAAAATAAATAAGTAAATAAATAACATGGACATACTGTTATGTAATGAGATATATTTATCAAGGTTCTTGATACAACTGTAGCTAACCTTAACATTGTTTTTGTTGAAAATCTTTTTTAGTGCTGGAGAATGGTTGAAATGCTTGTTTATTAAATTTAGGAGAATTTGTCCAATGTTTGTTTTGACATTAAGACTAAAAGGTGGATATATGATGTCATGTTTGTGTGGTTTAAGTATATGTTTGCATTCATTGCTTTTATCAGAGTATTTTAAACTTACATTGTGTTTGCTCTTATTTAAGGCCTTAATATATTTAATTTTACAGTTATTAAAAATAGCATTATTACTAGAGTCAGAAGATAATCTAAATTGGATAGAATATTGTCTAGTATTCTATGGTTGGGATTAGGATATTTTTGGACATATTTGTAATTGTAAGAATCTTTAGTGTATGGTTTGTACAGGATATTATTAAGGTCAAAGGTTACATCAAGGAAGTTGATCACTTTAACGTTAATGGTGGTAGTGATTTTCAGTTCGTAATCTTTAAAAAACTGAATCAAGTCCTTTCTTAGTTGATCAGTTTGTTGTGGGCTTGTTTTTCATAGGAGGATTAATCTGTCATCTTTGTATAAACTGGTGTTTTTTATTTTGAAGATATACTTAAGTCTATATTAATAATAAAATGCCAACCAATTTACAGGTCTCCACAGAATTAAATGCTTCCATAGCAATGCAGAAATTTGAACTGATGTTTTTGATCCACAGGCAGCCATCATGAAACAGAATAGATTTTTGTATATGTTTGATAATATTGAAGTCTTAGTCACTAATTGGGCAGTAATTTTTAGCTAAACTTAAGGCATCAGATAATAGTTTTTCAGTAACAGATGGATAAAAGTTCAAATATGAAACTGTGTGAACATACATTACTTTTTTTTATTATTTTCATGAATCATTTAATAGTTTCAGCCATGTTTCTTCACTAATTCAGACCTTAAGCATTTTTTGTGTACTTGCATGCTCTTTCCAGGATGATTTTGCTAATTTTACCAATATAGTTCTTAGAAGGGTTAAGTAGACTGTATTGTGGGTTGTTTATATCATTTTCTTTATGGTCTTTGACTGTGATAAATGCCTGTTTCTTGTATAGTATTTGGATTCTGTCACATCCTAATGTAAAAAAATGTAAACAGAGACAGTTTATTTATGAAATTTTACAAAATTCATGAGGGTTTCTCTAAGGGGACGCAGGTTCAAATCCTGCTGGAGGACGCATATTTTCCTAACAAGATTTCTCAATTATTCAGGCCAGCATATTTTAAATATCTTTTAAAAAAACAGAACACCTACTTAAATATGAGTATCAATTAAATAAATTAAAAATATGTTGGATTTTTTTCTATTTCCTAAAAATAAATAAATAAAATTGTCTTTGTTTACATTAGGGTAAGAAACAGAACAGTAATGTGTGTTCAAAAGCACTATTCAGGCTTTGTTTGATCAGAAGGCCTTATGTGGCCGAACAATCTAAGGCATGTCAGATACAATGACAATTTCTTCTTGGGAAAACAGGTTTAAATCCTGCCAGAGAACACATATTTTTTCCTAACAAGATTTCTCAGTTATTCAGGTCAGCAAATATAAATAAATATACTGTTTAAAAATAAAAACATTTATATGAGTATCCATTAAAATAATGTTTAAACAAATAAATTATATATATATATATATATACATATATATATATTTAAAAAAAAGAAGTCTTCTTAGTTTATCTTCAGGGTTTTAATGACATACAAATATGGAGAGTAATTACGGAAACATTTGTTGGAAACAAAGAAGAGAATACTAAGTTGTTATGTAATGTCTGTCCTTCAGCAACAGTGGCTTTTCAAACTCATGACTCATTATTCTAAATTGGATCCTATTCATTCAGTATCAGAATTTTATGAAAAATATCATATTTCTTCAGGACAAACATAGCTCTCCACAACTTACTTTTCTTTGTTTTTCTGTAAATTAGGTATTACCATGATTAACTATGGGCACATGGCCTAGCAGTTAGAACGTTCCATGAAGCCAGGTTTGAATCTTACCATAGTTGATTTGTCAGGAAAGTGACTTCTTGATGTTATCAGTCTTGAGAAGGTGATCACAGCATGCAAAACCTTTGGAAAGTGCCTGAAAACTATACCACAGGTTGTGTAAAATTGGGTAGACGGGACCTTTTTGGAGCTGCTAACAGTTGTGCTAGCATGAAGTTACAAGTCATTGTAACTAAGGTTTTTGAGTGTCCTGGCCTTCTTCAGCCTGTTGTTCATGCCAGATATGTGCTCTCTCCCAGAAACTGTAACTAAGATCCACTCAGCATGGTTGCAGTATAAACTACAAGTAGGCTCTCTGGGTGTTGAACAAACACAAATGTGCCTGAGCAGGCATCTACAGTGGGGATTAGCTAGCCACCCTAGTATACAGGCATTCTTGGATATGAGTGGCCAGCTATACATGCATGACTGACTAAAGCTTGCAGAGAGGTTTTTCATTGCTTTCTCCATGTTTTTAAAAAATTAGAATTGTCCTAGACTAGAGTTTCCCCATCTGGGTACAAGTGGGCAATTTCAACTGTTGAATGGGCAATGCACAACTGAATAGAAAATGGTAGTTGATATAGGATTTCAACATATGCTATCCAAAAAAATATTCAAAGGAAATATGTAAAGAACCTGTATAAAAAATAACAAGAGATTTAAATGGGAATACCTGGGTCACATTCCTAGATAAGATATAAATATCCCCACGAACAAGGAATATTTTTGTATTTCTTATAGTTTTGAGATGAGTCATTAACATTCATATAATTCTTCAGATGAAATAAAGTTTTTTGGGAAGGGGATATAAATCATATAACAACATTGCCCATAAAATTAAGACATGACCTCAAGATAACTCACTAGCACCGACAGATAACACATAAAATTGACACAGGCCTCTAATTCTGACAACTGGCCATAGACACTGAAGTGTAAACTACAATGCCAGACAAAATATGAAAATTGCAAGATGGGACTTGTTTATATAAACAGATGACTGCATTGATTGCAACACTTGTGTTCTTGTATTTGTGGATATAGTAAATAAACTTTGAATAAAAAAAAATACCTTTAATGCCTCAAGTTAAGAAAGCTTGTAGTCAATACAGCATTGACTATTTATCTTATGGATTTATAACTTCTCTTCAGACCAGTCAATTACCTACATGTCCTTAATGCAAATAAAATTTAAGCAACAAATCCATGAAGGTTTCCCACTCTAAGAACACTGACCAGAAGGCAAAATCATCGTCATATTTCTTACAACTTAAGAACTCATTCAGAAAATGGAAAATGTTGATCTCAGAATTCAGATTGGAATTCTGAGTGAATGTAAAATAAAAAGAAATAATCAAGGCAAAATAATTTAACAAACAATTTATAGCAATGAAATTATAATGTCTATTTCCTTTTGTTTTCTTTCATGAATTTTCTGATTCTGAGTGAAGTACTGTGGAGCTTGGATTACAGTCAGAATTATTTACTTTTTCTGCAACTATATAAAACTTCCAGTTATGTTTTGCATTTCTTTGTGCATAGTACAGCTCTCTATGCCCTTTGTGATGACAGGGTCTTTTGTTTCTTACCTCTCCAGTTAATATCTATTTATATTTGCTTATTAATTTGCATACAATACTACACCCCCCTGAACCAGAGAGGTTGTACACCCTAGTTTTTTCTTTTACTACTCCGGATTATTTTTGTATTGTACTGTCATTCCTCTTGACTCTCTTGTTTTCTCTTTAATGGTGATCTTAGTTTCTCTTCATTTTCTTCTTCATATTAGTCTGCCTTTTCATTCTCACTTTCTTCCATTTCCTGCACTGTTTCACTTTTGCAACTTTCTGTCTCTTCTTGTTTCTGACCTTCCATTTCCACATCATCCAGCTCATTTCTGCTTTTGAACTGATCTGCATGTGCCAGTATATATTGTCCTTTTATCTTAAGTATAGCCATGTTATGTCCTTTTAGTATCAGGAAATTTGCTTTTTCTGGATTCACCTCTTTATTCTTTCTATACCATACCTTTTCTTTCATTGCAAATATAACATAGTTATAGGGGCTCTGATTTGTCTTCCCATTATTGCCAAAGGGGTCAGTTTCCTTCCTGCATGTGGAATGAATCGGTAACTGAGGAGTATTTTTGGTAAATATGCTTCTATGCTTTCATTAAGTGGTAAGAATGCTTTCAATCCCATTTTCACTGTTTGTACCATTCTTTTCACAATGCTATTAGATTGTGGGTGATATGGTGGTGTCTTGTATGGGATGCATCCAATTTGTTTTAACCATGCACATAAGTTCTCATCACAAAATTCAGATGCATGGTCAGTGACTATTATCTGAGGTACTCCATTCCTTGAAAATATGGTTCTTAGTACTTGCTTTATTATGGTGGCTTTTCTGCCTTTTACTCTGACAACTTCTGGCCATACTGAATATGAGTCCATTAATACTAAGAAAAATCCCCTATGTGCATGGTCCATGTGGATCCATGGCTCTGCTTCCTTGGCTATGAGTGAATTTTTTATTGTTTGAAGTTTTTTGTTTCTGCACATTTTAGGCACCTCTACATCTTTTGAATATCCTGGCCACCATGCTTTCAAGGTTAGTCTTCTTTGCATTGTTGTTATGCTACAATTTACATCATCATGTACTCCTTTTAGTATGTCCCTTCTCAGTATTTGTGGAGCTACTATTATGACATTTTCTATGGTTAGTTTGTGCTTTGTTGCTCTATCATTGAACAATTGCTCCATATATTATTTTTTATTCTCTCTACTATTCTGCTTCATATTAGGTTTTGCTTTGTTTCTATTCTGAGTCTATTTAGAGAAAGAACATCTGTTTCCATCCAGAGTATTATTTTATCTTCAGTATTTTCTTTTTTTTCTTCTGCTTCATTTTTGAACTGTCATCTTGATAAAGCATCTACGTAAGGAATATCCTTTTACATATACATATCAAATGCCATGATTTTTTAAATCTTAAAATCCTTAATGATGTGACTTTTGACAATTCTTTTCTTGGGTTAAATGTGAATTCTAATGGTTTGTGGTCCGATTTCAATAAGAATTTTTTCCTATCAAAAATTTTTGTGCTCTTTCCATACTCCATACAATTGCTAGCACTTTTTTTTAATATGCAAGTAGTTAGTTTCTGCTGACATGTACATGATTGGGTGTTCTTCCTGTGATAAAACAGCAGTTGAGTCCGTGGTTAACATTAATTCTTTTTGCAGATCAAAAACTCTTATTATCAGTTTGTGCCTCAGATATTCTTCAGTATTGCAAAAGTGATAGCTTGCTTCTATATCCATTCAAATTCATTGTTTTTTGGGGGGATTTTTTTCTTTGCATTTTGCTGTACCTTAGTATATATTTACTATAAAAATTTATCACCCATCAAAAGGATTTTAATCCCTTTTTTATTTGTTGGAGCAGCTATTTCTGTTATTTTCTTTGTTAGTCTATCATTGAGTGATATGCCTTCTTTTGATATTTGTTATCTTAAATATGATATCTTCTTACAGTCAAAATTACATTTAGCTTTGTTTATAGTCAAGCCTTCCTTTTTTAATCTTACTAAAATTTTCTCTGTTTTATATTTTAATTTTTCTTTCGTTCTTGCCCCTACACCTATATCATCCTAGTATATTATCATATTTTTTCTTTTTCTTTATAAGACTCTTTCAATTGCTTTTTGAAAAATATGGCTGGAAGTTCATCTTAATAAGCATATAGGGGTGCTTAGTGAGATCAATTTTATTTGTTTATAGAGATTATTATTTATTTGTTTATTGAGATCAATATTTGCAAAGTACTCCATTTTTGCTAATTAATGGCTCGTAGTTTTGATATTTGGCAAAGGAAATGAGTCTGAATATATCTGCTGACTTATCTCTTTCTTGTAATCACTACATATACTTATATACTTAAATCTCCGTCAGGTTTCTTTATCACTACTACAGGTGACACCCATTTACTACCACCTAGGGTTACTCTTTCTAGTATGCCTTGTTGCATCATTTTGTTTAATTTGGTTACTACTAAAAGGAAGGATATGAATTGGAATTTTTCTTGACTATATATACTTTAGGCGAGAGTTTTCCTTTAGTCGAATACTTGCTTTATAGCCTTTCAATAATCTTATTTCCTTTCCTTCTGCTTTCATGGAATTGTTTAGTATCTACTTTTAACACATCAGTCCCTAATAATCCAGGATCTTTCATTACATGCTACAACTGCAAATACCCAAATGCTATAACACGCAAATACCCTCCAGTTATGGTTAAATAACAGGATAGATTGGGTTCTATATCCTTGGCTGGCAACCAACCTACGACAGAAAGCAATGGCAAACTACTGCGGGATATTCTGCCCAGTCAGTCATGTCTCTTTCGAGACATGATCGCTCAAGTGTGTATCACGCATGGCACTTAACTGACTGAATATATGTTGTGGTCCAATTCTTATTGGCTCGGAATAGGGAATTAGAAAGCAGAGTTCAAATCCCAATTGAATTCATTGTACATGCAAATACTTTTAGGAAATATATCAATCCATCTCTTCTCCATCCATCTATGGGTTAAATAGCGAGACAAATTGGGTTCTATAGGCTTGGTTTGGCAACCAGTCTACTGCAGAAAGAAATGGCAACCTACTGCAGAAAAATCTTCTGCCTAGTCAGTCATGGATCGAAAGGGACATGATTACCCAAGCATATATTCCACATGGCACTGAACTGACTGACTGAGTGTTTATTTCTTTCAAATTTCATGTTAGAGTGTTGAATCTTGTTTGTTTTTATATGTGCCTTACTTACTATTCAGGATAAGAGAGACAGTATTATCTCTTTTCCCACTCTCTTCAACCCAAAATCCTTTTTTTTTTACAATAATTTTGGCTGTTGTACACTCTGGACTTCATCAAGAAACTGAAATATCCAGAAAAAGCATGGCATTCTTCATGTCTAGAACAATCTATCCCAGTAGATGAAATAAATGGTTTGGTTCAAAATTCCAATATGTATCACCTGAAAAAGGCTGGACTATACATTATGAAATATGACAGTAAAGATGAGGACAATAGTCTGAACAATGTAAATCATGTAAAAAGTGGGGCATTAGTTTTCTATTGTTATTAAGTAATAACTGATCCCTAAAAACTATTAAGTAATAAGTGATCCCTCAAAATTAATACTTATTAATGTCATAATTGTAAAAATATATTTAAAGACACAAAAGAATTTAGCAAAATATTTTAAATATTTTATTTTATGACATGGATAAATTAGGAGATAAGTTAAACCTCCCAAAAGAGATCCTGGTATTAATTTGCCCCACATGACTTCAGTGAATAAAAGCAAATTTATTATTTTTCCATGTCAAAGTATAAAAAAAAATTTCAAGCATGACTTTAATGCTTCTATAGTCATAAGTAAAGCCTAAAAGAATCCAAGTTTATTTTATTTGTTTCTAAATGTACAAAACCTGTACATTATTGTAGGCCAAAAAATGTTTATTGATTGACCTTGAATATCAATGAAGGTAGATTTGGAGATAACATATTCCTTGCCAAGAGTAACATTGAATGAAATAATTTGTATGCTTGTCTTTCAAGCCAGTGATTGCAAAATAGATTCTCAATAGATACTTGAAAATGTGGCATTGTCAGATATGTCAATCAAAGCTGAATTACGGATTATAAAAACAAGTTGGAAATAACACTCTGAAATTTGAGTGAGAGAGGTTGAGCAGAAAAAAAGTGTTGGGTTTTTCTTGAATTCTTTGAACCTGAATATAATTTGGAGGTTGTATTTGAAAAGTTAAAAGTGAAAAACATTATGTAAGACTAGCTACTAAAATTAAAAATAAATGATATCAAAAGGTTGATTAGGTTAGTTCTGGTTGGTTGATTTTACATGTCAGCCTTCATTTGGTTATTTGCATTTTATCTGAAGTTCAAACTCATTATTCAGCTACCAGGCTAACTGTTACTTCATGCGGTGGTATCTAGGCTCAGTAAGGAAAAAAAGAAACAAGTAATGATCAACTATGCTCCCAAAGATTGAACTCTTCATTCTTGCTTAACAAATATTGATGAATCACCCTGTCCCATCTATTAGTTAAAAATAAGCCTACCCTTTTCCATAAGAACTAACAATTTGTTTAGTAAAAAGATTAAATTGCCTCTGAAATCTATTTCATGCATTAAACAATCTCTATTATTATCTAGATTATTTTTGCAAAATAAATTTGTGTTTTTTATAAAACAGTGGCAATTTTATTATAAAATTTTCAAGCAATCAGACAAGAGAAAATCAAGACACTAGAATTTATAGTAAAGATTTTACCAGACAATCAGTCCTGACTTGGCATCTCAACTTCAGTCACTTTCTCACTGACATGACGTGGCTTCCTTCTGTCTTTTCTATAAATATTTTCATGGCAACTGCTTTGATGAGGTTTTTTTCTCTGGTTCCATGAACACATGAATTTAAACATGCTCCCAGGCAAAACTGTCAATTGATTTGAAATGTCTTAGATTGCTTGATCATAAATGATTTTATAGTCTAAACTAAATTCATGGTTGAGTGGTCTAAGATGGTCAGATCAATTGACAGCTACTCCTGTGTTGTTAGGGGTCACAGGTTCAAATCCCATTAAAGGACATATATTTTCTTAACAAAATTTTTCAAAAATATTCAGGCTGGTAGATATTTATAAATATACTGTTAAATTAAAAACAGAACATCTACTCTAATGTAGGTATCTATAAAAAATAATGTTAAAAAAAATAAATTAAAATATGTTAGTTGTTAATCCATTTTATAAATGTTTCAGTGACATTCTGTTTTAACCACACATACACACACACACATATATTTATATGTGGTGTCCCCTATAATAACATTTGAAGCAATAAAAATGTCAGATTAGATTAAAAATAAATCCAAAGAATTCTTTAGAAAAGTTTTTATTTACTTTTTGAATACAAAACTGAGCAGAGGTGGATGTTAAAGAATAATAATAATAATAATAATAATAATAATAATGTGAGTTGGAAAACAGAGTTTTGCTTGCTTTAACATTCTTTGTAGCAGAGCAATAAAGCATGCTGGATAAAATGGTGGTTTCTCCTACAAAAGGGGGACACATGTTTTATCTCACTCTTAGAAAAAATTTCTTTATTAATATTTCATTTAATGTATAGGTCAGTAGATGTAGTATATATTCTTTAAAATATAAATGAAGCATTTATTTAAAACACAAATTATTCACTATAATAACATTTCAAGTAATTAAATAGAGTCAATGTATGCACTACATGTCTTACTTTTTTCTAAGATAAATAAATTTTTGGATAATATGAAATTTGGGATATTATTTTAGAAGTATAAGTAGAGAAAGCTCTTGTTTACTTAAAAGATGAAAAGGCAGTGAATTAATTGCTTTCTTCTATTCCCTGAGCATGAAAGAAAAAACAAAAGAATAGTGGGGTGGGGTCAATCCAAGATACGCAGAGTAAAGTAGAATATTTGTTACTTGCTGTCCGGCATTATTAAATCATATCATTGCACTCAGAATATTTGCTCCTGAGGTATAAATGTTTTTATTATCCCTGATCAAATATGACATCCACCACTGGCCACTCCATATTCAAGCTCAGTCCTCTCTGCTGACCATGGAGGTAATTGCTTCAACCCAAGCAAAAAAAGAATAAATTTTGCCAGTTATTCCAACTGGCAAAATTTATTCTTTTTATAAGTAAAAAGTACAACTTTGAAATTTACTTTTTAAATATTTAAAATTATTTTAAAAAATTATGTAGGTATCTTCAAAGATTCACTAAAAAAATGAGCATGCCCAATGAAAAAATTTCATAAACTTAATAAAAACAAAGTTTTATGGTTAAAATCTTTATCTTTATTAAGAGAAAAGACCAAAGGTTTTTTTTATTATTAAATTATATTTAATGCTTTTTAGAATCTACTAAGTTTTGGTCAAAAATTTTATTTTTTTTGAGTCAGCAGGTGGTTGTAAATTTGAACTAGAAATTCCAATGCTTTTTTATGGTGAAAACACATTGATTTGGAAATTCTTGCAAAAATCAAATAATAGCTGAATTTCAATTAAACTTATAAAACTTATTCATAAATTAATTAAATTATTTTCAAAATTTTTTCTTTATTTTAGAAAATCTTTGTAAAAATATATGTGTGTGTGTGTGTGTGTGTGTGTGTGTGTGAAAAAAAGTCACACACACACACACACACACACATACACATTCTGTGTTGATAAAATCAGCACATTTCATCTCCCCTCTTACTTATAATCATCTACTATAATAAAATACACGTTTTTCAGCACTAAAGCAGTCAGAGCTTCATAAGTTGTTGCTATATTACACACACACACACTTATTTAATTTTATGAAATTTTGAGAAATTCTTTTTTGTAGCACTTAAAGTTGATATTAGTTATAATGACAAGTCATTGGAGAATTAAATCATTTAATAAAAACCAAAGTGGGCAGCAAGGAATGTCATTGTTATTTTAATTGCAAGTATTATAGAATCAAAACAATGATGATATACAGTATGAGTGGATGACAGTATTTCTCGTGTCTGATATTTTGTCATTCTAAGAACAAATGGATAACCACTGGCAATTGGAACAATTTGATTACAGCTTTGATAAGACTCAAAAAATCTAAGAACCATCTGAATTCTGTAATTGCCTTGAAAACTTTTGGCCAGTGAATTTATATTTGATCAATGGAAAGCAGATTGAATTCCGTTACATCAGAAGTTAGGCAAGCTATGAAGAACACTAGATGACATAATTCAATGCCAAATGAACAAATGTGAATTAGTAATGTTTTACAAATTATTCTTTTTTATGCAAATTAGTTTCTAATTTTTTTTAGTTTGGTATTAATTTACACTCTATATATTTTGAGACATGAGACATTTTCATTTTCTTTCAATTTTTAACATTTTTGGAGTCATGTATCTTTCCTTAGGAAAGGAGTAATTCTTTCAGGAATGAAGATATTGTGAAAAATTCAGGTACAGATTTATATTTTGATAAGATCCAATAGTTACACTCAAGAATTTTCCTAAGTTACTTTCTCTTTTAATAAGTTTGGTATCCTTTAGATCAAAGTTGCTGAATTTATTTCTATGTATAACTAATGCATTTGATAAATTGTTGTGTATAAAATCCCTTTTGTGTTCATTGATACATTTTTTTTTTAATTTTTGCAAATTTTCCCAATTTATTGTAAGAAGTTCTTATTTTATCATTGCTATGAGTTTTCTTTTTTTTTTTGGTTCTGATCATACCAATGATAGTTCTGGATGTAGTTGTAATTACTTTGATGTTGTTTAGATTAGATAGCTTGTTTTGGATGGTGTATGTTATGGAGTTATATGATTAGTTATGTATCTGTTTTTATCCAGTTTATTGTTGTTAATAATGTTGTTATCTTTTTTTCAGTTGTATATTCTGTATGTCTTTCACTTAAAATTGTGGATGAAATAATAAGGATATTGGAAACTTTTAAAAGTGTTTTCTATGTATATTTCTTCTTTGGGTAAGTATTGAGGCTGCACACTTTTAGAAGCTCTTAAATAGAATCCTATAATTATTCCTGATTTGATCTTGTTAGAGTGGTGGGAATAAAAATTGACCAGGGTATTCTTATTGGTAGTTTTTTATTAAGCCTCAAACTGAAGTTCATTATTATTTTTGTGCAGCATGATATCTAGGAATATATATATATATATATATATATATATATATATATATATATATATATATAGGGAGCATAAGGTATTTGAGGACATACCTTTTTTTTTTAATATTGCTGCATTTTACTAAACTTTATATCTTTTTTTTTTTTCAGAAAATAATTTGTCAAATACTCAGCTTACTCAAGAAATGAAAAGGTATACTGAAATTGTGGCTAAGATGCTGAAAACATAGTGATTCAGAGACATGTTGATTTTTAAAAATCACCAGATCTTTCATTTACAAAGTTCATAACAAGTTAGAGATTGATGATAGAAATAAGATATAATTAAAAAAAAAGGAAATAACCAGTTTTGCTCCTGCTCTTCAAAGCTTTTAATCAGGAGAAAAAAAAAGGGTAAAATACAATAAATAGCAAATGATTGGTGAAATAGAAAAAAGTACTAATGATAACAAGCCCCAGCAAACAATCACCCTGTTTGCAGAGAGAAGGTTTGCAAGACCTGATATACAGTGACACTAATACTTTTAAATGAAATAAAGATTGTGACTGGGACAAAACAGTAAACCAGTCAACACTGAATTCAGCTACACATTTTCTGTTCTTTATAAAGTGTTCACCAATTGAGTATGCATAGGTATTTGAGACCAGTTCATTTGAAACCAAGGTATGATTCCTGATTTTACTTGGCATGCATTGTTTTATTCTTGCTGGGTAGTCCTCCTTATGTAGTTAGCTCTGTAACTACAATTATATTCATATATAACCAAATTCACTTGATGAGTGGGAAGCACATCCTTATGAATAGAATTATGAATAAGATATAAGTTTTATTTGATAAGGAAAGGTCAATTTATGTCAGAAAAGTAAAAGAAAATCACTTAATCAGATTCAAAAGATTTTTAAACAAACTTAAAAATCCAGTAATAGATATGATTTCATTTTTCTCAGACAAGAAAAACTTTGACGAAAATCAAAAATTTAACAGAAAAAATGACAGACAGATATGTTTTTTGGTTTTTTTAATTATTTCACCCCAAGCAAGATGGTACTGCCACTTTTGTGCAGGGGGTTACATGAAAGAAGAGTGAAAGTTTAAGCAGGAGAGCGAAGAGAAAGACAAACCAGTTACAGGGGGTGTTGGAGAAAGGGCAAGAGAAGGATGGGAATACCAGTATGAAGACAATTGCAAGGGTAGAGTGAGTAAGTAAAAAACCAAGATACATGAGGTGATGGAGAAGGACTGGAGTCAAGTGGACAAGAGATGGGAATTGACACTGCAGTTAAATTCTTGGAGACTGTAGCCATCAGGTAAGCAAGTATACAGAAGGAAGTTCTACAGAAGCAAAGTACAAGAAAGGAAGCTGCTGGAGAAGTGGCGGCTGCCTTTAGTTGATTTAAAAAGGTGGGATCTTGTTGCCAGTCTTGTTGCTCGAATAAATTCTTGTGGAGAGGGCATCAGTGAGCTAAGATCGTTGGAGCAGCAGCCATGAAATTTTTTGTAGAATAGACAGAGGGAAGCCACATTCTGTTGGTGAGAAAGTGGCTGGAGTTGAGCTGCCAGGTCAGGACCGATCCTATTACAGATTCTCCTTTGAAGCCTATCGAGAACCTTGAACCTTTAGAAGTTCCAAAATTTTCTGCAACTGTCATGATTTTTTTGGATTGTCAGTAATGAAGGAAATGTGATGCCTCCTCATTTCTTTCCAGAAGGCCTTAGAGGTAACATTGCTGTCTACATTAAGGTTCTAGAAACAATTGTGCAGCTGTGGATCTACAGTGCACACAATGGAAGACTGTGTTTTAGAATATATAACTATAATTAAATAGTACTAAAAGATGGTAAAGGAGTGGGAGGACAATAAGAAAGTAAATAACATTACAGCATTGTTAAAAGTTGATAAGTGCTTTGGGAAATAGAATGGCTATAACATTAAATAACCCTAAAACTAATTTTAAATATAGACCTCAATGTAATATACCCAATGAAAAACTAGATAGGAAAAATAATATTTAAAAGAATTAGAAATGATTTAAGAATAATCTTAGAGATTAGCATACTGGAGTAGCAATTGATTGGTTAACTAAAAAGAAAAACTAAAAAAGATCTTCAGTGTTTGAATCTCTTTACAGATGAAAATTCAGAGTAACAGTCATGGATCAGTGGCTTTAGACAGATTCTTGGTTCTTATATATATATATATATATATATATATATATATATATATTTGCTATAATCTATAAACCTATCACTTTTAATTAATTATATATACCTTAAAACTAAACTTTACTCTTCCTTTATAGTATATATTTATTTTCACTACTAATCATCTATTATCTTCTGTTTTTAAAATTTAACTTCAATTTATCGCATCTATTTTCTTTAAAATAGATTTTTTATGTTAACAAAACTCTTTGATATGAATATTTTATTTTTTATTGCTCTTATTTTTTATTTTTTCAACTCTAATACATTAGCTACTGTCTTATTCCTTTCCTTTTTAAATTTTTGTTTGCTATGGCTGCACTTTGCATCAATTTTTGTGTGTCTTCACACACAATTCATTTAAAATATAATAACCTCCAACCCCACTATAATCATCTAATATCATTGCCATTTTTATTTTTAGTTTAATTTTGTTATTTTAAATCTCCTTATCAATATATATATGAACAAGTAAATTAACATTTTACTAGTTGATGATGGTGTATTGAACACCAAAACTTAATAGCTTTTGAGTTGCAGTATGCTATAATAATAATAATAATAATAATAATAGTAACAACTATGGTCTACTTCTGCATTAAGCACTTTTTAAAAATAAATACCAAACTGTGGAATATATATCAATTAGTTTAAACCACATATTTTTATTATATATATGTCTACTAGGTTAGCAACCTGTTGTAGAAGCCTGCTCAGGCACGTTTGTATATGTTCAATACCCATGGAGCTCACCTGTAATTATACTGCAATTATGCTGAGTGGACCTTAATTACAATTTATGGAAGAGACTACATCATCTGACATGATTAAAATCTCGGTCATGATGACTTGTGACTTCATGCTAGCACAACCATCAATGGTTTCTGAATGGTTCTGTCTACTCAGTTTCACAAGGCTTAGTAACCTAAGCCATGGTTTAGCTTTTAGGCACTTTCCAACATTGCTGTACACTAGGATCTCCTCCCTAGGCTAATAGCATCAAGAAGCCACCTCTCCAGTAAATAAACTATGGTGATATTCAAACTCAGATCAGAAATAATAACTAACTCACTTGTTAGCTATTGTGGCATGTGGGGGTTTCCTTACTTTGCTTGATTCAGCAGTAATACCAATGAAAGTAATCAGTAGGGAAAAAACAGAAAGTCCCAGAACTCATAAAAAATAATGATTGAGGCCTATTCAGTTTGTTTCTTGAGTTTTCCTTTTCAGTGGCCACTAACTTCAAGGATAGCTTGAAGAACTACTCACAACTCTTGCTGAAGAAGCCTCGTAGCAGTCTTGGCAGCTTGAACCATGTAGGAACAAGCATAGAAATTTCCCTTCAAGACACCTACCCAAAGGAAAAACCACTCACAACGCTTGCTGCAGAAGACCCATACCAGTCCTGGCAGCCTGAATCAGAGATTTCTAGTTTCACGTGGGAACAAGTGGAAAAATATCTCTTCGAAACATCTACTCAAGAGAAGAGCTCTGTTAACTGTGAAGCCCATTTTTTTTTCCTGTAAAAAAATCACTATTTTGTACTCTCTTTCAACCACAAATAAAATTATTTTGAGCCCTGGGTTTGTTCATTCCACTCTATACACCACCTAGCACACACACAAGCAACTAAGAAAATCCCAACACTTATGGTCAGAAAGCAATGTTGTAACCAATTGGCCATTCTTGCTATTACTTAATATAAGTGGTTTAACTGATTGATATATATTCCATAGTTTGATATTTACTTTTAAAAAGTGCTCAATACAGAAGTTGTAACCAATTGTGCCCATGTGTGTGTGGACATTGTATAGATGGCCACTCATATCCAAGGATACTTGTCTACTAATGCAACTAGCTAATCCCCGTTGCAGACTCCTGCTCAGGCACATTTGTTTGTTCAACACCCACAGAGCCCATCTGTAGTTTATAATGCAACTATGCTGAGCAAACATTAGTTAAAAGTTTATGGGAGAGAGTGTGTTATTTGGCATGAACAACAGTCTGAACAAAGCCAGTACACTTAACCCTCGGTCACAATGACTTGTGACTTCAAGCTAGCAAAAACATTGATGGCTCCCATAGGGTCACATCTACCCAATTTCAATCACAAAGCTTGGTTTTCAGGCATTTTTCAAAAGTGCTGCATGCTGGGATTACCTCTTCCAGACCGATAACATCAAGAAGTTACCTTCCTGACAAATCAACCATGGTGAGATTCAAATCTGGGCCTCATGGTCAGATAGTGAATGTTCTAACCACTCGTCCACATGCCCAATATATATCTTTAGATGAAGAGAACTAACAGGTCTAGAATCCTGAGTTCTCTGGCATTTACTTTTTCAAAAAGTGCTCAATACAACATAAATTGTAGAGCATAATATAATTAAATTTGTTTTTTATTTAAAATTAATTTACATTGCAACATGGAAATTTCTATGTTTCAAGATTTTGCCTTGTCATCAGGCAATATTGAATAATTGTGGTGAAAATGATACATTTGAAATGTAGAAATGATACATTGGAATGTAGAAAACAATATGTTTGTTATTTAAAAAGTTAAATATAGACAGGGAAGACAGCAAAAATTTAGATTTTATGTGCGTATTTAATTTAACTAACCAGAATGAAGTTAGACTTTTAAATTTGAAAATATAGGTTATATGTTGGGGGATACAGGGTTTTTTCTTTCAAGCTTAACAGGAAAGTGTCATTTTCTTCAGCTAGAGTCTAGATTGCTTTTCTCCAGTGTGATGTTTACATTATCGTTACAAGGTTATTTTCTTAGATTTCTATGTTGAATGTCCGAGCAATTTCTCCGGCGGCCAATCTCCATGCTGTAATGTTACCGGGGGTTGGTTGAAAAAGTCAAAGTCTCAAGCTGGGAGTATAAGATAAACTATTGAAGGAACGAACTTCCACAACTTGGATGAGTTTAATCGATGCTTTATTTCATTCAGAATGAGTCTTGCAGTTGGGGAAGGTGATGTGACACTCAGCTCTAACTCTAATTAATGGAGATCAAATGCCAAACCGACCGACTCAGACAAACGGTGTTTCCCTTCTTCAGTGTGCCTGGCACACATAGCTACTTCAAGCACACGCCCGGCTGAACTCATCGGCTCGGAAAAATCACTTGTATTTATATTGAAATAATCGGAAGTCCACTAGACCAATGGGTTAAAACAAAAGATAAGTATTGGTGACTGTAAGTCCGAAAATTTCAAGGTACTTAAATTTTGCTTCCTTTGATGTGTAAACATCCCGCAGACATCCTATCTGCACTCAGCCTCCAACAATGTATTTTCCAGGATTTTTTCATCTTTTTATCTTAACAGCCATTGGATATTTTTATAGCCCTAGCACTGTACCAGTAACCAGGCGTTTTTTTATTGCCTGGAGAAAGGGAAAATTTTATTATCTTTTCTTTATTTCCGTAATGTGTTGTCAAGATACAGTAAAGACAGTAAAAACACCTAAAATCTATTTCCTAAACATTTATCTTTTATCACATCAAATCACTTATTTTATTGGAAGACTGGTAGGATTCAACAGTAATCTGATGCCCTTTTCTCTTCCACAAAATTTATAAAAGATAAAGCGTTTATTTATTTTTTTCCTTTTCCTTTTCACTTAGTACTTTTGTTAAACAAAACACATGTGTGGTGGTGTTTTAGCGTAAAACTGAAGACAGAACAAAACCTCTTTACTAGGCTTTACCGAACTAATTTCACAGCCAATAGCAAAGGCAAAGGCAAGTAGTAAACGCAACAGTAAGTAGTAAAACACAAGAGCATGCAGTAAACGCAAGAGCAGGTAAACAAAATGCAGAAGAAAGAAAAGAACTCAGCCTTTTAAAAGGAAAATGAACGTGTGCAAAATCACGTGCAATAGAAATTTTTACTTTAACGAAAATATAACAACATGTTTTTAAACTATTTTTCTATTCTTAACCATTTTCTATTCTTAATCTATTATAATAAAATACATATTTTACAAATCCACCTTAATATACGCCTAGTTATCATGTTACATATGTATCCCAGCCATTTTAAAAACAAAAAAGAATGAAAGAAAACATTTTTTTTATTTTTGATCTGACTTAAAGAGACTTTTGATATGATTAAACTTTTTAATTAAAAAACATGACACTTTCTTGTTAAGCTTAGTTACAGTTTCTGGAAGAGAGCCTGTTATCTAGCATGAACAACAACCTGAACAAGGCCAAGACACTCAATTCCTCGGTTACAATGACTTGTGACCAAGCTAGCACAACCATCAATGGCTCCTAAAAGAGAGCCATCTATCCAGTTCCACTCAAAAGGCCTAGGTCAATCCATGGTATGGTTTTCAGGCACTTTCCAAAGGTGCCACATATTGGGATTGCCTACTCCTCAAGAAGTCACCCTCCTGACAAATCGACTATGGTGAAATTCGAACTCAGGTTTCATGGTCAGAAAGCGAACGTTCTAACCACTTGGCCAAGTGCCCATAATTATGTATGAACATTATGTATACATACATACTTACATACATACATGCAGAATTTCCCTCCATTTTCATATTTTTTGCACGTCAGTTATTTTCAAGTTTAGTTATTAAATAAAGTCTGAAATCAATCTGAAGCCCATCAGTGTCATTTCTCAATAGTACATATCCCACAATACCATGTTGGAGTATTTCCTTTATGTATTTCAAATAAATTTCAAATAAAGAAGATTAAAGACAATGGTTTCTCTTCTGTGTATTATATCAAGACTTCCTAATTATATTTGCAGCTTCCAATAAAATGTTTGCTTGCTCATGTCTTTTTATCGAACTCTAAAAAGGAAATAATGCTGTTAATATGTTTTATAATTGCATTTTAAAAAAAATGAAGAGAGGTAAATAATTAATTACCAAAAGCATTTTATGAAAAATATATATAAACACACACATCCACACAAACTCATACATTAAATTAAAAAAACAAACACAAAACCTTTTTGGTATTAATAAAGTAAATTTATTTAAAACTTCATAATTTGTGCTTAGAAACAATATATACTTTTTATCTTTGAAACAATTCTAATAAATTTTTGTTCTTCATCAAAATCAAGTCATATACAATAAAATACTACTTACAGCAATGAAACAATTCAGTAACAAATAAAATCTTTAAAAAATAGTTTTTAAATATTGGTAAATTAATTATTTACCAAAAATAAAAGTCCTGTTGAAGTCATTCACTCTGTATTGAATGTCCAATGTTCTTGGATTAGAGATCAATCTTCAGTTACTGTCATATTGCAAAATGTCTTTTTAAAAACAATTTTTTTCTTTTATTTAACATTTTAGAATTCATTCATAAAATATGATTTGTCATTATTACATTCATGGAATCCTTTCAAATGAATAACTCTTTAATTTTTAGAAATTTGCTAAGATTGAGAAATTAAATACTAAGTTACACCTGTCTATACTTCTGAGATGTAGTATTTACATTATTTACATTGTTCGAACTGTTGTCCTTATCTTTATTGCTATATTCATGATATTTCAGCCATTGTTTGCTCCAGCCTTCTTCAGGTAATTAGAATTTTGAACCAAACACTTTATTTTGATCACTGGGGTATATTGTTTTCATTCACAAACCATGCCATTTCCAGATGTCTTAGTTATCTCCCCTTAACTCAACTCTTTAAGTTATTTGTTGGGGTCAAGTCACTGGATCTAACCAATGCTTTTATCCACCAGGCTATGTGTCCTTGAGGAAAATGACCAAAACGTTGTGAATATGGCAATAAAGATGAGGACAACAGTTCAAACATGACAAAGAATGTAAATTACACTTTTTTAAAATTGTTATATGAATTAATGCTATCTGTGAAAATTGTACAGTACATCCTTGTAATTTGGGGATAAAATACAAATTATTCTTATAAAAAATAAATAAACATTAACTAATTTGTCTTTTGATAATTTATTAAAAGATTTTTACACGATTGAAAAGCAGTATTATCATTAATCTTCATTAACTTTTTCAAAGCAAAAGTCAGTATGCCTTCTGAAAATATTCTCTTTCTGTGTCTTTATTACTATTGTAAGTCAGAGTTCAAAAAACCTTTTTGATAGTAGGTTGGATTAGTAATGTTTTGGGGGCTTGTGGGATAAAGCCAAGTTAAAATAAAAACATGGATATAGTCATTGTCAGCTTTCTCTTGTATCCAAGAATACAATTTCTTCTCTACTGATCACTTCCCTTATGATGATGTTGTTGATGACTATATTCACCACCCAACATGCAGGTTCATGACTAGAAGCTTCCATTTTCGCCAAAAACCTATTTTCCTCACTTAGAATCAGAAAGAGACAATTAAAAGTAGTTAGGTCAACAATGAGGAAAGACAGTGTTGAGATATTGATACTCACAGGTCATAAAAGAGAGAGAAAGAGAGAGAGAAGAAAATTGCCTCAATAACTTTTTCTATATATCTCTATGACTTCACACCCAATCATCGTCAGCTTCATCTCATATCCAAGAATTTTTAAATTGTTTCCTTTATAATTATGCCATTGATAACTACATTCACTGCTCAACGTACAGGTTCAGGACTAGAAACTTCTATTTTCACCAAAATTTCCTGTCATCCATTCTCTATCACAATTCACATTACAAGAACTGGTTGAGGGGGTGAAAGAAAATCAGAGTAGAAGAAAGTGCCAATGGTATGAATTTGTTTAAAGTGGACTTCAACTTGTCAGGAAGTAACCCACACATGTAATTTCATGACTTTCCTCTGAGGCACATGCAGTGTCCAGTTATTAAACTGCAACAGATGTCGCTGACTATTATAATTTTGAGTGGTGCCTTCTGTAGCATGTCCATCATGCATAGCCCAATTTGTCCACTAATCCAACTATTAAGTTCTATGGATATATTATATATGTACAAAAGTAGCGTAACACTATATTTTTTATTTATTTTTAAGCATATTGAATATTTTCCATTATGATTAAACAATTTTGAATATTATTCTTTTGGCAATAATGGTTTAAACTTTCTGCTTCCTATCATCAAAATTGACTGCAAATGTTAATCAGCAAAATCTAACCTATATGCAGATTTAGCATATTTTGTCTTTTTTTTGCATAAATATGTTGTGCTCAATGCAGAAGCTGTTAGGCAAAATATTCTGAAACAGAATACTGTCCAACTTCATGACACCTGAATTTTTTTTTAACCAATCCAGAAAAATTTACCTGTATAGAGTGCAACTATTCACCAAAATACATGATTTTTAACCTCTTCAACAAAGCAATTACATGTGTATAGTGCAATCCCCTATTTTTGCAGAATAAAATTGATCATAAAAACTTGCACTATACTCAAGTATACACAGTTTTCTTAATCTGATTGTTCATTTGTAAAATTTAGTTAACATCCCTTTCCACCTTGTATTTGTCATTGGATTTCAGGTTGATCACGTCTAATTATAGACTTGATAGATCATTAGTTATGCATAAACAAAAGAAGACATTTTTTTATATTATACACAATATTGAAGGAAAAAACAATATAAACATTTTTAAACAATAGCATATGTTATATGGTTTGTGGGTTAGCCCATAGCTTAGATAGTTGAAGGACAAGTTTGTCATCAGCAATATATATATATATATATATATATATATAAAATTTGCAACATAAGTATGCTACAATATCACAACAAAAGTAGCTATTTTGTTTCAACACTTCTTGTGTCTTATAGTGTTTTTTGAATATGGAATTTTATTCCATCCATACCTACCCTATACATATATAATGATAAAAATATAGTTTTAAAGTATGCTATATTTACGGGTTAAAATCCTTCTTATCAGAAATAGAGTGTATCAAATATAAAAGTGGACAGTGAAGTCAACATCTTGAGGTAACAGTCTGTTTAATGCTTAAATGCAATCTTCAGGCATAAAGATTGCATTTCAGCATGAAACAGACTGTCGCTGCTGAGTGTAGACCTCAATTTCCACTTATATATATTATACACACACACACACATATATATATTAGAACCTATTATATATTACAGAACAGTTCGCAGATGATTGCAACAGCTAGTGCCATGCTGTTCAATAAAGAGTCATGAAAAGCAAAACCAACTGTCAGAAATCTGAAAACAACACAGGAAGCAGGCGGAGCAATCTGAGACCTTCTTTCCACATTCCAGCTTTGCCTGACACACCTGCAGAAGAGAGTATTAGCCTGCAAAGCCATACCAGATGCTGTTCATAAAAGGACTGAATTTTGACTAAACAGGCTGCTACCATTACCTCATGAGATAAATAGTTGCTTATTTAACCTTGTTTGTGCAACAAATAAAGTTTTTAAGTTCTATAAAAAATCTAAATTAGGCTAAAAATAAAAAGATGTAAGAAGAATATTAGACTATTGTCACATCTTTAGGGAAATTCAAACTGAATATTTTATATAAATAAAGGGCACAGCTCAAAATTCCCTGAAGGTTACCTGGAATGACAATCACCTAACAAAGATGAGGTCAATAATCCACCTTTAATTAATGATATCTCCTCATCCCAGAAATTAAGACAAAATGAATAGTAAACTTAAAAACTTTCTTAGGATAAAAATACTGAAAATATTACATACAAGTCATTTATCAATCTATAGGTTAAAACCCTGGAGTTTTTAATGATTTATAGTAATTTGCAGTACATATTAGAATATAGTGATCATTACACACATTATAGGGGGCTATATTAATACAGAGATCTTTTTTTATTGGAATCAATGAAAAAGTTGCTTAATTTTATGTTGGATTTTATAATTTCTACATTCAAATTAAATTTATAAAAGATCAATCCAAATTTCATGTTTAAATAGATTCTTGCTGCCAAAATATTTTATTTAACAGAGACATAATTATTACCATATTATACTTGAGGATAGGTTGCACTATTTTTCACCAAAATTTCAATAAAGATCAGGTGTGTGACTCAACATCATAGAGGCTGTGGCATATCAGTAGCCAAGGTGAATAAGCGCAAAGGAGAAAATTAATTTTCCCCAACATATCAATTTTGCACAATCACCTCTTCCAACAGATAAAAGTGCTCTATCAGCAGTGCTCATATTTAATCTTCTACCATCAGATTTATGACAAAAATATTTATGAATAGATGTGGTTTGGCATTATGTAAAAATAATCATATTGCTCAAAAAGTGCAAGAAGAGATTGATGAAGAAATTCATAATTCTGTAAAGTTTGTTCTGAAGGAGTGTAAAATGTTTGAGTTTTCCCCAGAAAATATAACTAATTATCAAGTTTTTAAAAAAAAAATGTGTCTTCACTAATGCCATGGGCTGCAATGAAGATGATGGGATGCATGAGGATTTGGTATGAATGAAACAGAGAATGAGGATGGAGATGAACATATAAGTGATGATGAAGTGAATGACTACTATGACATGTCCACTGATCCCTGCACAGTAATTGGGAAACAAATGTAAAGAATGTCTGACAGGGATGATGACAACAAAAATAATAAACATTATTTATTTATTGTATGAATATATATATAGATATATATTTGTATGAATATGAAATAATATTATTTATTTACACTATTTATTTATTATATTATTATTAAAATGGTTGGCAATTGCCAATTGATTCAAACTTTATAAAATGGTGAATAATAAGGATTTCCTTATAGTTGGTTCACATATTTTAATAATTTAGTAAATGTTTATAAATTTACAAACAAAAAATTTTCTCATTTATTTCTTTATAAATTGGTAAATGATAAATACTGCATTTGTTCTAATTGTATTAGTTTTTAGAATGTTGTAAATATAAAATTATTCTTGTAAATGAACCATCTAATAAATAGTGTTTAATATTTTTGTTCTCAATTCTCAAGAACAATACTGATAACAAAAATAATAAATGCTATTTATTTATTAGACCCTTTATTTACACTATTATATTATTTATTGGCTACATTGGCTAAATGGTAAATAATAAGGATTTCCTTATAGCTGGTGATTTTTTTCTTTTCAGAACATGAATTATATGAAGAACTGTGTTCTTGATCAATCCAAATTATTACATTGGATATACTGCTACATGTTAACAAGAAGATTCACATTACATCTCTTTGACCATCAGATCCATTAGATTTTATTTAAATACATATGGAGACCTACAAAACTATATTTGTAATATACTCATAGATAATACAAATATAATAGTATCATTCACATGTAAAAAGGTTAAAAATAATGTAAGTGTTATTAATAAAAAAGAAAAAGACAATACCAAACAATATCAACTATGAACACAGCCACAATTTGCTATGTTTAGAAAATAAAACATTTCTATAGCTCTACATATATACTTAAAATAATCTATATATTCAGTTAAAAGTAAAATAAAATTCATCCTTGACAATGGCTAAAAGTATAGCTGAAAGTGTTTGGATAAATAAAACATTTCGACAATTTTTATTAAATTTATGTTCTGAAAAAAAAAAAGCATTATAAGATCACATGAAAAATTATATAAAAAATTTTAACCATAGCACCTTGTCTGTCAATTTTAACAAAACTTGCATAAAAGTGAGAGTGCTGCCTAAATACACACACACACATTTTTTCCTCACTGGTAGCATGACTCATGCTACCAATGAGAAATAAATGTATATTTATTAATATATAGTTTATAGCTCTGTTATATTGCATCAAGCACTATTTTATTAACACCAGCACTCACTGTGCAATATTATGTATTCATTTATTTATATATATAAGGCAAGGATGCATCTCAATCCTTGAATGCCAATCTTCCTTGAGATGGTGTCTTGATAAATGTATTCAGTGTACTGAGACTTGTCTCAAATCAAGAGATTCTCTGTCAATCACCTTGATTTGTATGAGATTAATGCTGGTCCTGACTCAACAAAAAACCAACTATGATGATACAATGATTTCTCCTTACCTTTAATCATCAGCAAGTTTCTTAGACTAAGAAATCCAAATATTGGATGTAAAGTTATCCATGAAACTCTGACATTATTTACACTATTTGGATGATTTTCCTATCTTTATTGCCATGTTTATAATCTTTTAGCTGCCGAACTCTCTAAGTTACTTGTTCACCACTGCTGTAGCCAGGTATTGAACTCAAAACTCTTTGTGCTGAGTTAAAGAGAGATGACTACATGGCATCTGCAAGTGGTATTGCACATGGAATGAGCATGATATACCCCCAGTGATTGAAATAAAGGGTTCAGTTCAAAATTCCTAGCACCTGAAGAAGTCTAGAGCCTACAGCAGCAGAAACATTGTAAACATGACAATAAAAACGAGGACAACAGTCTGAACAATGTAAATAATGTAAATACTACCTTATCTCAGAAGTATAGACAAATACTCATGAAACTCTGAAATCTGTTAATAAATATATATAAACATAATATTCAATTTTTTTTTTGTATGAACAGCAAAAAGTAAAGACAATTTGAGCATCCAAATACTGATGGATTATGTTAATGACTCTTCTCGAAGTTATAGGAAATCATAATATGAAGTTAAAACTCATTTTTTGTTTGGCAATATCAACTCTTAATTAGATAATAGTGTGTATGTATGTATGTATGTATGAATATATGTATGTATGTATATATGAATATATGTATAAAAATACTTGACTGTTTAGGTGTATTTTGAACGGTAACATTAGTTAATATATGTGTATGTGTGTGTGTGTGTGTGTGTGTGTGTGTGTGTACATATACACATATCTGAAAATAAGAATTAACCCCAAATCATAACATACCAGTATACTGTCTATTTGTTATTTTTTCATATTTTTTTAAAAATCTGTGAAACATGTCAGAACATGTTTCACAGATTTAAATAATGAATAATGGATATGCATTAGATTTCATGTATGGTTGGTAAGTATTATTTACTAAGTCTAGTATTATATCAAGGGAGTTTACTATTTTTAAATTAATTTAAGGTTTAGATATTTATATTCTGTGTGGATTAATTTTTCAATCTTATCAGTTTTAAAATGTGTGGAGTTTTGTACTACCATAAGGCCATTGTCTCTATATAATCCTATGTCATGTGTGTTAATATCATAGTGTGTGGTGTGGTAAAGCAAATAACCCAACAAGGTCAGAAGACTCTGCAGAGTCTAATGAACCCATTGTAATGTCAAATTGGTCACCTGAGTTATTCTTTATTCATTGTTCTTGGTTTTGGATAAGAACGGATGTCTTAGTGGTCATTATAATATCATATCCGTCCTTTGTTAAGTCTGAATAATGTATGGCAAATTCCAATGGTAAAGTAACAAGATCCTTGGAAATTGAAAGATAAACCAAATTTTGAGACCAATCTTACCACCAGAATCATCAACCTGACCAGGACAGAAATTGGAAAAATCAGTATAATTATTCTGGAAAGGATTAATAAACAAATCAAACACAACCACAGATTACTACAATGAACTAATACAATTGATGTCATCAATTAGTTTTGCAATATTAAAGATAAAACCAAATGTTCTTTATTCCAATTTGACACATTTGATTACTACCCATCAATTTCCAAGGGTCTTTTTTATGATAAAAACAACACAGATAATGATTTTTATGATAAAAACAACACAGATAATGATTCTAGTCCAAAGAACATCCAATGCCTCATCCCAGAATTTCAGACAAAAAAATATTGAAGTTTTTTTCTCATAATTCAGGATAGCAATTAAATAAGCATTCTGCTGAATTGTTTCAAAAAAGCAATTTACATCAAGAGACACAGACACAACCTTAAATGTTCTACTAAGTCCTTCATAACATTCAGTAACTTAAATAAAAAATGTTACTGAAAACATAAAATTTTGTTGAAATATTTCAATCAACATCCATACATCAAAAAACAAAAGTGATAAATTTAAAACTCCCTGCCTGAATTTATAACAAAGAAGAAAAGATCTTATTCCCCACCATTTTTGCCATTTCAAGTCTAACAAAATTAACAATATTGAAAATTAACAATAAAATTAACAGTAAGAGCCACAAAAAATACAATGCAGTGAAATAATGTATTCCTTGCATTAGAAAAATTATTTAAAGTACTACTAAATTTTCCTTCAAAAGTTTTCCTAGTCAAATTTTAAGACAAAATTTTCAAGATAACATATTACATATGTTTAATAAAAACATAAAATAAAAATTAAAATTGGCAATCATTTTTTTTTAACACTTTTTACTCTATTTGACAGAACCAAAACTTTTATAGCACTTTACCTTGTCCAACTGTCAGAAAAAAAAGCACTTGCAATACTTCATCTCCCCATTTTCTGGAAGTAGTACAATATTTCATATCTGTTTTTGCTACTCTAAATCTACTTAATTTGTTGTGAGGAGGGGTTGTCAAGCAGGTCATTTCCTCACCCCTGGATCAACTGATTATTTGTACAGGTTTATATTTATATTCAATAACGGGCAATAGGGTAGTACAATGTTTTTCATAGAAACCAAAATTTATGTTTCTATAAAAAAAAAAAGAAGAAAAAAAATGTTTTTATTATCCACTGGTGCACATGAGAGATATATTCTAAATAAATCTATTTTGTTCACCACTCACAGAAAACTTTAATTTAAATGAAAATTTACAATGAAAATGTATCAAGTCCTGAAAGAACAGACATTTTAGTTGAAATGGTAAGACAATAAAAGCATGATGATGAATTCAAAAATACAAGGCACTGAAGGAGATATCAAGTCATTTTCTACACAGATATTTTAAAAGGCAACAGATATAACAGTTCTTTCATCATGCTAGTAAAATGGTAAAACAGTTCTTTAGACAAATATGATAATTCAGTGTTATATAAAAATAATGCTATCTTTGTTTGTAAGAAATGTTATGTTTTTTTGTTTTTTTAATTAGTTAATAAATACTAATCTTAGAAAGTAGATTAACCCAAATACTAGTTTTGGTTTGACTTATATGTATAAAATCCAATACCCGATTAAAAAGTAAAAACAACTTCCATATTCTGGTTAAGATAGCATGTATAAAAAATATATAAAAAAAAATAGCACAAAATGCATTTTGACTCTTGCATCATATTTTACAAAACTATCAGTTGTGAGTTAAAAATTTCTGTATTTTTGAAAATATTAAATTACTTCAGATTAAAACTGGCAATGATGCACTTAAATTTTATAATTTTATTAAAACTTCATATTTCTTTTAATTGCTATCTCCATTCATTATCAGGTGACAAAAGGTAGATCGGTGTTTCCCAAACTTAGACCAGAAAATACTGCATTAGTGGTTAAATTAATTTTTATCCAATCATGTCTTTATAAAAATCATGATACTTCTTAATGGTGGAGTTAAGTGAAACTGCTTGCACTGTTAACATTAATATGAGACTTAACATGTTATTAACAGTGTGCAAGTCAATGAATAATATTTATAAACATTCCAAGATGTAAGCATCAAGAAGGTTTCTATCCCATAATAGTTGTTACATTTGCATATATATATTTTATACACTAAATGAAAGTATTAGTAAACAGAGACAGCAGTGGAATTCAACCAGTTCTCATGATTTGGTTGCTAGAATTACAGAAGTAAACTGAACCTGCTCCTGAAATTGTTGAAAAATAAGTATTTTTCCTGATCTAAAATATTATTTTCATGAAATAAGAAGTACTTTTTCAACACAATATTTGTCTTGAATTATCAGATGATTCTAGTGAGAAGGAACTGGTTCCTAAAAAAATTTAATCCCACTACTGGAAAGAGGAAGTAATTTTACAAAATTCACATTTTCAAGAAAGTTAACATTTATCAACAATTTACTTAAGTTATTGAGTATTTAGTATTTTTTGCTATGTATACAAAAATGCAACTATTTACATTGTTTGGACTGTTGTCCTCAACTTTGTTGCCATATTCAAATTTCAGTTGTTGGAGACTCTGGCCTTCTTCAGATGATTGGTATTACCAAACTCTTTATTTTGTTCACCTCTGCTGTGGCCAGGTGTTGAATTGTCACTGGATTACTTCAACCAACACTTATCTACTGAGCCATGTGTCCTTGGAGAGAGCCTTGGTACGTGGAACTAGAACAATCTACCCAAGTGGATGAAATAAAGGTTTCAGTTTAAAATTCCAATCACCTAAAGAAGGCCAGAGCATATAATGGCAGAGACATCATGAATAGGACAACAAAGATGAGGACAACAGTCCGAATAGTGTAAATAGTTATAATTATCTCAGAAATATAGACAGATACAAAAATGTGATTTAATCTTTGTAGATAGAATTTTGAAACTTCAGGGCCATAAATACACAATAATCTCAGATAAATTAATTTATAGTTACTGTTAACACTTTAATTTCAGTTTCATGCATAGAACTGAACTGAGAATATTAAACAGAATAAATACTTCTATTCAGTTACAAAACATTTGAAGTGTGAAGAATATAAAAAAAATTTTGTTATGAATTTATTTTCAGAAGAATTCAGGCCCTCAGTACAAGAAGGTACTTTCTGCCATATATGTGAAGATCAGTTAAGCATATCACTGTATTCCCCAAACCTTCCTCTATATGGAAAGCAACTTGACTGTATCATCAGGTACTCGCTAAAAGGTATAAATTCCTATGGTTCACAATGATGTCGAATACACCTCTACCTGACTGTGCAGGCTCATGCCAAGTGTTGGTGTAGAAGATACCTTCTGCCATGTCCAGGTACCATTTGTTTATGTTTTTTATACTATTAATATTTTTGTCTACTCATTATGGTTGTTATCTAGCCAGTAACAGTGTATAATGATTATCTTTATAACATGTCAGATTATTCATTTTTTCTCTTCAAATATTTTTTTATGAAAATTCATTAGAGTGTTTATGTGCAAGCTAACATTTGCCATGAAACATATTCCAAACCTTTTATCTGGTTTGGGGAACATATAGTTACTATCCTGTTGAGCAAAATTGCGCTGCAGTGGTACTCAGTTTTTGTTATACGTGTATAAAATATTTTGCTTCAAAATGCTACAAAGCTTTTCCATTGTAAGTGTTTGTATGCCAAAGTAGATGCTTTTAGCTTCCTTTAAAAAATTGAGTAGCTTATCTTAAATAGATCAAAAGTTACGGCATTTTGAATGTCGACAAACTTTAAACATGATTTTCTTGTCTTTTTTATTTTGCTGGGGAAAGTACCTACTAATTTTCTTTCTCAGTGAAAATATTTCTATTTTTACAAATGATTTAAATTGTTTTCTTAAATTATTTTTTTTATATTTTCTTAAATTATTTTTTATGGTATTTCATCCAACTAATTTTGAAAACATTTATATATATACAGCTCTTAAAACCAAAACATATTTAAAACGCTGAATAGACTTTTGGGTAAAGTCCATACATATAACAGTTAGCTATGGCTATGATAAACATTTATTGATTTTTTTAATTTTTTACTGATAGTTTACCCAATACATGACCCAAGAGCCACTCAAGGTAGTTGGTTATTGGTGAGATTGTAAGAGAGTGGAAAGTAAGAGATTATGAGGATGAGTAGGATAGATATCGAATAACTCTAGACTTAAAGAGAACAAGATTGTAGTTGTCAGAGAAGTGTCTTCTCAGGAGTTTGTTCCACAAAGTAACAGTTCTGGGGAAGAAGCTCTCTAAGTGGAAATTGTTTTTTATCAAAAGAACAAGAAGAGAATGTGGACAGTTTGCTACCATGAATACAGCATGGCAGGTCCTAGCTGTGAAGGTCTGAGCTTGTGGCATTAAGAAATGTAACTCATCTCATTCCAAGTAATATAGAAGACTGGCAACATTTTGTCTCTGAGATAAGAGTTGTAGTGTGGAAAATAATTCATCACCTGCAAGGCCTTGTATATATTTCCAAGTAATACTCACTAATCATATTCCCATGCATTGTGCTATAGGGAAAGGAGAGGCTTCAACACCCACTTTTTCCTGACACTAAATAGAAGACTAAATGTTTTCTTCATCTCAATAAGTTGTATCATTTGTCTAAAATCTTTCCTGTTATTAATGGTCAAAATAAATCAGAAAACCTTATTTTTCATTTTTTTTCAAAAACTTTCATTTCTAAAGTTTTTAATATATAAAAGATGTACCACATTTTTCAACTTACAGCTTGGAAGACCCACCCTAATATTGAAAAGAAATTTCTAATAAAAAAAAAAATTCTCATATAACAATCCATTCACTATGTGTCCCTCACATACTGGTGCCATGTATTGTTTACATTAATCACTCGTTCAATTTTGTTTATATGGCAATGACATACTAGTTCATAGTTAGTAAATATACTATACATCTTTCATTGTCCAAGGGTAGTTTTATTTTCTTAAAAATGAATTATGAATTTTAAAGATATGCATGTAAAAATATAAAACAAAGAAATAAATTTTATTCATCCTCAAATCCCAAAAACTTGTCACTGTTGGATTCATGTAAAAGCTCTAAACTATCATCTGCAGTCTTCAATAGTGTCAGTCATGTACAATAAATGATCCTCACTACCATCCATGTTACTCATTTTGAAAGACTTTATAACAATTTTAGTACTAATAGTATTCCAAGATTATTATTTTTGTACTAACTGCAACCCCCAAGTTTCTGTGTTCCATTATCCATGGACACAAGTCTCTCTCTAACTATGGCCATTTTGCTGGCACTTAACGTAAATTGTGCCTTGTCTTGTTTCCAACTTCACTCAATCCTTCTTCTTGTTTCCTCCACTGCTGAATTATTTTTTCAGCAGGCAGTGTCTTTATGCTGCTCTGTTACCATATTCTTTCACATATCATACAACTTGCAGCTTGTATTCGATAATATAAGTAAATCATTTTGATGAACTCACCATAGGTGATAATTTCTAGGACCAAAAAGCTTGTGTTACAAGTAACAGCTTGGTGGTAACTGATACATTCATCTTGAAAAATGCACACATTTTTCAGGGTATTTTTTTTTAAATGTGCATCTTGTAAGCCAGAGAATACGGTATATACAGAGAATGTCTAGAGGCTTCATTCCAGAAATTAAGTATGAATAAACAAAAAAAAAATTGAGTATTTAAAATTAAATAAAAAATAATGCTTACTGTTAGGATAATAGATTCAAAACAATTTTATGAGCAGATCAAATAAAAAATTTAGAATCTGGAATCTATAAATTTAACATCTGATTTACCCTTCAACCACCCTACTATTAACATCTGATTTCACCACCCTTCAACTGTTTTTAACATCTGATTTACCCTTCAACCACCCTACTATTAACATCTGATTTCACCACCCTTCAACTGTTTTTAACATCTGATTTAGCTTCCACTCTGCTATTCATATCTGATTTAGCCACCTTTCCAATTTTTTATTAGTACCAATATTCAGAGAGTGTAAAACATTTTTGGTTACTTATTTTAGTGTATCATTTTTACTTACAATTATTACCACATGAGGCAAACAATAATCAGTACATTATTTAAACAAATTCACCATAAATAATCACCAATACTTTTTATAGTCATCTATCACTTATTGTCAACTAAAACTGTTTTTACATTTACACAAGTAGCAAAATAATCATTTTAAGTAATGCCGTTAATAGAAATAAGTGCTATATAATTTATTGTAATTCTTATTTTATGGGTGCCATTATTTTCCCATATCTTTAAGAAATAAAAATATAAATCAAAATGACAATGATGTTAAGTTTCGGTTTTACTAAATACATTTAACCTCTTTCCAAGTTATTTAGTTGAAGAAGAATACATATTGTAGAGTGATGTATAATAAGCAAATATCACAAACCATTGTTAGTAAGTTTATTTTAAAATGAATATACCATGTTAACTTAGTTTCTTCAATTATTAATGTAACTGAAGTTTTCCATTTTTTTTTCTTATAACAGTCTAGTCAGCTTCAAACTTGGGCAGGTATGTATTTTATAATTATTTACAAATTATTTACAATTATTTACTGTTGTTCTCATCTTTGTTATCATATTCATGACATTTCAGATGTCGTATGCTTCAGCCTTCTTCAGGTGATTAGAATTTTGAACTGAACATTTTATTTCGTCCAGCAGGGTAAATTGTTCTAGTTCCACATGCCATGCCTCTTTTGGATATCTCAGTTTCAGTTATTTCCCTTTAGTAACTCAACTCTCTAAGTTCTGGCCAGGTATTGAACTCACAACTTTTTTGGTCAAGTTACTGGATTACTTCCACTTGGCCATGTATCCTTGGGGAGAAGCATGGCACTAGAACAATTTACTCCGACAGACAAAATAATGGGTTTGATTTGAAATTCCAATTACCTGAAGAAGGTGGGAGTGTACAATGGCTAAACATCATTATCATGACAACAACAAAGATGAGGACAACAGTAGACAAATCTACAGACAGATATGTTTTTTGTGTTGCAGGATATGTTTAAAGGCGTTTTATGTCACTTGTTCATATTGTTCACAATGTTTTGTTTTATTTTTATTTATTTGATCTCTGATGGTTGACAAGACATTCAATAATAATTTAAGTTACTTTCGTCTGATGTATTTGTCTGACCTCTTGAATCTCCCACCACACTTGCTGTGACGGGGGATGTGTAAAGAAATCCCTATATGATGGCTTAATACTTTGTTATATTTTGCTTAAAGCACTTGAGTTAGGTTTTTTTTTTCATTTCTAATTAAAATGAAAGATAAAAATGTCTTTTAAGGAAGAAAAACTTTATGCATAAATAAATGAAAAGAAATAAAGGAAAAATAACTGAAAGATGGAGAGAGAGAAAGAGAGAAGGAAACAAAGAAATAGAAAAATTGAAGAAAGATTTTCCCAGATTTTTTTTAATTTTATCTTACAGAATATAAAGTTTAAAACATTAAATTTTGTTAACTCTGTGATATATTAATTTATTACTACTGTTCTTGCATAATAGCTGTTACATTTAAATATAATAAATGTATATACAAAAGTAACAATTATTGTAGGACAGTGGCAATAATTCTTAAGAGGGAAATGTCAGAAAAGATATCAGCTTCATGAACATAGAAATAGTTTCTTATATCTTTCAATTATTCATTTTAAAACTTTCTTATAAAATAGATTTCTTTTCTAATTTTCTAACTTCTAAATTTTTAATTGTCTATTAATCATAATAGACAAAAAACATTGTTTTAATATAAGTTTATCAACTTTTATTCAGAAGAAATTTAAATTGGATAATTAAATAGATTCAATAAACAGATGAGGAATAAATGATACTCTAGAAATTTCAGATGAATTCTCTTCACTATATTGTCTGATGATATTGAAAAAATGTTTAGCAATAATAACAATTTTAATTAAAACATACTAACATCTCATCACCGTACCAACTACACTGTAATTTAATATATTTTCTATAAAGCATAAAGATAAAAATCAATTGCACACATTACTTATAGCAAAATTAACTCTTCTAATGCAGTCTAAGACCATCACAAATGACAAAAGTGAGATTACAATAGACCAGGAGTCAGTCAGTTAAGTGCCATACGTGATACACGCTTGGGCGATCACGTCTCCAAAGAGACATGACTGACTGGGCGGAAGATTATCCTGCAGTAGGTTGCCATTGCTTTCTACGGTAGACTGGTTGCTGACCAAGGCTATAGAGTCCAAGCTGTCCTGTTATTTAACCCATAACTGGAAGGAATAGACGGATTAATACCTTTCCCAAGGGTATTTGCGCATAAGTGAATTCATTGAATTCAGCTGGAATTCGAACTCGGCTCCCCGATTTCTTGTTCTAAGCCAATATCCACTGCACTACAACGCACATCCCTAACCAGGAGTGTTAGACCTAAACAGTTACAATGCCAACATCAATGCATTGTTTTAGATCTGACCTCTAAAGGTCAGCTATAAAATATAAAACAATGCATGTGACAAAAGTTAAACCAAAAGATATGCAAAAGGTTGATTTAGAAACTATATATATACAGAGAGAGAGCAACAGGCTTGAAGTATGGAGATCATGCCAACCAGACAAAGCAGATAGTCAACCCATAGCAGAAGGCAAGAAAAAGTAGGGAAGATAAGAATAGTATTTGATAAAAGTCTATACCCCACACCTCCATATATAAAATAAGACCCGAGCTATTTGTCTATACTTCTGAGATGAGATAGTATTTGCATTATTTACACTGTTTGACTGTTGTCTTCATCTTTATTGCCATTTTTACGTTTCATCCATTGTACACCAAGCCCTTTATTTTCATCACTGGGGTATATCATTCTCATTCCATGTGCGATGCTACTACTGGATGCCATGCAGTTATCTCCCTTTTACACAACTCTCAAGTTATTTGTTCACTGATCTATTCACTGGGCCATGTCCCAATGGATATAGGTGTTGGTTAGTTCCAGTGACTTGACCAAAGAGTTGTGAGTTCAATATCTGGCTACAGAAGTAATGAACAAATAACTTAGAGAGTTGAGTTAAAGGGAGATAACTACATGATGTCCAGAAGTAGCATCACACATGGAATGAGAATGATATACCCCAGTGATCAAAGTACAGGGTTCAGTTAAAAATCCCTAGCACCTGAAGCGTACAATGGCCAAAATATCATGAAAATGGCAATAAAGATGAGGTCAACAGTCCTAACAGTGTAAATAATGTAAGAGCCCAACTCTATCACATTTTCCCTGCTCATCCAGTGAGGCTACTTGTCTGGATTGTTTGAGTAATACTCATCCTTACATTTTATACACTCCACATTTTTCACATCATGAGAATATGTAAAGGAACCATGTAAAGGGGGCCTTATTGCACTGAAGAAAGTTTTTGTTTGCATTCATTTTTTTACTGATATGATTAGCACCCCACACACATGCACACATGCACACATATATATATAACCTGAGAATAGCTGAGATGATCATGATAACACACGGTTACTATGTAATACTTTCTAAATATCAATTACATTTTTTTTCATTTCTCAGTTTTTATTCAATCTATTATAAATTTGTAAAGTTTTGTTCAGGATTAAAAATTTTGGTGGAATATGCAGTTAAATATTAAAACAGTTAAAAAAAAATTCAATTCACTGCCATTAAGAACATCAAGTGAATAACTGATTTAACCAGTAGTAAATTAACATAAAATGGGAGAATAGTTTAGTTGAGAAATTATAATAAAACTGATAACCTATTTTATGGCTACTAGTTATATTGACAATAAGGATGAGAATGTTTCATTTCATAAATAAATAATTAAAATGCATGAAAATGTCTGATCAGTTTGGTATAAAATTGATCCCCAACTTCATGTATACTCCCAAAGATGAGGATATTAATTAAAATAAATCTATGGTCACATATTAATATGGAATCATTATATAATTCGAATAATATGGGATCATTATATAATTCGAATGAACCTATGATCACATTAATGAGATCATTATATAATTTGAATAAACCTATGATCACATTAATATGGGATCATTATATAATTTGAATAAACCTATGATCACATTAATATGGGATCATTATATAATTTGAATAAACGTATGATAACATATTAATATGGGATCATTATATAATTTGAATAAACGTATGATAACATATTAATATGGGATCATTATATAATTCGAATAATATGGGATCATTATATAATTCGAATGAACCTATGACCATATTAATATGGGATCATTATATAATTCGAATAAACTTATGATCACATATTAATATGGGATCATTTTATAATTCAAATAATATGGGATCATTATATAATTTGAATAAACCTATGATCACATATTAATATGGGATCATTATATAATTTGAATAAACCTATGACCACATATTAATATGGGATCATTATATAATTTGAATAAACGTATGATAACATATTAATATGGGATCATTATATAATTCAAATAAACCTATGACCACATATTAATATGGGATCATTATATAATTTGAATAAACCTATGACCACATATTAATATGGGATCATTATATAATTTGAATAAACGTATGATCACATATTAATATGGGATCATTATATAATTCAAATAATATAGGATCATTATATAATTCGAATAAACCTATGATCACATATTAATATGGGATCATTATATAATTTGAATAAACCTATGACCACATATTAATATGGGATCATTATATAATTTGAATAAACCTATGATCACATATTAATATGGGATCATTATATAATTTGAATAAACCTATGATCACATATTAATATGGGATCATTATATAATTTGAATAAACGTATGATAACATATTAATATGGGATCATTATATAATTCGAATAATATGTGATCATTATATAATTCGAATGAACCTATGATCACATTAATATGGGATCATTATATAATTCGAATAAACTTATGATCACATATTAATATGGGATCATTTTATAATTCAAATAATATGGGATCATTATATAATTTGAATAAACCTATGACCACATATTAATATGGGATCATTATATAATTTGAATAAACTTATGACCACATATCAATATGGGATCATTATATAATTTGAATAAACCTATGACCACATATTAATATGGTATCATTATATAATTTGAATAAACGTATGATAACATATTAATATGGGATCATTATATAATTCAAATAATATGGGATCATTATATAATTCGAATAAACCTATGATCACATATTAATATGGGATCATTATATAATTTGAATAAACCTATGACCACATATTAATATGGGATCATTATATAATTTGAATAAACCTATGACCACATATTAATATGGGATCATTATATAATTTGAATAAACGTATGATCACATATTAATATGGGATCATTATATAATTTGAATAAACGTATGATCACATATTAACATGGGATCATTATATAATTTGAATAAACGTATGATAACATATTAATATGGGATCATTATATAATTCAAATAAACCTATGATCACAGATTAATATGGGATCATTATATAATTCGAATAAACCTATGACCACATATTAATATGGGATCATTATATAATTTGAATAAACCTATGACCACATATTAATATGGGATCATTATATAATTTGAATAAACGTATGATCACATATTAATATGGGATCATTATATAATTCAAATAATATGGGATCATTATATAATTCGAATACACCTATGATCACAGATTAATATGGGATCATTATATAATTCGAATAAACCTATGATCACATATTAGTATGGGAGCATTATATAATTTGAATAAACGTATGATCACATATTAATATGGGATCATTATATAATTCAAATAATATGGGATCATTATATAATTCGAATAAACCTATGATCACAGATTAATATGGGATCATTATATAATTCGAATAAACCTATGACCACATATTAATATGGGATCATTATATAATTTGAATAAACGTATGATCACATATTAATATGGGATCATTATATAATTCAAATAATATGGGATCGTTATATAATTCAAATAAACCTATGATCACATACCTGAAAGTTAAATCTGTGGGGAATTTCTTATTCTTTTGAATTCTATAAAATTGACAATAAATCCTGTCATTAAATTACAATAAATCTGGTCCTGAAATTTGTATAAATAGGTTAAAAATCAAGAACTGAATAAGGATAAATTTTTACTGTAGTTTGATGGTTTACAAGCTTTTCTCGATGACCACTTATAGTGAGTTCAGTTCTCACTAATTGCCTCTCTATTGTGACCATGTGCTAGACTAAACTTATTAAAAAATTATTGAATAATGAAAATAAGGATGTTACTTATTAAGAATTATTGAATAATGAGAATAAGGATGTTAGTCTCAAAATATTTGTAATGATTCATCTCATAAACTATATTGTCAATAAGGTACCATGCTGAGTAATAGCTGTTCATGGCATTTCACAAAACAGTGGGAATTACTTGGTGGCATTCAACTCCATTGTAATGGGATACTTGGCACCAACAACAAAGAGAAATCACTGACTTTATCTATTGGCTTCTCAAGTCTCTGATTCCTAGATTGCTCTTTTTCCTAAGCTGGCTGCTATCAGGAACCAATTTACCTTGCAATTTGGCCCATATACTTTTTCCAAGGGCGTTACTGCAAAGATGAATAAAGCAAATTGTCAAAATTTGAACTCAGTTCATTGATTCTACTGTCTTCACAAATAACCATTATGTTACCTATGCATTCAATATACAGTCAGGTCATTCAATGTCAGATCAAACAATCAATGTAACCCAAAAAATATTACAAGATCATAATTGTGAAATTATCATGAATCAAAATTTTTGAGAAACAACTATTAAGATGTCTAGAGTTTTGAAAGACAGTTAATGAAACTTATTGAGATTTATTCCCCAAATACTCTAGTTTTCAAATTTTGTGCCACCTTTTGCTACTTTTAAATACTGAAGAATATATTTCTGAAATTTTCATCTGCGTAAGAATTTTCATTTTTTCACCAGCAAACTGCTCATATCTACTTTTTGGTTACTCACTGTAAAATCACAAATGGATATTTGAACTCCTTGACTAAAAATCTATAAGGGTATCAAATTTCATTAATTTTTAGCAAGTAGATCAGAAGTTATAGGGGTTTTTGTGATATTGTTGAGTTTGAAAATAGTAATGTCCATTGACGGAAAATGCTGATTCGGCAAAATTTCAATTTGTTATATATTGAGAATGGTTAGGAATTTTCACTTAAAATATTTAGAACTTTGTAATGACTATAAGATCTACAACATATAACAAAATGAAAAGAATCTATTTTTGGGGGTTACATTTTTTGGCTGACTTGATCTGTTACAGCCCTAACTAACTGATATGTTTTGTAACATAGGAACTAAAGTGACCATTGGATAAATAACAATAAAACTTTTCCTTCTCTTTATAAAAAACTAAAAAATGTGTTTATAACCATCGATGGATAGTGGGACAAACCTGAATTCTTTTACCTGAAATTTCTGGCAGGAAGTCCTGACTCAAAGAGGCTGAAGTTTCAACTCTATTATCAAGAGTTGATTTAACACCAAAATTATAATCACTGTATGTTTGTTCCTGGTTAAATGTTTTACAGATTTCGTTAAATAAAAGTCCTTTGTTAATTTTTTTCGTTTTCTGATCTCTTGTTTTGAATACTGAAAATGTCTCTTGTGTGCTGATGCTACAAAATGGTTGAGCAAGGTTTAAACATGAAAGTCTATTGAATGTGTTGTTTGATTGCATGTTATTATCTTGGATTCTTTGCTGTTGAGTCATTGCCTTCAGTTGAACTACAGAAAGAGTGTGTAGCTGTTTTGGTTTCTGTTTAGAAAAATCATTAAATGAAGCCTTTGCTCTGGACATTTGCTGCTGTTTTTCATTGCTGCTTGAATTAGACACAATTATTTCTTTGATGTTATCATTTACACTTGCAAACTGGTCTCTTGCTTTCAAAGAGCTGTCAGCACTTTTGCTCTTTGGAAACAGGCTTTTCTTTAGTGAACGCCTGACCATAGTGTGAGGATAATCACCATCAATTCGTAAACTGGACAAGTCAGAAATTGTAAAGGAAGCTAAACTTTTCTTACTTCGAGAATAATTGGGGCAGCAGTTAGAATTATCTGAAGAATTATTCTGAGATTTATTACTTTCAGAAGCTGCCAAGATATCCTTTGCAAAGGAGTTACATTCATTTAATGGAAGTAAGAGTGATGGTTTTCGCAAAGTTATTTTTTTATAAGCGGAAGGATCTGTATTGGACTCGGCAAATTTCATGGTCCGATAGACTCCATTTGAAGGAATATATTCATGGTTTTCAGAGGTGAACATATATTTAAGATTACTGGAAAATAAAAGTCTCATTTTCTTTCGGTCATACCGAGGATGGGTTGTGTTTATGTTACGGAAGTTGCCCAGAATCTTTTTATTTTTTGTTTTAATATTGGCCTTATGTTCATATGTGCATGTTGGACAAATTTTATTCCAGCCACTGCAGATTTCACCCCAGCTGTCACTAACCGTGCATTCACTGTCCCAAATGTCATGAATGAATTCTTCAGAGCTGAGGCAGAGAAGAGAGGTAACAGCATTTTGTCGGTCAAGGCCATTGTCAGAAGTTTCAGCAGAAACTGCTGTTTTCTTGCCATTGGACATTACATGTGCAGAAAAGATTTTGTAGACATTGTCATGAAGAAGATATTTTTTAACATTTTCACAGCATTTCTATGATTGATCTTTGTTTACATGTGAATGTCTTTGTCATTTCTATTGAACTGCATTCAGATGTAGTGGGATTAGTTTTAAATAACCGATGATTGATTCAAATCTACAATACAAATAAAATTAGAATTAGTAAAAAACGAGAAAATAGAAATTTTAAAATGAAAAGAAATGCTATATTCTTAAATTGTTTCACACATTATGCTTTCATTTCAAGATGTCAAGAAATTGCAAGGAATTAAAAGATTACATAAAATATATAATCTACAAAAAAATAAAAATAATTTTTACTACTCTCTCTCAAGCATATATATATATGTGTGTGTGTGTGTGTGTGTGTGTGCATGAAAAAGAGAGCTTAGAATGAATATTCCTTTTGCAAAAAGAAATCAAAATAAATTAGTACATAACAGTTAAAAGATGAGGAAAAAATAACAACAGCAGAGGCATAAACACCCTTCAAAATGGCTATAGAAGTGGCCGAAAGTGCTTGGGATGATAAAAATTATGGACAATTTTTTATACATATAATACACACACACACACACACACACACACACACACACACACACACACACACACACATATGTGCAAACACACACACAAATATCCAAACACATATATATTAACAAATGTTACCATCCAAAAAAAACACCTAAACAGACAAACATTTCCACACAAACATACACATACACTATTATACACTTTACCATCTAAAATATTTCATGCACATACATTTAAAAATAATTATCCATTGCTTTAATACACATGACACATATGTGACCAATAAGAACTAAACCCAAAATAACAAGATACCAGTATTATTCTGTATCTTTGTTTTCTCATTTTTCTCCCAGTCTCTGAAGAAGATTTAATAAAAGTGAAACATGTTAGATTGAGATACGTTTCCTATTTGTTCTTTTTTCTTTACTTTATCATCTTGTCAGATTCCAATCCATACATTCAACACACACACACACACACACATCTAAAACAAGTCATATTTGCTGAGCACTGATAAATGAAGGGAAAACGCATTTGAGATAATAGCGTAATTTAACCAATTCATCTTAAGCAACTCCGGATAAGAAAAAAAACAAACGTGTAAATTCTAATTCATTAAAACAAGAAAAAAGTAAGCGGTGCTGAGCCGTTTCTCGAGAAAGAAAGAAATATAGCGACAAAGATGAAAGAAGCTGCAATATTTTTTTTTAATCATATCACCCCAAGCAAGGTGATAATGCCACTGATGCGCAGGGGTCTACGTAAGAGTAAAAAGATTGGAAAAGAGAAAGCCGGAAACCGCATCCTAAACATTATTTGTATGCTGACTCCTACTTGTTGTAAGAAGAAAAAGAAAGGGAGAATTTTTAAATTTTGATCTGTTATTACTTATTAAAATTTTATATCAAAATCATCTCATCTCGACGTTCCTCCTTGAATTGCTGGTCAGCACCCGTGTTGATATACTGAAGCAGATCTGGGAAGATTCCCGTTCGATTATATCAATTGAACAGCAATCTTATTTTATTTTTTTTATTTATCATTGTCCATTTGTTATGATCTGGTTGCAGATAACCTGTATCTGTCCATAGATGTGAAAATGCAATATACTCGAATCGATGTGTAAACATCTTGATGGTTATTGTCGAGACAGGTATGTGACAGTATATACATATATATATATTTAATAATGTTCAAACAAATAAATTAAATATATATATATATATATATATATATATAAATATATATATATATATATATATATATATATAATATATATATATAAATATATATATATATAATATATATATATATATATACATATATATATATATATATATATATATATATATATATATATATATATATATATATATATATATATATATATATATATATATATATATATATATATATATAATATATATATATATATATATATATATATATATATATATATATATATATATATATATATATATATATATATATATATATATATATATATATATATATATATATATATATATATATATATATATATACACATATATATATATATATATATACATATATATATATATATATATATATATATATATATACACATACATATATATATACACACACACATATATACGTATATACATATATGTATGAATGTATGTAAATCAGTAAATTTAGGAAAAAAAGGACAAAAAAACATGCCCCTCAATGGGATGTATAAAATACAAGGATAGAGAAAATATTTCAGTGATGGGAAGAATATAAAAGAGATCTCTTTCACAACAAGAGAGAGCAACCAAAACATACACAGAAATACTAACAAACCAGAAATTTTAAAATCCAAAGTGGAAGCTGTACTGGCCAAACTGAATAGAAACAAAGCATCTGAACCAGACGCCATTGTAATAGAGATGTTGGCAGCCTTAGATAACTTTGGCATAGACAAAATCACAGAAATTAAAAATTAAATTAGTGACAAAATTTCTGAAGATCTAAGTAGATCAATTTTGATAGCACTACCTAAGAAGCCAGGTACAAATGAATGCAAACTCCACCAAACGATCAGCTTAATGAGTCATGTAACAAAACTCATCATCTGAATTCTGATGAACAGAGTGCACAGTAGAAGCAGGTTGGAAATAGGACAAAAAAGGTGTTGTTTCATCAAGGACACTGGAACAAGGAACATGATATTTATGCTTAGAGTGTTATCAGAAAGGGCAATAGAAATGCAGAATGTGTACCTGTATTTCAATAACTATGATAAGACATTCAACAAAGTATGCCACAAAGACCTGATAAAGATGCTTGGCAACCTTGACATATTCAGGAAAGCCCTTAGAGTAATCAAGAACCTCCACTAGCAGCAAACTGCCTGCATACAGACAGGAAATGAATTCAGCAGATACACAAAAATAGAAAGGGGTGTAAGACAAGGATGTGTCTTCTCACCAGATCTATTCAGCCTATACAGCAAGACCATTCTGAGAGATCTAGAAGTGCTGTCAGGATTTGTCAATGGCAGCCACAATCTGAACAATATAAGATAAACAGATGATACAGTGCTGATAGCAAATACAAGAAAAGAAACTACAAGACCTCCTACAGGAAGTAGTTAAAGAAAGCAGAAAGAAAGAACTACATATCAACTACAAGAAAACTGAATGCATGGTAAACAGTAAAAAAAGAGGAACCCAAAATGCCAACTACAAGTTGTTGATACCAAAATCAAATGGGTGCAGAAATTTAAATACCTGGGAAGTGTTCTAACAGAAGATGGAAAGTGCAATACAAAAATCCAAAGGCGTATTGACATGGCCAAAGATGCATTCCAGGAGCTGAGTAGAGTATTAAGAAACAAAAAAATTTTACTGAAAACAAAAAAGAGAATACTGTATTGTTATTTGATGTCTGTCTTTCAATATGGCAGCAAATGCTGGACAATCTCATCAAAGATGAAGGAAAGACTTGAAGCAACCAAAATGTGGTTCTACAGAAGGATGTTGAGGAGACCATGAACAGTGCACATGAGCAACAACTAGGTTTGGGTGAGGACAGACACAAAAAGGAAACTGATATTTAACATCCAAAAAAAGACAACTGAAGTTTTTGGGACATGTAATGAGGAAGGAGTGCTTGGAAAACCCGATGCTCACAAGACAGATAGAGAGGAAGACAGACAAGGAAAAGCAATGCATGACATACCTGATGGACTTGTGCAGATGAATGGTGGAGCAGGGATTGATTAACAGGAGAAGGGGTATTAAGATCGACAAGGGATATGAAGATCTGGAAAGTTATGATTGTGTATGTCCTGAAGAGTCATGGCACATAGAAGAAGAAATTAGATTCATGAAGAATGGATCTGTAGAAAGCTGGTGAGATAATGTAATATTTTAAGTGTGTGCTTATAGATGGTAGAAATACTGTTATTATGTTTTCAAAATATTTTTGCCTTAAAGGGTTAAGTTCTTTCTTAATTAGATTGGCATTAATGAAATGAAAGTTATTTCCCACATCATTTTGATGTAAAATAAGAGAGTTAAAATGTCTGACAAAATGAAAGTCTCTCTTGTGTTTGTAGATGCAGGATTTTAGGTTTTTTAATCAATCCCGTTTATAGTTTATTATCAAAGTTGGGTTTATGGTCTTTGAAAAGTAAGTATGCATTTTTAAGATGGATTTTTACCCATTCTATCTTCAATATTAAAGTTACTTGCAAATTCAGCCACATCCTGGTTAATCTTAGATACAGTTTCATGATCTTTATCAACTTTATAGGTACTGATAATTTTTTTTTTTAGATAAGAGGAAAGTGATGAGAAAAAGGAATAGGTTATGGGGGTGTCATAGAATGGATAAGAGAAGCATGAAAACACTGGTGTGAAGAGAGCTGCATGAGAGTAGAGTGGAAAAGGAGAACATGATACAAGAGTTGCCAAGGAAAGGATGTGAGTCAAGTAGCAGCAGATTTAGCTATTGATTCAATGTAGTCGTTCCACTTGGGGTCAGCTGATAGAGTTAGGCCAAGGAGGCACAGAGTATTGCTTTCAAGGAAACAAGCCTGATCCATGCTGATGTGGGATAGTACAGATTGTCTATGGTGGTTAAAGGATAGTAGTTTTGTTTTAAAAGCATTAAAATTTAAGAGCCATTTCTTACCCCAGTCCACCACAGATTTGAATTCCTTTTCAAGATCAGCAGCGAGATTCATTTTGTCAGCCTTTGCAGATTTCTTATTGAGGTGCAAGTAAATGGGGTGTCATCAGTGTAGATGCCTACTTGGAATCTAATTACATCAGGGAGATTGTTGATCAAGATCAGAAAAAGTGTAGGACCTAGAATAGAGTCTTGAGGGACACCCATATTTGTATGATTATTGTGGTGAAGGTTTGTGTCTACACAACTACACTTTTTGGAGGAGTCAAATACAGAGAACTGGTGCAAATAATGTGTCACAAAGTCCCCAAACAACCCTCCTCAGCTTTTCAATTCACAGTTGTCCTTCTCAAAGACCAGTTGCCACCCAAGACTATACAAACAAGACTGCATTTCTCCCATAACTGGGGACAGGAGAGATAGATTCATATGTTTCCCAAGGGTATTTGAATGTAAGTGAATGTAATGAACTTGACTGTAATTCAAACTCAGCTCAGTTGGTTGTCATTCTTTATGAACTAAACTAGTTGTCAGCCAAGGCTGTATGACCCACTCTGTCCTGTTATTCACCCCATAGCTGGAGGAGAAGAGATGGATTTATACCTTTTTCAAGTGCAGTTACACATAAGTGTATGTTAATCCATTTTGTAAATCTCCAGAACATTTTGTAAAATATATATATATATATATATATAATAAGAAAGTGAAAGAACAGATAGATTAAAAACCTACTGTTCATTACATTTACTTTTATAAAGAAAGTGCTCAATACTAAGTAGAACTTAATATTGTAATATAGTTATTACAATGGGTTATAAAAGCATTTTATCGCTACACAAATACATAATGGTCCCTATTATAATAGAGAGGATACTGCCTAAATAGACCAAGTTTTCCAAGTAGATCAAATAGCGCTTTGTGACATACCATATCAAATACTTTTATATAACCTATGAAACATAAGTGTATATTTTTCTGCACGTGTAGTGTTTTCTTCAATATCTTTCTTATCATAAAAATAGAGTATTTCTTGTTCCAGTATTCAAAACAAAATCAAAATGCTCTTGTTTTATTACTGGTTTGATTCTACTTTGAGCACTATTCATCAGCGTTCAGATTATTAGCTCGTTTATGTAGCTCATTAAGATGATTGATCAATAGAGCTTGCATTCATTCCCACTTGGCTTCTTAGGCAATGCTACAAGGACAGATCTATGGTATTCTGGTATATCACTACTATTGTATATTTCATTATTTCTCTGATCTTAGAGAAAGTTTCCTACCTTCCATCAGTATGGATGGGGCAAATTTCCTAGGATGCAACACACTGCACCTCGTTGGCCTCACACTCTCAACTGACCTCAAATGAAAAGATTATGTCAAATCTATAGCTGCATCTACCACTAGGAAGGTTGGATCACTCTGTTGGGCCAGAAAGTTTTTCTTGTCAGAATTCATCTTGCACATTGATAAATCTATCATTCATCCGTGCATTGAATACTGTTGCCATATCAGGTTGGGTGCTCCTGCTATTCATCTTTAGGTTCTCGACAAAGTACAAAGGAGGATCTGCAGTGTAACTGATCCAGACTTAGAAGCTTGTCTTCAGTCACTTTCTCATCATTGGGATGTGGCTTCCCTCTGTCTTTTCTACAAATATTTTCATGGCTTCTGCTCTTACAAGCTTCTTTCTCTGGTGCCCCAATGACATAAATTTACTTGTGCCACTAAATTGGCATCTAGGTTCCACTCTTTTACCATGAAAATAGTCAAATATAACTGCCACTTCTACTCTATCACTTTCTTTTCTTGTATATTCTGTCTGTGGAACTCCCACCCCCATATACTTGCGTCTCTGATAGCTACCATCTCTAAAAGTTTAAATGCAATGTCAGTTTCCCTCTTCTACCTCATTAAATCCCATCTTTTCTTTGGTATCACCCATAACCTCCTGCACACCAGTGGCATTCCTGCCCTGCTTGGGGTGAAATGGTTATATATATATATAAGAGAGTGATATAGATGACACTTGGAATCATGTCACCCCAAGCAAGGCAGAGGCTGTCACTAGTGTACAGGGGGTTACAGTGAGAGAAAAGATTGGATATGGGGGTCATTGAAGAAAGGATAAAAGATGAACGGGATTCAAGAAGATAGAAGATGGCAATTAACATTGCATTTAAATTTTTGGAGATTGTAGCTATCAGGAAAACAAGTAAATAGAAGTGAGTTTCACAGGCAGGAAGTGCGAGAAAAGGAACTGTAACAGTTATATTTTACTATTTTAATGGTAAAGTGGTGGAACCTAGATGTCAATCTAGTAGCTTGCTTAAATTTACATGGACATGGCACCAGGAAAAAAAAAGCTTGTCGTGGAAGTTGCCATGAAAATATTTATAGAAAAGACAGAAGGAAGCAACATTATGTCAGTGAGAAAGTGTTTGTGCATGTTTGTAATATATGCCACTATTTTGCTATATACTAGATTTCTTTCCGCAGGACCAATGACACCAAGTGGTAGTGTCATTTTTGCAATAACCACAGATTACTTCAAGTTGTTTATTAAGCCAAGCAAGGAAAATAAAACCCTGTGAAAGATCAGAGTCTAGCAATAATAATTGGAAAAATATAATAAAAACACTCACATGTGATAACTTTCTATAATAACAGAAACAAAATATGCCATCATTTTTCAAGATTGGTAAACTAGTACATATTGATTTCATTTTAGACTTAGCCTAAAAACTGTCATCTTAGTACCAATGCAAATTAAAACAAAAAATTTTAAAATCTCAGATAAATTATAAAAATTTAAGCAGAGATTTAATTCATATGATTTATGCACTGGGAATTTTTTTTAATAATTTCTTTTCTCTTATACTTTCAATTTTTATCTCACACAATCTCAATGATATAAATATTTTGCTGTAGCAATCTCAAGAAAAAGTAAAAATTAAAGAATGTATAAATAATAATAACAAAAACAAAATTAACTGCAAAAATAAACTGTTCACATCTCTTGAAAACTTACTAAATGTTAACGGCAATATTGTTAGAGTTTTTGGTATCATTTAATTTTTAAAATGGTCACTAAATCACACTAAAGGGTTATATGATGATATTATCATATATGTTTTATTATTCATAACTTCTTTTTAATATTTATATATCAAGTTGATACATAGATTCTCAGTGGCATTCTTTTACACAATATTTGGAAATCTTAGAAGTGTCTAAGAAGTTTACCCAGTACTGAGTACTTTATTGCTTTTATAATCAGTAAACTGAATACAATTACTGGTAACAAAAAAGACAAAAAGAGATTTAAAACAAAAATTCAAAAATTGTTGCTAGATCCAACAAAACCCTTAATATTTCGACCTAAAAGTTCTTAATGGGATTCAAACTTTAAAGGGATTTTTCTGAATTCGTGGAACCTGGACGCACTTATTGCATGGCGAGCAGTTGACTTGTTTTAATGAGTGAAAGAGAAAAGATATTTTTCTTTTATAGTTTTATAAAGATGTTGATCCGTGATTTTACTGTATCAAATTGTAAATGGGATCATGGAATTGGAATAGGAAATTCTTCTGCATGTGAAAACCTACATTGAGAATCTCACTCATTTCACTCAATTCAACACCCACCAGTCAACAAGTAAGTTCAACATATTTATATTTCAAAATTCCTCAAAAAAATTAATTTAATTAAAAATGAAATTATTCCTTTATGATGGAATATAAAAATTAAATGAAACATGATGTTAACGTCAAGAAAATATTGGAAACTTAATTTTGCATCAACCTTTATATTTCCGTTACTAAAATTAATTATTTGCTGTGTATTGGATTGGAATTGGATTTTTTTATTATTTTCAGTATTGTCAAATTTTCTATAAAAATATTTCAATATTAAACAAAAAAATAAATTAATTAAATTAAAAAAATGCGTGAGGACAATAAATTCTTTCTCATATATTCGATTTTTAAAAAAATTTAGTATCAGTATTCTCATTAGTGACCTAAAAATGCTTCTAAGGCTTTTTTACTTTTAGACAGTGTGATCAATATTTGCAATAAGAAGATGGAAAGCTTCTCTTTTTAGTACTATTCATTAATTTTTAATATTTTTGTACATGCAGTTTGGGTTTATTTATAAATGTGTAAGTTTGAGAATACAACTGCTGCAGATTTTATAGTAAAATTAAATAAAATTCCTTTTTCATTTCATAATCCAATATCTTTTTTTTAATTATTTTCCAATTTAAAAATAACCTCAAACAAAAAAAAATATGTCCATCATTTTTCCAACGATGTATTGTAATCAAATAATGGGACTATTTTTAAAAATAAATTAAGTTGTTCAACGCTTTGGTTTTAGTTCTTTTTTAAGCAATTTCTATTTCATTATCATATTTGCTCTCCTTTTTTTTTTCTTTCTCCATATGGAAATATTGATTTTTATTACCGTTCTTAAATTTTTTATTAGCAAACAAACTGTTTTTATTGTCAGCAATGTCTTGAAAAATGAAAAGAAAAAAACATATATTTAAGTAAATAAATAGTTAAAAAAAAGAATAACAGAATTATTTAAAGTTTATTTTTATAAATAAAAAAAAACTAAAAACAACAGAACAAAAAAAAATTCTTTTGGAAAAAAACATGTCTTAATTTTTATTCCCGTTTAAAGATCTTTCGCACGCTATGATGAATTAAAAGACGATTTTCAAAATAGACTCATAAAATAAAATATTTGTAATTTGTTCAACTTTTACCGTAAAAAGTTAACGGTTTAAAAATAAATTTAAAAAGAAATAAAAAAATTGATTATTTAATTAATTAAAAATACAACAAAATAGTTGTAGTTAAATCTAAAATTATTGATAATTAAAAATAAAATTTGTTATTTTTTTTTAAATAAATTAAAAAGTAAATCCGATATATTTTGCTTACCAAAAAAGTATTTTTCTACTTCTTGCGATGTTGTTTTTTTTTCTTTTCCTCAAAAATTGGAATTGGATTTATTTGTTTTTTGTTGATCCACAACGAAGCTATGTTTTCTTTTTTCTTCACATTCACTTTAATGCTCTATGAGGAATAATAACAGACGATAGTTAGAAATTAAATCAAAGGTCTGATACTCTGATATTTTTTCTGACAAGTTACCAAATAAAAAATATTAAGAGCTTAAAAATCCACTCGAGCACCTGTTGTGAAAAAGTTTGTCTTGAGACGATATGATTCAGTTACCATAGCAACAGACAAGACATGACTCGATTTCTTTTTTATCAATATTAAACACAGAAAACACACTTACACAGTAAATAAAACGTCTATGTAAATAAAAACGTATTTAAAAATATACTTATGTTTATAAAGACAATTATTGTTAACATGAGTACGGGGACATACAATAAAAAAAAAACAATAATTTATAATAGCCACGCGGGGAATAAAACACACATCTGATTAATGTTATGTTTAAATACAAGAAGAAGATAAGAAGAATAAGAGTGGCTGGTAGAAGAGAGATTTTGTTTGTCGCTTTTACTTTAAGTCTCCATTGAATTATTTCTAACTTAATAAAAAGAAAAAAAAATGGCCAGATTAACTTCAATAATGCGTTTACTTCACAAAATCAAATTTTCCATTAAAATGTAATTCACAAAGAAATTTGGCGGACCTAAAGCAGACTACCACCACGTTTAATGTTTTTTTTTTTGGTTTTTAAATTTTTTTTTACTTTTTTCAGCGCAGTCCTATCGATTGTTACTTAAACTTTCCGACTATCAAAAAAAAAAATTTTAAAAATTACAATCTTTAAACAAATTGTGTGTGTGTGGGAGGGTCAGTTTCTCAAAGTAAATCGATCCTCCATTTTCAATTCACTATAAGGTTGTATGAGAAACTGCCTCCCCCCCCCCATAAAATTGTTTAAATATTGAAATTTTAGCATTTTTTTTTCATTCGTAAAGTTTAAGGTGTAAAAGATAATATTGCACTGAAAAAAGTCCAAAAAATTTTATACTGAACAAATTAACAGGTGGCAGTAATGTCGTACCGGCGACTAGTTTCAAAATGGAGGCTCGATTTACTATAACGTTGTATGAGAAACTGATCCCCCCACCCAGAAAATGTTTAAATATAGAAAATTTTCAAATTTTTTATCAGTCGTAAAGCTATGGGGTAATTGATAGGACTGCGTGGAAAAAAGTAAAAAAAAAAGAAGAAAAACAACGAAATTAAACGTGGTGGTAGTCTACTTCAGGTCTGCCAGAAATTTAATTGTAATTATGTAAAAATAAAAAAAGACATGTCACTAAATTGGTATTTATTTAGCTTAATTAATTAAACCTTCAATAGAATTTTTTTACAAAAACCGCAAATAAAAGTGAACAAAAAAAGAAAAAAAAAACTATTTAAAAAAAAAATTAAGTGCCACCACTAATTTGCGATACCTCACAGGACTAGAGAATGAAGTTTTAAATGAAAAGGCGTAAATTTTAGCTTTAATTGAAAGCTAAAAAAAATATTCAATTTCTATTTTCAGTTAGCAAAATACTCTGCAGTGTCTTTTTCAAACAGAAATTGACTGTAAGATTTTTTAGTTTTCTAAAATAGCTCATTAGCGCCCTTTTTACTAGTCTTCTTTCATCACAATTCTCTGTATTGAAAATATTTCAGAAATAAAAGATACTTTAACTTTTAAAGTTTATTTGAAGAATTATAACAATATTTTGTAGCGGATCAGAAATAATTAATTTTATTAATTAATTAATAACTATAACCGGAAAATCTTCTAATTGCTATTATTATAGATCATAAGAGAACATACTAAGAGAAATTTTCTTTATCCTTCAAATATGAGCAAAGGAAAATGGAGGTGATTAATTTTATTAACTAATTATTAACTGTAGCTGGAAAATCTTTATCTTTAAAATAAAAAGAAAGCAGGGACAAAAAATAACACCTGGTATTTATCTATTATTGTAAACCTGGAAAAAAAAGAAAGAAAAAGAAATGGATTTGTTTAATGTCATAGAGTCGATTTTTCTTTCGGCCACCCAAGAGAAGGCTAGTGATGGGACACGTGATTCATTCGAAACATAAAGGAAAGATAAATTTAATTGTTGTTCTTTTTCTGGGTAAAGGAAAAGGAGATTTCATTTTGTGTCAGATTATCTCTCTAGCATGAATTGTGAAAAGAATTAAGATAACACTGGTCCCGAATTGTGAAAAGAATTGAGATAACAAATGTTTTGATTCCAAGTCGAAGTAATTTAGAGAAAAAGTATTTTCACTGACATTAAGGTAGAAAAGATAACAAGCCATTCTTGTCACTTGAAAATATAGGTGACTCAGAGAATGGATATTAAAAACAGGTGTGGAGAAATTATTATTTGGGTAATAATGTCAATGGACCCTTGTCAACTTGTTTTGGGCAAAGTCAGTTCAAAAAGGTTAATACCTATTGTTTTAAGAAAAAAAATCCCCGAAGTTGTTTCATGAGAAAGAAAAATTTTGAGAGAGAAAATTCGGTTAAGTCCAGCCCAGAAAATGGGTATGGGGAGATGACGTCATAAGATGGAGAGAGATGCCATTGGTCCTGTGAACAAGCCTCGAAAGGGGGAGACGACTAACAATTGACATCATGGAAAGCAGATTAATCCCATTGGGTAAACCAGAGGCAACAATGAGTAGCAGCTAACCCCGGTGTCCGATTGGTCACCGAGAGGGGGATTAGATACCCAGCAATCATCGGCCCCACACCATGGCATGGGCATAAATACAGGGTCCCGAGGGACCAAAATCAGTTGGCATCGAGTTGGATCAAAGGAGAGTCCGGAGACTAGACAAGTTGAATTGGAGTTGGGACCCAGCGGCGTTTTGAGGCAGTTCAGTTTCAGTTCCAGTTACTGGCCTAAAAATGTAACGACAAAGATGGGCGCCAACCGAAGAGCCTGCCGGCCAGCCAAAATTAAAGAAAGAAGAGAAGAGATTTTACAGACAAAGTTTTGAGTTGCAGTTCCAGAGATCGACAGAGAAGTTTTGAGTTGTAGTTCCATTAGAGGCCTGATGCTGGCCAACTTGAGTTAAAGACAGAAGAGAATTTCCAGACAAAGTTTTTGAGATTGACAACTGAATGCAGTTTGCAGTTGAAGTTGGAATGACAGAGATCGACAGAAGAGATCTGATGCTGGCTAACCAGAGTTAAAGACAGAAGAGAATTTCCAGACAAAGTTTTTGAGATTCACAACTGAATGCAATTTTCAGTTACAGTTGGAGTAGTTGCAGCTCGAGTGGCAGAGAGTTCGATTTCACGGTCCAGAGACGTAATGACCAAAGACAGTTCCTAACTGAAGAAGTAAAGAAACAGAGAGATGATTGCCATGCTGTTGGGTACCGACTGTAAGAGAAGCCTGTCACCAATCAACCAACCAGAGTTAAGAGACAGACAAGAGAATTTGCAGACAAGTCTGAAATTGCTAACTGAAAGAGAATAACCCAGCACTTCGGCAAAACAAGCAACAAGTTGACTAGACTTATAGACTTAGACTTCTTTTCAGAGCAGCGAGCTGCGGCCAGCGAGATTCCTCGTTATTGCTTAGGAGAATAATTCGATTTACCTAAGAAACGTCCGTTCCACTACCAGGTGATGGAAGCAGGGATGGGAAATTATTCAAGAGACTATTGTGTATAATCTGTATATAAAGACATTGTTTCACAACACCACAGACGTCGGTCCACTTATTTTTCTTGGTGCTATATTTCTTTCTTTTATTACTTAATTGTGTGCATGCTTCCCAGTTTGGTTTAGTTCGGCAAAGAGACAGCTAGTGGAAAACTCATGTGACTACCTTGTGATTAATCAACACAACGTGGGACAAGGGAGAAAACCATGACAGAGTCAATCTATGACCAACTGACTGGATCGAAACCAACAGCGACCGGCTGGGGAGGTGCCACAGAATATTAGCTGATTAAAAAGTAAATGAATGTGATTTAAAACAAATATTTTACCGAATCTCCTCATCATCACACTGTTTCAGTCATGTAAAAGTAAACTATGTCTTTAATGTTTTTACAATCATTGTTTAAAAAATAATAATTTGAAAAAATCACATAAAAAAAAACTGATACCGGCAAATAAGAAAATTCAATCATTTTTTTTTTTTAACTAAAAGTAAAAACTAAAATATTGAAAGTGCAATTTCGATTCGTTCTAAGTCTGAGAAAACACAGAAACAATATTTTTTATATGACTTGAAATTTTTTCCCCTCAATTATTTTTCTTTTCCTTCATTGTGTTGTTGAGTCAATTAATAACTTTAAAAACAGGATTATTTTTTATTTTGTTTTATTTTTTTTCATATCACCTCCACATTTATAAATTAAATAGAAGTAACAATATAATTTAGAATGATTTGTGCAGTACCCCTTCACCAAAAGAAACTGGTATTTTTAACACATCACTCAATAAATCCCCGGGCCTAACTAATAAACAGAAACTTTTAGGCAAAATTCGATTTTATTCATCAACATAATCTCCTTCTAGGGTGATACACTGAGTGATTCCAACGCTTCCCTAACAATTCAATGCCTTTTCTTGTAGAATGATTTTTGTCTTTGGTCTCAAAATACACCTCAGTTTCCGACATTACTTCTTCATTGGAGCCAAATCTCTATCCTTGGAGCATTCTTTTGAGGTCTGCAAACAGCCAGTAGTCGCTGTGGGTCAGATCTAGAGAATAGGGTGGATGCGGAAGTAATTCAAATTGCAATTCATGTAGTTTTGCCATTGTTGTGATTGACTTGTTACACGATGTGTTGTCTTGGTGAAAGATCACTTTTTCTTCTTCATTTGAAGTTGTTTTTGGCAATTTCTTCCTTCAAACGCACCAATAATGCCATAATATTCGCTCTTGATGGTTCTTGCTTTCTCAAGGTAATTGATGAACAAAATACTGTGCACATACCAAAATACAGAGGCCAAAATCTTGCCTGCTGATGTTTGCATCTTTGGTCACTTTGGACGACGTTCACTTGTTGCTGTCTACTCAGTTGATTGCTGATTTGACTCCGGAGTGAAGGGGTTGATCCATGTTTCATCCATTCTCATATATTTATGCAAAAACTCCTTGCTGCGCTGAAACAGTTGCAAACAATGCACCAAATTGTTGATGCATTGTTGTTTTTGATCGACTGTGAGCAAACGCGGCACCCACTTTGAACACAGCTTTCTCATTGACAAATAATGTCCATGCAAAATTGTGAATACACTGCCTTCTGATATGTTCAACTCCTCTGCTATCTTACACAACTTCAATTTACGATCAGCCAAAACGAGTTTGTGGATTTTTATTTTCAGTGTTTTCCGGGACAACTGCTGATTTTTGGCGACCTGAGCGTTCAGCATCATTTGTGTCTGTACAACAGTGTTTAAAGTCAGTATACCACCTCTTAACTTTTGTTTCTGGTGGAGCAGAGTCCAAATAACATTTATCAAGCCATTGCTTTGCTTGAACAGTATTTTTTTCCCATCAGAAAGCAATGACTTACAGTAAATGGCGGAAATAGCAGTCAAAGTTGTTGAAACACAATTATTAAATATCACCTAATTTCCTCCACCTGACTTTGTACACAAAACAGACTAAATACAAGAACTAAAACTACAAATACAAAAACTAATGTAACAGATGGAGCAACTCAATAGAAAATATCTTCAGCCTACTCATGGTAGAAACAGCTTCAAGAATCATGGTAGATTCTCATCAAGAACCAGGAGCTAAGCTAACCTTAATATTTGCTGGTATCACCATAAATTCAGACAAACAGCAAGACACTGCACCAAGCCTTGTAAATTTCAATCAAATTGTACATCTAATAGTACTTTATGACAAGTGGAAAAAGATCTCCCCAACAGTGCATGAGGACAGTGTCTGCTGTTGGGGAAATACAAACCAGCCGCCTATTTTACATAAAAGATACTAACTCTGTTGAATTATTCCCAATTGATACAAGTGCCCAGGTTAGTGTTGTTCCACCCAGACCAGGCATCTCCTCAAACAAGCTGTTGTACAGTTTACAAGTAGCCAATGATTCGAGGATAGAGACTTATGGCTAAATATGGTTAACATTGAATATTGGATTGCACAGATTGTTCCCGTGGATGTTCACTGTGGCCCAGGTGAAGTTTCCAATCCTTGGTTCTTTGGCACATTTTAAACTGTCCATCAACATGTTTACTCACATGCTCATCAATCAAACCACACAGTTTACCCTCATTGGTATAAATTCTAAGTATTCTACCACTGGAATTAGTGCAACACTGCCAAAAGATAATCCACTACAACATATACTAAATAAGTTCCCCTCGTTGATCATGCTGTTTACGTATACAGAGCCCATCAGGGTCAATGCAGAACACCAAATCCTGACGAATGGAACCCCTGTTTATTCTTCATCTTGTCATTTAAGCCCTGACAAATACAAGTTAGTCAAAGCAGAATTTGAACATATGCTCAACCTCAGAATTATTTGCCCTTCAAGCCCCTACACATCTTCAATTCACATGGTACCCAAAGCACAGGAAGGCGCATGGAGACCATGTGGTGATTTCAGAAGATTAAATGCTCAAACAATGCCAGACAAATATCCTGTATCAAACTTGGTAGATTTTTCAGTCACTTTGCAAGGAGCCACAGTCTTCACCAAGATTGACTTGAAAAAACTGTTTCATTAAATCCTGGTAGCTTTGGAAGACACTCATAAAACAGCTATAGCTACACCCTTTGGGTGTATGAATTCAGCAGAACATCTTTAAGACTTTGGAATGTAGCAAATTCTTTTCAGCATCTGATCAACAAATTTCTCCGCATGTTACAATTTTCCTTTGCCTACATAGATGACTTACTCATTACTAGCAAAAACATCACTGAACTTGCCCAACATGTGCATCAGGTGTTTGAGTGAGTACATCATTATGGATTCAAAATCAACCCAGATGAATGCATTTTCTCTGTCCCCAAACTCATATTCCTAGGACTTAAGATTGATGGTACTGGAATAACGCCAATCCCTGAAAAGGTAGAAGCCAGTCATAATTTTTCTCAACCTACTACTCTTTGTCAACTTCATAGATTTCTTGGTTTAATAATCTACTACTGTCAGTTTATTCTTTAATGATCCCACATTTTCACTCCTCTTACTGATCTACTTCGTAACCAAGGACAATGTAACACCAAGATTACTTTAACAAATGAGACCCTTTCTGCACTTAATCAAGCTAAGGATGTGCTTGCAAATTTTACCAAGCTTGCTTACATACAAGATGACAAAAAAATGCATTTATCTCACACCACTGACATTTCCACAGAAGCTATTGGAGTAGTCTTATATCAACATATTGGAAATGTGAGCAAGCCACTTTCTTTCTTTTCTGAAAAGCTCATCAATGCACAAAAAAAGTATAGTGCTTTTTCTCGCAAAATATTAGCAATCTACACTACTATACAGCACTTCCAGTATCTTCTCAAAGGTCGCAACAGTGTTTACAGATCATAAACCGCTCATCTACGCCCTACACTCAAAAATACACAAATACAATTCCCATGATTTTCATCAATTAGACTACATATCACAGTTTAAAACTGACATTTGACACATACCAGGAAAAAACAACACTGTTGCTGATACTTTGTCACATGCTACCATAAACACTTCATGAAAATAGCTGCTGAATTACAACAAAATTTAGCAGATGAACTAGAAAGGGACAATATTCTATCTAGCCTACATAATGACTCATCACTACAGCCACAACCTGTACCCTTTAGTGACAAGAACCTCCTTTGCAACACTAACACTGGTCATCTCAGACCTTTATTTCTTATTTCCATGTGCAGGCAAATTTTTTATCACTATCATGTCTTGTCACACCCAGGCCGGAGAATTACAACTAAACTTATCAGTGAACATTTCATTTAGCTCAACATGAACTCAGGCAACTGGATGCAGTGTTGTATCAAGTGCCAATGAACTAAAATTTACTGCCATAACAAATCTCCACCGGGACATTTTGCAATGCCAGATGGATGCTTCCAACATCTTCACATGAACTTAGTTGGACCATTTCCAGAAGTTCACGGTTACCAGTATATCCTCATCATCATCGATTGTTTCACTCACTGGCTAGTTGCGATTCTATCAAAAACAACCACAGCTGAAGCTGTTGCCAGGGCAATTTTGTGAAAGTAGATTGCCATTTTTGGATACCCTTCTGCAATTACAACAGACTGTGGACCTCAATTCTAATTGACCCTATTCAAAGAATTTATCAACCTTTTAGGAGCAGCTCACATTTCAACTACAGCGTTTCATCTTTGTGCCAATGGTCTAGTTGAGAAATTTCATCAACAACTTAAGACAGCATTTACCAGTTCTGATGATTCACAAACTTGACTGGAAAAGTTTCCACTTGTATTGCTTTCATTACAAAGCATATTGAAAAAAGATCTACAATGCACTACAGCAATATTTGGTATTCTCCTTACTCTGCCAGGCTAATTCCTGGACAGAAAACCAGTTACGGAACCAACCACCTCCTTTGTTTGCTACTTGCAACACCGCATATCGGAACTTTCATTTATGCCAACTTGTGTTCATTCAAAAGACATATTTGTTCCAAAAATCCTACAGGATTGCAACTATGTTTTCATGCAACAGGATGCAGTTAGAAAGCCACTAACAACTAATTACTCTGGCCTTTTTAAAGTGATTTCTCAACAACCCAAAAACTTCACCATACTAATATGTGACAACCAAACAAACATATCGGTTGAGCAACTTAAACTAGCATTCAAAGGAGCAGATTTCTCCAAAGATTTTTCAGGATTCACATAATACAGCAGAGCAACCAGACATTCTATAATGATGATGATCATCATTATCATCATCACAGCAAAAGCTATGCAACCAGCACCATTACACATAAAAATAAATAGGTGAATTCATTGACCTTCTAAATTTCATTCATACATGACATATTGAGAAACTTACTTTGTAGCTTTATCAGTCTTCGGGAGAGTATTGTGAGGTACCCCTTACCAAAAACAAAACCAGTATGAATTTCTTTTGCTATTTCAAAGAAATTTGTAATTTCATTGGATAAAAAATACTACTTAGTTACAATAAGAAAATTTACTAATCACAGCTTGACAACTATTTACTTATCACTTTATTTTCTCTAATCAAATTTTGTGCACTTTTGTTTGAAAGATGGTTCCTTCTCTTCACAAAAATGTTACTGCACAAGATGCAATTTTCCTGTCAAGGTAAGTTGATCTACTTTGAAAGTTATTTAAACCCCAGATTTCATCTCCTCAATCAGTGAGTATAAAACTGCTACTAGAATCCATGTCAGTCCAAGATTCACCTAATAAAACGTGCCAACTCACTCACAAACTGCCAAGCTGAGAACAACAACTTTTCAATCACACAGAATATCCTTACATGAACTTTTCATCATCTAGAACATTTATTCAACTATACAATTTAATTACATCTTGAATATTTAACAAGAAAATATCATTTTAAACAACAATTTTCTTTTCTGCAGAAACCTACACAAATACAGTCTAAGCGAGACAACTCCTATTTCATACATTGAACATTTTTACCCTGACTCACACTTGTGAACTTTGTAAATCAATATTCTTACATTGCTTGCAACTGGTTCATTCTTCATCATCTTTGTATATTTGTTAAATACAATTTAATGATTTGTTATTATCAGAAATATTGTTTGTTTTGTTAATTGTTTTCAATATTTAATATTTTACAAAATGTGTGTTGAAGTATGCATTTATCATAATTCTGCCATAGATTTTTACATAATAAACAGCAAATACTAACTTTTTTTTTAATTAGCTTCATATTCTGGGCCCTATTTTGTATTTGAACAAACATGTTATTAGCTAAGCACCAAGAAAATTTTGTGAATCCAAATAAATCAAAGTGTAGAATTTCCATGGAATGACTACAAAAAACAAAAAAAAAATTAGGAAACAAAAATATGGGGTATTAGCCAAGAATTATTAAAAATGTTATGGACCAGCTATTTTACTATTGTAGCAATATAGGAAGGTATGATAACATAAAAAAATAATTTAAAATGGGTCTCTTTCCAATTTGGCTAGACACATCCAAACAAGATAAAATCGGTCACAAATGAACATGATGGAAAACAACCAACAAAGGCAATGATATAGAGGATTAAATAAATATTTTATTTTGTATATGTATAGATAGTAAAAAAACATATATATCTTAAAATCTAGGTTTCACTTTTAATAAAGTTAGGAGTGGGTTCGTAACAAACATTATTAAAGTTTAATGTTTTAACTTCTAAGAACAGGAAAAATAATGATTATTTATTAAATGTAAAGTTAAAGATGTTTTCCCAGTTTCTGTGAAATTTGGCAAAAATATCTTCATATAATTTTAAAAAAAATATATCTACTTTTTAAAAAAGGTACCCACTCCCATGCATTGAGTTTTCATTTACAAGAAAATAAAACAATACAATAAATTTATTTTGGACACTATTTTACATTTTAATTTAGATGCATGACTTTTCTTTCACATTTAAAGGAATGTTTGTAAATAAGTAAATAGAGAAATTTATACAGAAATCATTTGAAGTTGCAACCTTAAAAATGTCTATGAAACCGTTTCTTTAAAGATATTCCTAATAAAATGAAATAGAAAATATATTGCTGTTTGAAACCATTCGTAATATTTTATAGTACAAATATTTTCAACTGAATATCTTTTTTAGTCCATTAAAGATTAAAATCCCTAATTTTCCTTCTAGAACTACAAAAGATTTTTTACTTACCTCGCCTCCTTAAGATCTAAGGGAAATAACTCTAAATTCTTAAATTGTATATGCAGTGATGTCATAATTCTACTGTAATACAAAAATGTTTATGAATAAACAACAGATTTTGAATTTATAACTTTTAAATACATAAACTATTTTCTTGTATTTCATTTTTAGAATTTTTTCATATTTTTCTTATACTTTTTTTTTCATTTTTCATATAATTCCTTATTTTACTTGACAGGAGCTCATAAATAAACTTAAACTGCATTCTCAGAATATTTATCCTAATAGTCACTAATTTAACTGATATTTCAAAATTATTCTAATAAATTTTCTCTTTATGCTTAGAGAACAAATGATTAAATATTTCATAAACATGTGTTAATATTTAGAATAAGAGGAGTTTACCTTTTATGAGAAGAGTTATTTCAAGAATTATTACAACAATTGAACTCATTTCTTTTTTTTTTTTGCTATTTATATCACATTACCATAACAACATGAATAACACTGAGTTCAGCTTTGTCGATATTTCTGAAATGAGGTATTGTAATCATTTACTTTATTCAAACTGTTGTTCAAATCTTAGTTTGTTTTTGTTTTTTATAATCATTTCACCCCCAAGCAAGGCAGAATCGCCACTGATGCACAAGGAGTTACAGTAAGAGAAAAAAAAGGGTACAGGGAATGCTAAAGAAAAAGATAAGAGATAGATGGGATTTAGGGAGGTGGATGGTATTTAGGATGTAGAAGATGGCAACTGATGTTGCATTTAAACTTTTGGAGATTGTAACTATCAGGGAAGCAAGCAGACGGAAGGGAGTTCCACAAATGAGAAGTGTGAGAAAAGAAACTGAGGGAGTAGCTGTTACATTTGACTATTTTGACAGTAAAAAGGTAGAGACCTAGATGCTAATCTAGTAGCATGAGTAAATTCATGAAATCCGGGCACCAAAGAAAGAAGCTCCTCAGAGCAGAAGCCATGAAAATATTTGCATAAAACACCAAGAGATGCTACATTCGATCAGTAAGAAAGTGACTTAAGTCAAGCTGCTGAGTCAGAATCGATGACATTGCAGATTCTTCTTTGGATTTTATCAAGAAACTTGATAGCACCTAACCAGATATGGTAACAGTATTCAATGCATAGATGAATAGTAGATTTATAAATGTGCAAAATGGATTATGATGAGAAAAAATTTCTGGCCAAACACACTGACCCAACCTTCTTAGTGGTAAATGCAGCTATAGATTTGATATAGTTATTCCATTTGAAGTCAGTTGAGAGAGTGAAACCAAGGAGGTACACTATGTTTCTCTCTAGGAGACTTGTGTCATCCATACTGATGGAAAGTAGAAAAGTTTCTCTTTGGTCATTAAAGGAAAGCAGCTTTGTTTTGAAAGCATTAAAATTTATGAACCATAAATATCCCTTATCCCATTTTATCACAGATTGGAGGTCTTTTTCACAATCAACAGCAAGACCTATTTTGCTAAATTTGCAACGTTTTGACCATTGTATGCTTTGACCTTCTTCAGGTAATTAGAATTTTGAACTGAATCTTTTATTTGGATCACTGAGAATGAGTCATGCAACTTCCATTTAACTCAAATCTCTAAGTTTTTTGTTAGGTTTTTGTACAAGTTTTTAGCGCTAGGTATTGAACTCACTCAACCAATGCTTTTATCCACTGGGCTTATATTTCCTTGAGGACATCAGTGTATGAATTTGGGGGATTTATAAATCTAATTTCTCAGTAACTATCTTTCACCAAAACTCATATTGCAATCTTGAAGCTAATGATTTTCTCTAGCATTTCATATTATTGGTTCCCATATTGTATTCATTTCTATGCTTGGTTAGCTTAGGAGATTTTTGTGGCCTAGCATATGTACTGAGTCCTTAAGTTTTTTATTTTTCAGTGGTGTTCTCTATTATTTCAACTTCATTCTAAGGGGATGGTGATCTCTCTTTTCCTGCCTTCTATTTCCCCTTCTGTTACAGTCTTACATTATTGTTGCATCTTTATCTTAAGGGAGCAGCCCATTTCTCCTTTATATTTCTTACCGCATCTGCATGGGATGGTGTACACACAGTTCTTAATCATGTTCTCCTCTAGTGGAGATCTTACTTGGAAAAAAAGGTTAAAAGTTTTAGTTGGATCCAGTGACTTGACTCAAAGAGTTGTGAGTTCAATACCTGGATACAACAGAGGTGAACAAAAACTTAGCAAGTTGAGTTAAATGAAGATAACTGAGACATCTGTAAGTGGCATGACTCATGGAATGAGAACAATCTACCCCAATGATTGAAATAAAGGGTTCAGTTCAAGATACCAATCACTTGAAGAAGGTCGGAGCGTACAATGGCTGAAATGAATCATGAATATGGCAACCAAGATTCAGACAACAGTCCAAATAATGTATATAATCTAAACAGAGTTCATCTATTCAAATAATTCCTTGAGTAATATTTTAGAATCCTTCAGTGAAAATAATTGTTTAGTTTTTCAGTTCTAACTACCACTGCATTTTAAAGTTTTAAGCTTTTTCCCAAGTAATTTGATAAAAATTAAAATAGAAAAGTTTTTTAGAATTGAGATAAATTCATACAAAGAAGATCAGATGAAGTCAAATGAATTGTGTTTCTCAATTACAAATCTGAACTGAATAATCTAACATTCTATTTATAATTAAAATAAAATTAAGATTTCTTTTCAGTGTGTAAATCAATTTAAATAATTTTATTTGGACAGAAATCATTCACTAAAATAAAATTTTTCATTAGAAAATAATTTTTGTATTACTTTTGATTTTAACAGGAAGTGGTAAGCACTCAACTGCTTCATGGGTAATAGCTGTAGCTATTTACATTTGGTGACTTCCTATATAAATGAGTCACCTCATCTCCCTTACAGAAGAATTTTTCCCCTTATTTACCCTCGTACTTCTTCTTGAAGCTTTTGTCTCCTCACTATCTTCCTCCCTCTTCTTAATAGATTGTCTAGAGATGTGAGATTGAGTTCTCTTTCTTTTTTCATGAGAGAGTTCCTCCAACAATTGTTCACTTTCAGAGTCTATACTTCTCTTGATTTCATTCTCATGTTTTTCCTGTGTTGACATGACACTTCTCCTTTCATTATTTTCAAATTTACTGTACATTTCTTCATCACTATCATGTTGCTATCTAACTTGGTCTCCATTTTTTTCTATTATCTTAGTATTCTATTAACTTTGTATTATGAATCTTACCTCTTGTAGATTAAGTTCACTGTTCTTTTTATACCAAAGTTTTTGGTCAATGGGGCTCTAATTTGTCTACCCATGAGGGTGGACAGGTTTTTCGATCTTCCAGCATGTGACATTGTCTTATAGCTTAGCAACAATCTAGGAAGAAACGTTTCTATTTTTTCTTTCCATTGTAGGCATATTCTCAGTCCATTTTTAACAGTTTGCACCATCCTTTCTGCTAATTCATTCAATTGTGGATAGTACAGTAGGGCTTTATATGGTTTTCATCCAATTTTGTTCAACCATTAGCATATTTCCTCATCATAGAGCTCTGGGGTGTTGTAGGATGCTAACATTTTCAGAAATCCATTTTTTGAAACTATGATCCTTAACACTTGTTTCACAGTTGTCAAATTATGTGTGTGTCAAGAATGATAAGATGAAGACAGCTTGTAATCCAACAGTGTTTTTATTTACTACGTCATTACACTACATATGTGGGTCATTGTGCCCAAAAGATTAAATTCCCTCCCTATTTGTGTAAGGGAATAAACTTCTATTACACTTAACATCTTCCCCCTCTTATTTATTTATTTTTTTTAAGGAACATGCAAATCATAGTAGAAATGAAAGAAGAAAAGAATATATATATATATTTTTTTTTTTTTCATTTGTAAACAAGTTATTACATGACTACCATGTGGTGTCTTCAGGTGATTTGCAATAACTTATTTTACTGTTATTTTTTGTTTGTTTTTTTTTTTATAAGAATGCTCACATAACGGATTTTTTATGAACGCACAATTTTCAAAATTAGAAGTTATAATGTTTTTATCCATGGTTGTATGACCCTAATAGGTATTTTATGGTATAGTTACACTTAATCATAATTTCTGTTCTTTCATTCAGTAATTCATTTTTGTTTAGGAATAACATAATAGTCAACTTTTCTTCCTGGCACAGTCTACATAATTTGTCACCGTTTTAAGGCTTGGCTGTTTTCACTATACTCCACATTATGTTTGAGTTTTTTCTATATTTTAATTTCAATTTCCACATGTGGCTAACCAATTTTGTACAATTTTTTAAGTTTTCTAGTTTAAATGTAAACCTGGGATTAAACCATTTGGTCTTAAAAGTATCTTTGGTTGATCCCAAATATGTTTTGTTTTGACCATTTAAGCCATGTACTTTTGCTTTGTAAATGACTTCTTTTGTATTACAAAGTCCTTGAAGTGGGTATTTATTTTTGTCCCTGCAGTTACATTCATCTTTAATCTTATTTTGTATAATGTTATTTAAATTTCTGGCGTTTTGTTATGAAATTTTCAACATTACTAGTACAGCTATAACTCAGTTTGATTGTATTCCTACTGAAAATTTTGTTTGGTTCTGAGCGTTTTGGAAAGTGTTTATTGATCAGTTTAAAATATATTTGTCCTATTTTGATCTTTACTTCTAAGTTAAATGGTGGGTTGAACCAAATAACATTTCATTTTCTATCAATGTTTTTTATTTGTCTGTTTAGTTAAGGAATGTATTCAACTGTGTACTGGTCTAATTTAATTATGAACAAAAACTAAGTAATTAAATAATTATATATATATATATATATATATATATATATATATATATACATGATTATAAAACTTTGATGTATTTTCACCTTGGACAACAGATTCTTTACTTATTCACATCTGTATCATACTGGCTTGCAAACTTCTCTTTCTGAGTATGTGTATACTCAAATTGGGGCTCCCCCACAGTCACCTCTGTCTCAGGACCATTTTGCCTCTCTAGTCTCTATGTATCATAGGGACTTCCTCTTTGCTGGTTTGACCATCAGTTGCTGGACAGCTATTGATGAATGAACATATGGATGAGTAGTCTGTCACAGAAAGCACCTGTTTTGATGGTCTACTCTGCCCTGGCTTGTTTTCATTTCATATTTCCTGAAATTTGTTTGGTAACTTTAGCCTATTCTGGCTCTCTTGAGTTTGATATAAGTGGCTGGACTCTGACTTTATCACTTATCTGTAAGATTTTAAATTCATTGGCCAAGCCATAGCATCTTCACTCTTTTCTTTGTTGGTTGCTCCATTAGCACAGTATGGATAGAGTGGACAATGGTTGCTTTCCGCTTCTAAAAATAATGTCTTGGTTCTTCTCCCAAAAAGCCTTTGTGCTAGATTTATGTTTAACCCCTCTGTTGGCAAATTCTGCAAGTTCAGTAGTCCAATAAGTGAAACCTCTGCTGAAGTTCTGCACTTGCACCATAATCACTTCATGGCTTTGACTGGCACTTCTACTGTTCCTACTAGCCTAGTTGTAACCTAGTGATATAGTTTCATGTGGAAATACCATACATTAAAATTCTTTTCCCCTCAACATTATGAGGTCAGTTGCCACTTTTTTCCAGAGTATTGTTGCATCTTCAGCTGTGTATCTGCAGATATGTGCCAGCCTATGGTCTTGTATTGGATGCAGCTTTCTATTGTTCACCATCAACAGTTCTTCTTTTACTGGCCTGCCTGTTGGTGCACAAGAAAGGGTATCTGCCAGTAAAATCTTCTTACCTGATCTGCACTGTAGCAAAAAGTTTACTGCTGTGCCCTCATCAGCAGATTTTGCAGCCTTTTGATAGTGTCTTTGCCCATATTGACACTAGACGTTTATGGTCTCTCAAAACCTTCATATGTCTCTCGTATGTAGTGGTGAAATTTCTCTAGTCCAAAGACCATTACCACCATTTCTTTTTCTATTTGTGCTTAACATTGTTCTGTGTTCAAGAGTGAATGACTTGCATATGCAACTGGTCTCTCTTTTTCCATCAGAGCTGCTCCCAGGCCATATTCAAGTCTGCATAGGTCTACTGCTACTTTTTGCCATGGTCATGTTGGTATTTCATAGTTAATAAGGGGTTCACAATTTTAGACAATCCCCTCAATATCTTTGTTTATTCCTGGGCAAAAAAAAACAGATTCTCAGGCCCAGTGTTTACATTTTTCTTTGTTTTTGTCCTAGTTAGATTCAGTTTATCACAAGTGTGTTTCCCTAGTACAGGTTGGACATTTCTTGTTTCTATGATAAAGCATAATTTGTATAACGAATCTTTTCTTTTGATGGTAATATTTGTCTTTCCTGTAATAGGTATTCTATCGCCAGTGTATGATGTCAGCTTTATCTCCAGTTTTCTTTTCATCTTTTTGTAGCATGACATCAGTGGAATGCTGACGTCACTACCAATGTCAAGTTTCAGTAGGACTGTTAAGCCTTCTAATGTCAAATTCACCATCCACCACTTGTTGTTAGAGCTAATCGCATGTGTTTCCTTCACTCTGTTGACAACAAAGTGATTGTAGTAGTCGTCTTCATAGCTTCTCCACACCAATTCTGACTCGTTGATATAATGAACTTTCTTTCTTTTTCTCAGCACATCTTTTTAAAGTGCCCAATGTATTTTGCAATTTCTGCATGTCTGTTCCTTAGTAGGACATGCTCTGTCCATGTTATAATAGCTATTCTGTATTCTTTTTTAGCTCATCACTTGTGCTTCTTTTTATCTCAGTCATTTCTATGGTTGTATTTATAAAACTTCTTTTCTTTCTGCAGATATTCCTGCCTAGAGTATATTGAGTACATTCAAGTTCTCGCTGTCTTGTGTCCAGTTTCTTGTAATTTCATCATTTTTACAGAGTTTTATCACTGTATTCAGGTCTGGGTCAGCCAAGACTCTTAATCTTGACTTGGTTTTTTCACCTCATGTACTCAATATAATTCAATCAGGTATAATACTGTTCTTTAGTTGTTCAAAGCCACATTTTTCAGTTTGTGAGGTGATGTTCATTAAGAAAGACAGGAATGTTTCTCCCTCTTTCTGGAAGCTACATGATTTCTCCTTTTTCTCAGTGCCTGATGTTCACTCCATTTATACATCTATCTCATTTGCATATGATGCTACACCTCCCTGGACCTGAGAGGTTTGGTGCCCTTAGTTATTCTATTGCTTCTTCTGAATATTCTGGATGACTCTTCTGTTTGTTTGTCTTGTATCTTCTTTAATGGAGATCTTGGTCTAAATTCATCTTCTTCTTCTTCTAGGTCTGTTAATAATACTTTCCCCCATGTTCTGTTCTGTTTCAGTTTCTCCATCCTCTGTCTCCTCTCATTCCTCATTTCACACTTCTACATCCTCAGGCTCAAACCTAGTTCTAAATTGATATTGACTGCCCCTTTTTTCTAATACAGCTGTATTCTGTCCTTTTTGTAAGACAAACTTTGCTCTTTTTGGCTCTGCTTCCTTGTTTTTTTTGTACCAGACTTTCTCCCCTGTGGCAAACAACATGGTTATTGGAGCTCTAATTTGCCTGCCCATTGCATGCATTGCAAGTCTTTCCATATGCAGGACATTTGTTCTGTCTGCGAGTGTAGTAGAAACCACAAAATTGGCATCCCTGGTGTAAAGCATACTTCTTTTCTTCAGCTATCTTCATCTTGATTCAGTCCACATCCCTAGACTCTGTGCAGCAGCTTTTTCAGCTGTTCTGCAAATGTCTATTGCCTCTGAAGATCAAGGTCTTGAATTTTCAGTAGGTCTTCTTGTCTTATGTCATGGTCCCTTATACCAGTAACAATTTGGTCTCTTATCATGGACTCTTGATATTTATTACAAAAATTGAATGTTTTCAACAAAACTTTCAAATTACTGAATAAATTGTTACCTTGCCTTCTTTGTTGGAACACAAAATAATCATACGTTTTGTTAGTAGCACTGATTGTATATTCCTCCAAAGCATCTATAAATGTGAACCCCAGCCCCCAATCCCTACTCTCTATCTATACCATTGGTCTAGCAATATACATTTTCTGAGATTGTAATAACTAATAGATTTTTGTTTGCAGTCAATTTAGCATAAAGATTGAAATCAGATTGCAGTGTATTTATTGGCTATATTATGTTTGTTTATAAATGTTTCTAATGTACTTGAAGCACTCAAGTTGTAGCAGAATAATTTTATTTTAGGACTTTATAAGTTGAGCAAAAATATGACACCGTAAATTTAATGAAAATAATTGTTTTATAGAAATAGGAGAAAATGTTCACAATCATTGACAACAAAAACAAATAAGCATGTAAACATAAAAGTGGAAATAAATGGCAAATTCTGTCTGTTCATGTGTGTGTCTGAAACCCCTCTACCTTGGGCCACACTTGCTCTACATAGACATACATTTTTTGGAATTATGATGATCTCAGGGTTAAAAATCGTTTCTTCATCTGGTGCTTGAATATTCAACATTGGGATTTGTGTCTGGAAGAAGAAGAAATAGTTAAAAATTCAAATTTTAAAATAACTGAAAAAATCAGTAATTTTAAAAGTTTTTAATTTATATTGAGTTTAAAGTAACACAAAAACTTTGTGAATTTAAAATAATTGTTTTAAATTCAGTTTAAAATATCTCCAACACTTTGTGAATTGGGGAAATCAATTTTATTTCTTCAAAATGCCAATGAATTAAAGTTAAAGTGAGAGGTTTTGTGACATGAGGTTTTAAAGTTCCATGGAGTTTGCAATTTGAAAAACTCAATTTTTGGGCTGAATTGAGATTTTGGCCCAAACCAGACATTTCTTCTCAAATTGAAGTTTCAGTTCAAATTGGTCTTTTGGCTGGAATTAGACTTAAAGTGAATTTTTGATGTTCCATAGACTTAATTGAGTAATTCAAAGTTATTTCTTCAAAATTATCATTGCTGTTTTCTAAGCTGGATCAGAGGTCCCTTTAGTTTTGGACAGGACACTTAATTAGCTCTCCACAGAAGCTAGCTTGAAAGTCTGCATGGAATGCAACTTTTAAGCTAGTATTTCATAATTTAACTAAAAAGAAAAGTTTTTAACAATGAGCCTATATTTTTTTTAAATTGTCCAAATAATAAAACCCCCATAAAGAAATTTTTTTTTAAGCCAAATTTGTACTTTTAGGTTTCACAGTGGTATTTTCAGTCACAAACTGTCAATAAAATATTTCCATAGTGTTTAAAATCTGAAATATTTATTTTATTATTTACAGCTAATTTCAGCTAATTCTATTTTAGAATATAGAGTCAATATTAAAAACATATAAGAGATGAAAGTAACTACTGAAAAATCTTGGTATCATTCAGTCAGAATGACTGCAAAACTTTTCCTTCTCCAGTTTATAAGCAGAGGCACACAAATACATGCTGGGATTTTTTCCCAGCCAATAAAATAGGCCACTTCTTTGATTCGTCTGACTCAGTCCCAATCTGTCTTGCCTTGAAGTCAAAATGCTACATTGGCTTGTCCAAACTTGCTTTTGTGTGTCAACTCCAATTCTTAGTTTATGAACTTTTTGCTATATTGTTTATTAAATATTTTCTTACAGGATTACATTCATCTTTGAGTTTTAAAACTTGTCTGATAGAAAAAGATTCAAAACTATTTGAATTTATATTAAAAAGATTCAAAAAAAAGATTTTATTTTAAGAATTTATATTAAAAAGATTATATTAAAAAGATTCAAAACTATTTGAATTTATATTAGACCATTATTTTTTAATCTAAATTTTTATTTCATATATATGCTATCCATAATTTAATAAAATGTTTCAAAGTAAGCATTAAAAACAACAAGAAGACTTAATGGTTCAAGTAAAATGTTTAATTCTGTTTTCTACTTAACTATGAATTTCAATTATTGTAAATGTAATTTTCGCCTTATTTAAGCTTCAATTTTAAGCTTCAATTTTTCAAATTTATTCTTTATTATTAATAATGCCAAATTATAGGTAACTTAACATATCCATCAACAGCTACACAATTTGAGAATAAATATATTTATGATATGTAAAGCTTCCAATTTAACATTAGTCAAAGTACCATTGTATTGTCAATTGTCTCCTTTTATATTATTTTATAACAATCTTCAAAATTGCATTAAAAATGTGCTTAATTTGAGGTCGAGATAAAACTTGGCTAAAATAAGTTAATAAGTCTTTGAAAAGGTCAAAAAGCCAAAACAAGATGAAGGTTAATGCCATACAACACCATGCATAATCCATTAAATTCAAATGAAATCCACAATAAAGAGATATTGTTCAGACTAAATGAACATGGTCTCCCAATATTTTAATACAGGTCAGTCAAAATGCTACTGTATACAGACTGGATCTGCCTTGTGGGCTACAGCTTGCCTACCTCTGTATTAATGATTAAGCAGATAATCTTTTATGATCCACTTAGTAACAACAATTATTATCTACCCAAACAAAGGAAAGGATAGAGAGAAAAAGAAAAAGAATAAGTTTAATGACTAGATATCTCAAATGGAACAACTACATTGAATCTACAGGTGTATCTACTGCTAGGAAAGTTGGGTCACTGTGTTGAGCGGGAAAGTTTTTCTCATCAGAATCCATTTTTGCACATCTACCATTCATCCATGCCATTGCCATATCTGATCAAGTGCTCTTGGGGTTCTTGACAAAATCCAAAGAAAGATCTGCAATGTTATCAATCTTGACTTGGCAGACCATCTTCAGTCATTTTCTCACCAACATGACATGGCTTCACTCTCTTTTCTACAAGTATTTTTATGATTACTGCTCTGACAAGCTTCTTTCCCTAATGCCCCCACCATATGTATTTACACATGCTATTAGATTGGCATCTAGGTCCACCCTTTTACAGTTGAAATAGTTAAATGTAACTGTCTCTTCTGCTATAACAGTTTCTTTTCTTGCACTTCTCATTTGTGAAACTCACTTCCATTTGCTTGCTTCCCTGGTAGCTACAATCTCCAAAAGTTTAAATGCAACATTAGTTGTCATCTTCTATCTCCTTGATTCTCATCCTTCTTTTATCTTATCATCAACATCCTCTGTTCTTGTTTTTTCTTTCACCAGTGGCAGTCCTGCCTTACTTATGGTGAAATGATTAAAATAAAGCTAAATTAATAGCAAAGATGACTGAAAAGATAGCAAATATTGGGAAAAACAAATTAACCAAACAAACATTTGTAGTTTAAACCGCTTTTAATACTTCAAAACAAAATTGTGTTTATTGCTTGCAAATTACTGTCATGTATACATCTGGCATATTTTTAGAAAAATGAAAATATACCTGACGTATAGAATATGTATAATATTATAGGTATGTGAGTGTGTGCATATATAAACATACAGAGGGGTGGACAAAATAATGGAAACACCTAGTACCATAATAGCATAATTTGGAAAAACTGTCAAAAGCTTGCCTATTTTTATGTTTATTGATTTAATATTAGTAGTACTTATTTTTTCTTTCTTTTTTTTATTATCTAAATAAGTTTATTAAAATCAACAGTTAGCACTATTTAAGAATTTTAAGGGATTGACTTCATCCTATAGTTCAGGAACTGTTTCCTGAAAGAAAATGCCATCTTTCAGGATGATAATGCACTCATTCATACAGCTAAAGTTGTAGCTGAATGACAAAAGGAACATTCTAGTGCAGTAGAACATCTTATCTGGTCACCACAGTCCCCAAATCTCAAAATCATTAAACTAGAAAAATCTACCCCAGATTCCTGTTCTCATCTTCATTGCCATATTCATTTTTAGCCATTTTGATTGGAATTTCAAACTAAACCAGGGTTCAGTTTGAAATTCCAATCAAAATGGCCAAAAATGAATATGGCAATGAAGATGAGAACAGGAATCTGAACAATGTAAATAGTGGAATCTCAAAAATATAGAAAAAATATTTTTTTTATAATCACTGGCTTGAAGTGTAAAAGACTATTTTAGTAACAAATTTTGCTGCCATAATAAAAAATCAATAAAGCTATCTGCTACTTTGTCAGATCACAAAAGTATTAATTTTATTAATTAAAAATTAATAATTATTGTGATAATAATGAACATATCCTGATCTACCTATTTCAATACTAACTATGCTATATAAAAGGCTCTTTAATTACTAACAATTTAGTTTTGTGAAATAAAGCTTTTTAAGTTTATATTTGACATTTTTATTCCTTACAGTTTATTCAACAAAACTCACTAGTCCAACATAAAGATGGGATGTGGGATGTGAGACTAACCACTGATCCTGTTGCAGGGCTGATTATGGTAACCAACTTTGCAAATTTTTAGAAAAGGTGAAGTGATACAGGAAAAGCAAGGATGACAAAAACAAGATGTAAAATGAAAAAGTTACCTTAGTCTGACAACTTTTCTATTCTTTTACAGTTCAAAACAAACTCTTGGGTTGCCACGGGACTGTTGTTGATTGAACGGTGTTCCCTGTTCATAGGCTTGAGTTGTTAATGTGTGCGGTTAACAATATATACATCAGGAAATAGGGCCTGAGTTGCTAGTTGCTGCTGTACTGGGTGGATAGGATTGATCCGTCATGTGTTTGCCTTAGTCAAGTAGCATAGACTGCACTAACCATTGAAAAGTGGTTCACTCAGTTTGACTGGTATATAGACTACATTAGCAGTTGGTGGTTAATCCAGTGAGGTTTCTACGATGGAGGTCACTGTCACATCAATTTGGACTGGTCATTGGAAGTCACTGCATTGGGTCGGTGTATATCTCGTGAAGATAGCCTTCTCTGCTCTGAAAAAGTCAGTTGTAGTGACTAGAGGAAAAGACCTGTTGGTTGTCCTGAAAAGAACAATTGCTTTTGTCCTAAAAAGGATAGCTGCAGTAGGAGACATCAGCAGGTGTGGTAGCAGGTCAGAGGTGTCAAGCAGTGTGGTAGCAGGTTGAAGGCATAAGCAGGGTGGTAGCAGTTGTAGTGGTTGTAGGCATCAGGCAGTGTGGTAGCAGTAGTAGTAGTAGTCAGAGGTGTTAGCAGGGTAATAGCAGTGGTTGGAGGCGTCAGGTCCCTAGAACGTCATGGTGTCCTTTCTTTGCATACACGGGCCGACTACTGACTTGTTTGCCTTTAGACTGCTCCTTTTATACGTCTCTGTGTACATACATCTCTGTCATTATGAGTCTCCTTTTCATTTTTTCTGAGTCTAGGTCATGTGATGTAAAAACCAAAACTTTTGAGGTGAGTAGACTTGGACTACAATAACTCCCTCCTCTTAGATAAGTGATCATTATTAATTAAAATAAATGTACAATTTGAACATTCTAGGGAAGGTTACCTTACATCTTGTACAGGTTTGTTTCTCCGGTGGTGTTGTCATGTTTGATCATGCATCAAGTGAAGATGCAGTCTCACCTGATGTAATTCAGTTGTACCTGTTGGTACATTAGCCAGAACTGTCATCATTAGATGTGTTCTCTCAGTTGAGACAGTATCTGTGAGATTACCACGCTTGCTCATGAGATAATTATCTGTGCAATCCAGGACTTCGAAAGGTCCCTTATAAGTCAATGTGAGTGATTGGCTGACAGCATCATTCCTCATGAAAACGAATTTGCAGTCACATAGTTGGCCTTTAGATTGCCTCTTTTATATGCCCCTGTGTATGTCACAGTTGTTGTTAGCCTTGTTTTCATTTTACTTAATCACGGTCATGTGATTTAAAAATCAAAGCTTTTGAGGTGAATAGCATGGGGCTATGATAATCCTAATTCGACACTCACTGTGAGAGTATTGCTGCTGGCGAAGAATCTTTAATAATTTTCTAGGGAGTGGTCACAGTGCAAACTATATTACTTTATGAAATACATATTTGCAAATAATTTTGAATTCTTCAAGGAAGCCTTGTGAAGTCTTGATAAGCTATATATTAAAAAAATAATCTTGAGACATTTGCTTGCTACCAAGCATCAGCAGTCTCTTGAATCAATTGATAATTTCCTCAAGAAACTCAGCATATATAAAAACTGTACCTGTACAGCCATATCAATTGAACAGTATCAGGTGGAATTGGTGAGTTAACAGACTGTTATCAGCAAACATCCAGCAACGTCTACTGGGACAAGAAAGTGTTACCCTTCAGCAGACATACAAATTAGCTAGAGCAGTTGGGGGAGAACTTTTTGTGCATGAAGGCCATATTAAAATTCATTACAGAAACCGCATTCACGAAGTGATTATTTTACAGTTACACCATTTATATCTTAGGTAAATAGTGCATAAAATAGAATTTAATAAATATATAATCTAATAAAAACAGACATTATAAACTGAAAGACAAGACATGCTCAAACAAATACTTTATTCACCTTTTAGATAAATTAATGACTTCCTTGGCATTGCTTCTTTTGTGATAAAATTTTGATATCAGGCTGTGATATGGTTGTTTTTAATTTTAATTTGTCTTCCAAATGCTTATCTGTCAACAGCGATCTCCACAAATTCTTGATTTGTGTCAAGTTTGAGAATGTGGATTCACAACGATATGTTGAAGAAAAACATGAAATAAGTCAGTGTACATGTTCACAATGGGAAGGATATCCTACAACCCTTTTCCCAATTTAATGGGATCCTTCTTGCTGTCAAACAGAGTTTTTAGGACAACTCAATAAGCTCCATTTGTAATTCTTCAGGAGCCTCTGATACATTAACTAAGTGAGGCTGAAAATCAAGTTTCAGGATTTTATGGTTTTCAAAATCACTGAATATTCTGTATTCTTCTACTAATGAATTTGACTGGTATTCCTGAAAAAATTCATAGATATTCACTTCACTTTCACTCATTACTTTTGACAAATAGGGAAAGTTCTGAAAGTTTTGACTGAACAAGAAAGGTCTTGAAAAATAACAACTTTCTAAATTAAATAATTTTTTACTACATATCATTGTAGCAAAATAAGTTTTTGCTACATAGCATTGTAGCAAAATATTTGACTCATTTTGCTTTGTCATTATATAGCACATAAATGCAGCATCTTTGTGAAATTTTCATCCAGTAATTCACAAAATTTACTGTTTTCTTTGAAAAAGTTAATTATTTACTCTCATAAAGACATTTTGACCAGTACGTGTCCTCGCGATAACCAACGTACTTTTGAGTGATATGGCAAATCTACACTAATTACCTCGTTATCTAGCAACATGCTTCAAATCTAATGATGCCTCATGGTATTTGCTCATATATAGTTCCCAATACTTATAATATTTTGTAAGGCGTTATTTAAAATAGCAGATTTTGCACAAAGATGTTGCTGGTGCAGAATGCAATGAAAAGAAATAAGTGCATTTGGAGCTATTGTTTCTCTTTTTAGGTGTGCAATAAATCCTCCATTTTTAGCCATCATAGCTGGAGCACCATCAGTACACACACTTAACATTTCAGTAAGATTCAGCCTAACCTTATGACATTTCTCTCTGAAGTTATTAAAAATATCTTGTATCTTTCCTTTAAGGATACCTAAAGAAAGTAATTCTTCAAATAACTGAAAATCATCAGTTATTGCACAAATGAAATACAATACTTGTACTGAATCAGTGGAATCTGTCCATTCATCCAAAGCTCTGGAGAAATATATATTATCAATTTTGGAGCTACTCTGTTATATTACTGGCTAATTCATGCTATTGATCAATATTAATTCTTCTTGAAAGAGGTGCATTTTTATATGTTAACTTTATCTGGATCTAAGCATTTTATGACTTCTACAATGCATTCTTTTATAAGTTTTGCATCACTGAATGGTTTACCATTTTTCCAAGCAAATGGGAAAATTTATAGCTTGCTTTTGTTGTAACATTTCTTGAATTTAATACAGAATTGAATAATTGTCTCTGTTTTTGCTTTTTATACTTTAATTTCTGCAGTGCAATCCTTTGAATTTCACACTACAATTGAGCATGTTTATTATCTTTATAAACAGTATAATGTTGATGCACACTGTATTTTTTAACAGTTGAAGTTGCAGTATCACAAACCAAGCAAGATATTTTACCAATGTTAAACACTAAAAATTATTACAATTCCCATTTATCATTGTAGGTTCTATTTTCTTTTAAAGTTTATTTTAATTTTTTTGGACATAATGGGTTAAAATTAATAGAGAAATGATTTTATTCTGAAAAGATAAATATTAGAAAAAAGATAAATAAATATTAGTAAACATAAAGAACTAGACTTATATATGCATTGTTGTTATTGAAAATCATGCTAATTATCTGTATCAGAGATCAGTATACATATTCAAAATTAGTAAAGATACTACGAGCAGTTAAAATGTGCAGGCATCATCATTATTAAAGTTGTATCATCGTCTAAAATAAAAAAAGGAAATTTCACATTGAAAAAGGAAATTTTGATGGCTTGCTAAGGGAAATACAGTTGTGGGAACCTGGAAATGCTGCTCAAAAGCTGGGTTGTTGTGGAACTGACATCTAAATCTTCAGCTCCAATTCCAGCTTCAACATTTTGAAATTTCTGGCTTTGGCTCCTAGCTCTGGCTAATCTCAAAGTAATGATTGATATACCTTACTGAAATTGAACCTTGCTCATTGCTATTTATAGGCTATGATACAGAGTGTGATGGGTAAATTGTTGCCTGAATTATACAATAATGAAAGTAAGACTGATATTTCAATTTAATATAAATATTTAGCAAAATTACACAAAAATATCTTGAAATACTAAAGAGTAAATTTATTCAATAAAATCGCTATTGATTTCAACCACAGCCTCTGGACGTTTTTAGAACCTCCTGCAGCTCTTCTGGTTAGTCTCCTTATTTAAGTTGGTGAATGGTGCTATAATCCTGACCTTCAGTTTATATTTGGTGTTACAAGGAGTTTAGTTGGTTTCTCACTCAACTGCATCCCACACATAATAATCAGGAGGGATGCCATCTCAGGAGTTAGGTGGCCAGATGTTTAGGGATAATGTGGTCACAGAAATTGACTGAAAGCCATGACTGGGTTCCCTTGCTTGTGTGGCATGGTGCAGAGTCCTTTTACCAGAGATTGGGTATTCTGGTAGCCACCCTCTTGACCCAGGACAGCACTACCTTCTCAATGTAGAGTTTCAGATCGAGTGAGTTTTCTGAACATTTGTAATCACCATTAGACTCATCTCTTTCCAAATTCTCTGCACTGAACTCAGATTGACACCCAAACATGCTGAAATGTTCGCATTGAAGCTTTCAGTGTAAATGCCAAGCAGTACAGCAATTTACATGAGTGAGCTTGTCTTGGTACCTTAGGTCTCAGATTGATACAATGTTTCTGACCCAAGGAGTTGCCTTGACTTCTGGGCAGTGTGGTGATACCGAGAAAAAGTGAGGGACCGGATGTTTGCTCTATACCGACCAAAAAGCAAATGACCAAAAGTTGTCTCTGCGCAGGTGGATTTGCACAGATGTTCCGGTTGAAAAATAAAAATTAATCAAATATCAAATTTCCATTTTGCGAGCCTACACGAATTTTATTTACCAGCCAATGGGAAGCCCAGAATCAAATACAAGTGTGAAATCCCAAAACAAGCTGCTTTTGATCCAAAAAGCAGATATAAAAAGCCAAGATAGAAAGCACCCAGCAGGCAGACCTCAGAAGAGTGTAATCGATATCCCCTTGACTTAAGTCAAGTGGCTACTACGTTCGCCTCCCTTCACCTCTCCTTCCTTCTTCCCTGTCTCAAAACTACTTACTGACCTAAGGAGCGACGACATCAAAGACATTCCTCACTTACACGCTCCCCACATTCCTAACCTTAAATCTCTTTCAGCTTATTATTTGCCATGAACATTTTAACCTCCGTTGGATTATTACTTTAATTGTAAAAACATTAATTGATAAATGTTATTTTCAATTCAATTTGCTTTTCTTGATTTTATAATCATTTTATAACTTATAGTGGGCTATCTACCACAAGGCCAAATTCATTTAACCTGCAACAGTATACAATTACCCTTCACTAGAACAAACTCCCACTACAACTAGAAAAGAATAGATAAGATACTCCACTATAGCAGACATCACATGTCTACTCAGAGAATTATGTATGTACATTCTTTCCTTGATTGATTGCCTCTTAATTAAGGGTGTCTGAGGGAGATGTTTTCTTGGTTTTGGCATTAGTCACTTCATAGTCAGGGATCCAAACCTTCGAGTAACACTGAAGGAGGTTATCCTATCAACAGGTGTATAATATTGGATCTATTGTACTGCCATTTGTTGAATGGTTTCTATAGTCTCCAGTGGGGCCTCTTGATGCCACGATGAAGGTTGCTGATATAGCACTATCTCTGTATGATTCTTTCCAGCTTATTTATATATACAACTCCTGTGGGTGGATGGATGTATCTGTTTCACTGCCTACTAGTATTCCACTAATCATTACACACATGAAACCAATCAAATCGGAAATGAACAAAATTAGCAAAACCAACCTTAAAAAAACAAAGTAGACCTCAAGTATACTGTCTCCTACACCAATGTGAAGGGTTTATATTCCAACCTTCCAGAAGTAAAACACCATATTCTTCAGTCCAAACCAAACCTCCAGTTACTTTCTGAAACCAGTATAAATGCTTCAAGCAAGGGGAGCTTACAGTCCCAGGTTATTCACCTCTTATAGCAAAACATGACTACCTAAATCATCATGAATGTGGAGCCTACATCAAGGACAAGTTTCCTTGTGGCAAGGATGCAAAAGACAAGGAACCTGATCTACTGTATATGTGTTTCTGCATGGCACATATCATCTTTGCTCATTATCACCATCAGTATGCAGAGGCTGACTGAATGTCTAAGAAGATTGATGATATCCACACTCAGTTTCCCTTGCCTAGCTTTCATATCTGCAGTGACTTCAATATTCATCATGAAGAATTGTAATTACCCTCCATCAAAGCCAATGATGAAAGCAGATATTGCAGAGACTTCTCCATTGCCTATGAACTAACCCAGATCATCAAAGAAACTACCCGTGCGACAGAACATCAGGCAAACCTCTTCAATCTTAACCTCAATCTCTAGACGTCAAAAACCATCTCCTCTCCATCTTTCCATTTCTCACTGAGAACAATCTTAGTAATATTGTAGTGCATTTTTTACTGTCTTCTGTCTGTTGTCAGCACTTCATATCTGTTTATATGCCAGCTTGTGGATTCCTTTGTTTTTTTCTCTAATTTCCCAAAAGCAATGCTTCCCAGTGTTTGAATATTTATTTCTAACATAGGCTCAAGAATTTCTTTCTTTGTTTCTCTATTTTCTCAAAGGCAAATATTTACTTTAAACCTAGTCACAAATTTCTTTTCTTGAATTGGCAATTTCAATAGCCAAACTAGGGAAGTTTCATTTTCATATATTATTTTTTTGCTCTCTACAATAATCATACTTATGACATGAAAAAAATTTAAATATAAACACTTATAAAAGATGGTTTGATTTTTGGGGTCTTCTTTCTAGCTAAAAATAATTTGATTTTTTTTTTTTATACAGTATGCACAATTTTTTTCTTCTTAAAATACTTTTATCATTTTTTTATTATGGAGATAGAAAAAGAAGAAAATGAAGACAGCTAGCTGAATTTGTTAGTAAGGGGAAGATGAAAAGTTAGCCAAGGCATAACCAACAGATACATTACTAACTAGTGAAAATTGTTACATATTAGTGTGATGATATAAATAATTTTTCTATAAATATCTTAATGGTTTCAAGTTAACACTAAAGATGAAACCTTAGCCAACTCAAACTACACTAGTCATGTATTTTTGACCACCAGTAACACAGGGTCAGAATGATAAATTTAATTATTGCTGAGAACAGAAAAAATTATTGTGAATTTTTAGAATAGTTTTGAGAGCTGGAACTTGAGCTGGTAAAATTTTTTGCTGGCTTCAACTACAACTTTTCTAAATTATCTGGCTCTACAGTCCAGCCCAAAAGTTATAGAAGGCCACACATGATGACCCAGATGTGGCCTTAAGACTGCAAGTTCCCTATCACTGATCTAGAGCATCAATAGTGGCTCAACAAAACAAAGAATTCACTACCTTGCTGAGTTCTGCATCTATGACAATCAAGAAACCGGTTTCTGCACCCACCTCGTCCTCCTGACCTGCTAGAAAACCCAGACATGTGGCCTCTGTTAGATGTGCTTGTTTTTTATATGGGAGTAAAATACATCTGTGCCTGAAATGCCCCACACGAGATGATAATTATCTGCCTTGCAGGAAGGTCACTGGGCCAAGGTTTGTAAAAGCAACAAAAAAATCTCTGCACCCTGTGCCTTCTTGGCCCAATGTAGATGCTTATAAAACAAAAGGCCAATGGCATGCCTCTAAATGCTTAGGTGGATACAAGCAGCTCTGAGGACTTTGTCAATTTTAAAATAACAAAAGCTAACCAGTGGAAAATCTTTCCATGTGCCAGTATAGTAGAAATGGCCATCATTGCATTGCCAACTCAAGTACTGGAATTTTGATATGGAGAACTAAAATTAAAATTATCTATGAAAATGTAAACATTCAAACATTCAAACAATGAAGACTGTTGTTATAAAATATTGGGCCACAATTTTCTTTGACAACATTCCCATGTTGAAATACCATTTGGAAGGACTGAATCAAAAATACTTACTAAAATTAACATACCTTACCTAGTTCTCTTTTCTTATCTTAAAACTATTGCAGTGAAATCAAGGTGTTATTGCAAAGAGGATCAATCGTTCATTAGTACAAAGATCAAATGAATATTAAAATGAGTTACAAAGCCAAGCAATTCTCCTTGGATAGTCCAGGTCCTAGTCAATGCTATGGAAAACTATAAGAAAAGAATGGCCATGGACTACTCACAAGCCATCAACAAATTTACATTACTAAATACTTACCCTCTACTACCCATCAATGAGGTGATTTTTTGATAGACCATACACAGCCTTTGAAGCTTGAAGCTACCTGTATCAATTTTCCAGGATCGCATTTGATGTAACTAATGGGGTAGCCTGCTTGCAGAGAACCGTATATGAAATAATTGAGAAAGAGCAACTCAAGGGTACATTCGCCTACATGACAGTATGCAGACAAGACTTGTATGAACACAACAAAAAACTAATACAATTTGACATGGAAACAGAATAAATGCTTCTTCAGGCAGAACAAAATAAAATTGCTAAGTAATAATTATATGAAGCCAAACTCAAAACATTGAAGACCTCTCTTAAAACTACTCATTCTTGATAACTTATCATCACTAAGATGGGCACTGGGAATGTTTTCCCACTATGCCCATGGATTTCATAAGAATGTTTGCCCACTATGCTCATTGGATTTCATGAGAATATTTGCCCACTATGCCAATTGGACTTTATGATTTTCAGATTAAGTCTAACAAAGATTTCTAATTATCTTCTTCCCTCTCACTTTATCAGAACATTTGAGGAATTAAAAGAAAAAACCAAAAATGCTACTGTTGCTACTATCAACCTCTTTGTGCCTCTAGTGGTGGAAATGGATGTGTTAGACTGCAACATTGTAGCCTTACTTATTGAAGCAGGAGGACTTGCAGTGTTCTTTTCTAGAACACTTTCATAATCAGAATGGTGAGATTCAACCATAAAAAAGAAGCCCACATGGTTGTAGAATTTTTAAGAAAATAGCAACATTACCTACTAGCCTCTCCCCCACCACATTTCAAACTAACGGATAAAACGTCAGTGACATTTATGTTCAACAATAAGATAACAAGTGAAAAACAAGAACATAATCTGGTGGGAGATGGAACTAGCCTGTTTCTTGTTCAATACTACATCTCCTCCCAGGAAACAAAATGCCACAATTGACACACTTTCAAGATTGTACAGTGGGATAACCTTCAAAGAAGATCACCTAAAACTACACAAAGATCTATGCCACCCTAGCATAACAAGATTGCTACATTTGAATCAAATTAGAAGCTTACCTTTCTGAGTGGAAAATCTAAAAAAACTATATAGAACTGCCATATATGCACTGAACAAAAAAATGAAAATTTTATAGACCCAATATGGGAATGGTAGTAAAGCCCATGCAAACATACAAGAGGATTACCCTGGATTTCAAGGAGCCACTTCCATTTAAAACTAAAACCAAATATCTATGAACTATAATAGATGAATACTCGCACTTCCCAATCCTGATGTAACTACGAAAACAGTAAACCAGGCTCTTTATTCCCTCTTCTTTGTTTTTGGGTTACCTGCCTATATTCACTCAAACTAAGGGACTGCCTTTATGGCTGATTAGGTCAGACAGTTACTACGTGAACAAAAACCACTAGACTGTCCCATATAACATGCAGAGTAACGGTCAATTGAGAGATCTAACAGCAGTATTTGGCAAGCTATACAATTAGCAGTGGCCAATCCTCAATATACCTTGATACACTACCCTAAGAGAAGGCAAGATATAGCCTTCTTAAAAGACCTCACCTCAAAGATGAATCAGAAACCTCCCAAAAGCTCTTGATGCCAACCCCTGACACTCTAACTGACAACTCCAGGGACCACTTATAATATCCTAATCCTGAATTCTTGTGGCAGATGGATTATTGATGCCACAAGAACAGGTCCATCCTACCACCAATAATACCAACAAACTAAACTACCAGTGGAGAAGTGTAAAATTTAACAAAGTGAAACCCTCTGACACCTAATATCAGAAAAACAACAGGTCTGTGACCTCCTCCAAACCAGAGAAAGAAAACCCAGAAGATCCTGACAAAGTCAAAACACAACAAGGATCAAAAAGGACCTGCAAGATGCTCGGACATCTAAAGGATTTTCTACCATATGAATAAAACAACTGGGTAAGAATATGATTATAATGAACCTATCCCATCCTACTCATTTCAATATTAACCACCCTGTATAAAAGGCCATTTAATTACTAAGGATTCAGTTTTGCTGAATAAAGCTTAAGTTTATATTTGTCATTTATTCATTACAATTATTGTTATTAATTATTGTTTGAATTAACATTCATTGTTATTATACTTGTTTCTTGGAAAAGTATAAAATTTCTGCCACTCAACATTCAGTCAATAGAATGAAACTTCATGTTGGGTTAGTTTCCTAATTTCTTTCAGTACTGATGGTCAGGATTCATCCTGAGGTAAAAGCAAAGATTTTCAAAACAGTCAAGCACTCTTGATTTGGAAGATAACACTATTTCTCTCTTTGTTGCAAGACAACTTTGTTGTTGAATACATGTCTAAAATAAATCAATAAAAAAAACTATTCCAAAATGAATGATATTAAATGCTTTTACCATTCAAATTATCACAGATGATAATAGCAGTGAAAAAAAAAATTATGTATATGACATTATTATGTTATGTTAGATGTAAAATATTGTTTAATCATTTCTTCAGACTAACATTTTTATCATTGGAATTCTTTTTAAGGCACTATTTTAAATGTATGCTTCTTCAATCATATTTGGGTATTTTTTCTAAAGTAATGACTTTAAACACCATTTACATTATTCGGGCTATCGTCCTCATCTTTGTTGCCATTTGTATGATGTTTTGGCTGTTGTACACTCCTGCCTTTTTCAGGTGCTAGGAATTTTGAACCAAACCCTTTATTACAACCACTGGGGTATATCATTCTCATTCCTTGCATGAAGAGTCTTTTGGTAATCATGAGTTATCTCCCTCTAACCAGACTCTCTAAGTTACTTGTTCAACACTGCTGTAGCCTGGTATTGAATTCACAAATGTTTGGGTCAAGTCCCTGCACTGCATTCAATTACAAATCAGTTAAGTGATATACAGATATACGTGAGGCACACTTGGGCAATCATGTCTCAAAAGATTAACTCTGACTGGGCAGAAAATTTTTACACAGTAAGTTGCCATTACTTTCTGCAGTAGACTGGTTGCCAACCAAAGCTATAGAACCCAATCTTTCCTGTTATTTAACCCATAGCTGGAGGAAAGAGACAGATTAATACTTCTTGCAAGAGTATTTGTGCATATGTGAAGGCAAAATACTCAACTGGAATTTGAACTCGGCTCTCCAATTTCTCATTTCGAGCCAATATCCATTGCACCACAAAGCACAAAATACAAATAGATAGTCAATTATCAAAAGCTCAAGCTCTACAACTATAAGGTCAAGAAGAAATAATTTATAAGCTAGCAAATAATGTAAACCAGTGGTTCACAAAAGGTGCAGCACATCTCATAGGTGGGGCGAAAGAGGATAGTTGATGAGGCGGAATTATTGAAAGTCAATCAAAGATTTAGAAATAGTTTCATATGTTAAAAATAAATATGGCTTCAAAATTTAAAATATTATGGATTACTTTTAATGGCAATCATGAGTCCAAGTATAAATAGTTATAAATAATTATTGACTGATTTTATTATTGTTATATTTTTGTATTATATGAAGCATGAAGAATATAGTCTGCAAATTGGAGGAGAGTGTTAGTAATGATAATGTTCCAACTTCAAATCTGCAGTTATCTTCCTTTAATCCTCTTGTTATTTTCATTTTCTGAATGTACTTTTTATCACATAAAATTTGGTGAGGCATGAACAAATTTTAATTGCAAAAAGAAAAAAAGTTTGGAAATCACTGCTGTAAATAATAAAAATGTTGAATAAATTCAAGATTGGTCCTCACCTGATTTGCATGACTTATATAAAAATCATTTAATATTGCAAGTGGAAATGGTCATTCATAAGTGCAGTAGAATTAGGGTTGAGTGAAAAACAAACACACAAAAGCAAGTAATGTAAGGATTTTCGAAACAATCAAACACTTGAATAGAACAACTCATTTCAAAATGAAAAGAACAAGTATTTTAGAATTCACACATTTTCTTCAACTCAAAAAATATTAATTCTTTATGTAATAATCAGAAACGAATGGTAGGACACTGAGACATTCTCTTTCCCATGATCAGAGGTAATAGATTTTGACCAAGGGAAAAGGAACGATTGATTTGTGCCAGTTACATCTGATTTTGTACGTAATGTATAGTTGCTCTGTGGTTGATCCTGATTAAATGTTTTTAAAATATCACCAAAGAAAAGTTTATTACTGTTTGTCTTTTTCATTTTTTGTTCTTTCACATTGTTGTTATTGTCAAAGGATTTATCCTTCAAAATTATTGGTGAGGAATTTGGTGCAAGAGAGTTCAGAGACTTGCTAAAACTGATGTAATGCTGAGGAGTTTCAACATGTCTTTTCTGATTGGCTAGAACCTTTAGCTTGACAACTGACAGAGTTTTGTCAGATTTTGGTTTTAGTGAATAAGAGTTCATGAATTTACTTTGTTCACTAAGTTGCTGTTTTTTAGAATCAGAACCAACGGACTTTTCATTTTTCTCAGTAATGCTTTGAAGTGATTTCTGTTTTCTATCATTTACAAACCTTTCAGCACTTTTACTTTGTGGAATCCAATCACTCTTCAGCGAGTTCTTTAAAATAGTCTGTGGACAGTCACCAGTGATGTGTAATCCTGATATATCAGGTATGGAAAAATAAGAATTTTGTTTCAGGTGAAAGTTATGTAAGATAGATGAAAAACCAGAAGCAGATTTTTGTTTATTATTTGCTAGCAAAAGAATGTCTTTTGGTATCGTAACAGACTTATTCAATGGGATCAAAATGGTTGGCTTTTTCAAAATTATCTGTTTGTTGTATGAGGTATCTACATTGGAATCAGCAAATTTCATAGTTCGATAAACACCATTAAAAGGTTTATAATTATAACTATCTGGTGAAAGCATATACTTGAGAGAGTTGGAAAATAAGAATTTCATGTTTTTCTGCTCAAACTGATTTATGGTGCTGCTCACATGAGGAAAGCTCCCAACATTTTTCTTATTTTTGGCTTTATTGGGAACTTTTGACCGATATGTGCAGGTGGCAGAGATTTTCTGCCAGCCACAATTGATTTCCTTTTTGCATTTTTTAACAGAGTTCTCTTGATCCAATTTATCAAGTAGAAAATCTTCCGTACTAAAATCAAGTAGAGTGTCAATGGCTTTAGCTCTTGAAATGGCATTTCTTGTTTTGTTACTTTTAAAGGAACCAGTTCTATGCTTTTCATTGGACATTACATCTGTGTAAAGAACTTTAGGAACATTGTCTACAAATCAATATGGTCTCTTTCCATCAATACATTTTGAAATTATTTCTTTTGTTACATGATTGTTTGTCTTCAATTGCAAAACTTGAAGTTCCTGGCATGAAGAGACAAAAAATTGGTAAACACCTATAAAAAAAAAAAAAACAAGAAGAAAAAAGAGAAATATTTAAAATAAAGTAAAAATAATTTTATATTTTTTACATGATTTTATTTGTATTTTTAAAGAAAATAGGATTAGTGTTAAGGCAGGTAAAAAATCAATAGTAAAACAAATCAGGATTAATAAATAGACACTATGGACTTGGTCCAGATTAATAGAAATATATTTTCTTCTAGATGGAAAGTATATTCAACAGAAAAAAATATTTTTCTTGATTGTTCATAAAAGGATCAAATTCCAATGCTTTTGTTGAATGTTGTTTTTAGGTCACAAATATTTGTTATTGTATTTGAATTCAAGGATAATAAAAACATGTCTTCTTTTCCTTTTAATCTAATTTGTCATACTTTAAAACTACTAAAGCATTGAAACAATTTAACTAGAAAAAATTATACATATTTCTTAACAGATTGGGAATGTTTTTGTAAGATTTTTATTAATAATTAACATATTTCCATTTATTTAATGCAGTAGTGGACCTACATTTTTGCTGTTGTTTGAATAATGTAGATTTATATTATCCTTCTTTGACATATACCCTTATATACATATATACTTACAACTAGAGAAACAGTAACATTTCTAACAAAGCCTTCAATTATTCATTTGTGAAAAGATGTAAAACTTGCAAACCATTCAATTTAGATCAAGATAATTATTCATAAAAAACAAACCATGAAGGCTGTTAATGTTTTATTGTAAGCAATATGTGTAAAGAGAAGAGAAAAACTGTTTATATTTCTGAGATGAGATATTTTAACTATTTATATTGTTTAGACTCTTATCCTTATTTTTATTGTTATATTCATGGCATTTTGGCTGTTGTATACTCTGGCCTTTTTCAGGTGATCGGGATTTTGAACCAAACCCTTTATTTCATTCACCAGAGTAGATTGTTCTAGGTTCCACATGCCGTGCCTCCTCCGGATGTCAATAACAACAACAGATTGCAATATGATCTCAGGTAAAAAAAAAAAAATGGTTACTGAGACATTAGCTATATAAGTCCCAAAAATTCATACAATGATGTCCTCAAGTACACATGGCCAAAAAGATAAAGTTGGTTGAAGTAATCCAATTCAATACCTGCCCACAAAAAAAAAAACAAACACTTGAAGAGTTAAGTTATTAAAAGAAGATAACCGAAATTGAGATATCCCAAGGGTATTTGTGTGCAAAGGAATGAAATGAATTTGACTGGAATTCAAACTCGACTCTCCAACATCTCATACCAAGCCAATACACATTGCACCATAAGGCATATCTAAAAGTCAATTAATTGCCGTATGCGATACATACTTCAGGGATCATGTCTGTTTCGAGACATGACTGACTAGGAAAAAGATTTTCCCACAGTAGGTTACCATGTCTTTCTGCAATAGACTGGTTACCAACCAAGGCAACAGAACACAATCTGTCCGGCTATTCAATCCATAGCTGGAGGGAGAAGAAATGGATCCATACCTTTCCCAAGGGTATTTAAGTGCAAGTGAATGAAACAAATTCGACTGGAATTTGCTCTCTGATTTCTCAATCTGAGCCAATATTCATTACACCACAATGCACATTTATCTTATATTACTCTTTCAATTAGTCAAAGGATGTTATTTCAGAATCATTTCTTTTAAATCATTTTTTGCATGGAAGTTTATTCCAAACAAAACAATCCAACACTTGCCAAAAATAAATTTTAAATTATTTTAAAATGTTTCACACTTGAAAATGGCATTTTAATTTTAACATTTTTTTATTCTTTCAATATTTTTTTATTTAATAAAAAATACTCTTGTCACGAACAGCAATAAGATGAATTTAAAAACCACACTGAAAATTACAAGTAATTTTAAAAAAATAGTCAGTGTAGATTTTTTTCCTGTCTAATCTGAAATAAAATAAATGTTTTACTTTTATTATTAATTACATTATACAAGCACCAACTCTTAAATCTTTTTTAGTTTTATTCAAATATTTTTGAGAAAGTTCATAACAAATTTTCAGTATGTTCACACTTGACATTGCATAATTGTTTTTACAGAAATAACATTATATAACTGTAAAAGAAATTGTGAACACACCCCTACTTTAAATTAAAAAAGTATACACAAAACATCAAAATAAAGAGGTAAATTGACCCTGTATAGTAAGCAGGAGTGAATAGTATCAAATCAAAAGACAAAATGACAATAATGAACAAACTGTGCATAGGCCCTATGCAGTCTTCCAGGTTTCAAGCATACTTCCAATTTTCAATTTAATAAGAGTAAATAGCCAATGGGATCAGCTCCCACTGATGAATAAACACAGACTTCTGGATCCTACACAAGCCTATAAAAGCCAAACATTCATTCAACTTGGCAGAAGGACTGACAGCAGTCAAGAGACAAAGGTTGACTTTGTAATCCTGTCTTTCTTATCAAACCAACAGCAAAATGAGAAGAACTTTCTAACTTTCATTTCATAAGTAATTGCATATATCATTTGTGTATCTTACATTTAAATAAATATCATTTTATTTGGACATTGCAACAATATTTTCTCTCATTCAAATGGTGAACCCAGGAAAATGAAGAATTATTTAATTTTTATAAATATCTTGATTTATTTCTGGTATGATACTGAAATTTCAAACAAAGTTATAAAAAAAGCTAGTGAGGAAGAGATATGGTCATGTATCGTCTATTGAAAACTATACAGTTTCTTGTTTAACCTAAAGTGTTCCTTCTATTTACTCTATTGAGTATCAAGTTAATTCTCTATGCACTACTTAATGTGTCTGCATTACATAGACATTGAATCTATACATCACTGAGTATTCTCTCACCCAAATCAGTGAAGAGAAAATTTATTGAAACTTTAACATCTTTTTAGCTATGATAGGAAGAACCAACAGCCTAAAGAAGATCAGAGTAGATTAACACACAACTCTGCTTTGTTCCTGTGCTTCTCACTGTAACCCCTCTGCACAGTGACAGTCCTGCCTTGCTTGGGGTGAAATGATTATAAAAAAATATTCTTGGTAGGGTTCTTCCTTTCTAAACTTCCAATTTCAAATGCACAAATTTGGTTTTGTTTATTCTTCCCCCACCCACACCTATTACTGAACTTACCCGGCTTCTGTCTTGGAAGCTGAATATATAAAAAGTTATGCAATCTGTCTATGCAGACACTGTTACTTAAATTCTCCTCAGCAGAGAATTCCACAGATAAGAGCTTTTAGCTTCTGCAAGAAGGGTTCCAGCACAAAGGTTATAAAAGGTAATTTTGGTTAATAGACTTTATGATATCAACTAATTTAGATTTTTTGCTATTTTCCTGAATCATGGTACAAAGGTTGGGATTTAAATTTGTAAAATTTTTGTAAAACTACACAATTAAATTTTCAGTACAATTATTAACTTATTTTGAAAGATTCATAGAAGCCTTTTTACTGAATTGTTTACAATTAAAGCTTAAAATCTTTCATTAATGAAAACACTTTAACATTTGTACAACATTTAATGATAGAGATGATTTTTACTTAGTTCGCTAAATTTAAAAAACGTCTGTATGTTTAATGAAATCAGTGCATTTCTAAGTGAATCATGTTTTTAAACATGTGCATAGATTTTGCCTTTAAACAAATAATTTTAACTGAGGCCACATAATTTCAGTCTCAGATTACTTTCTCCTTTATGATCTTATAGTTGTTACCAGTACTAATTGCAGAAATAGTGTGCAAGCTCCTCAAGCAGAGAGTTAAACAGAGTGACGGAAAGAATAAGAAATAATAGACAGAGCAATTGCTCAATGGCAAAGTGACCATTCAAAGAGGCAAGACAAGTTGACCATAGAGAATGATATATGTAATGGAGATGTAATAGTAGCTCTAAAAATGTTGAAAAAAGATGTATTGAGAGGAGTGCATGACAATGTGTATTGTGGTGTAACGATAACACAGAGAAGGTTAAAACTGCAAGTATGGTAGCTGGAGTATTTGAAGGATATTGAGGAATATATTAGGAGGAGTCTAAAATGTAATGAGATAAGAAATTTCAAGCAGAAAGAAATTCATTTGTGGTGTAAGGAAACACAGCCCTGGTTTAAAGTGCACATGAACCATGCATATATCAGGGATATGGGGTCATTTTTAATACTAGTGGATGCATACTCAGGTTGACCAGAAGTGATAAAAGAGCAGGCACAGTAAAACAGGTTTTAAGAACCATGTTTTTGAGAAATGGAGTATCTCAAATAGTAGTTACAGACAATGCGCCTGAGTTTTAGCATGAGAGGTGTGTCTGGTTAAGACAGATTGGATGTGTCCCATATAAGACGCTGTCATGCCATCCACAATCTAATGGGATAGCCAAGAGAATGGAACAAACTGTGAAAATGACTTTTAAGGTGTTTTCACTTATTAATGAGTATTGAGATGTTCTTATCAAAAATGCTCCTTAGCTATAGGCCTGTCCCACATACAGGAAGGAAAGTGAGTCTGCCGAAATTAATGGGAAGATAGATCAGAGCCCCTATAATGATGTCTTCTGCTATGAGGGAGAAGGTGTGGTATAAGAAAAAGAAAGTGGTGAGTCCAGAAGAGGAAAATTTCATATTACAGAAAGGTAACAACACGGCCATAATTGAAAAGAAAGGCAGTGTGTTTTGGTGCATACTGTCCAGTTTAGAAGTAGGAATGTGTTGAAGGATATGGAGATGAAAGATCAAGAATGTGAAGAGAAAGAAAGGTGCAATAATGAAGTAGAACAGTGAATAGAAGTGCAGAAGCAGGGAGAAACAGAAAGTTGCAGAAGTGAGATTGATCAATATATGAAATTATGTGAAGGTGAAAAAAACAGATGGGTACAAAGAAAAGGATGAAGAAAGACTGAAGTCGCTGTTGAAAAAAATGACAAGAAGAGCAAACAGAAGGACAGTAGAAGTCAAAAGTAATTAGAAAGTGACAGGAAAAACAAGGGTACACAACTGTTCCAGTTCAGGGAGGGTGTGGTATCCCATGCAAATTGGCCTGGCACTATTTAAGTAGTAAGTAGCTGACAGGTGAGGCAGCAATCCCTTGTGTCACATTTGACAGGGATATTTACATCACGACTATTGTTACACACAGAGATATATAAGACTCAACAGTTACTTTCAAGTTAATAACAGTTCAAGTAAAAGCTTATTGGTTATATTTTGGGGATGAACAAAAAACTTATAATTCATCAAGGTCAGTTGTATGATAACAGAACCAACATGAAAGAAAAACAGATTGGTATTTTATCAGGGCTGTGGAATTGGAGTTGTAGGAGCCAAAAATAGAGAAGTCAGTCAGAGTTAAAGGTTTTATGTTCCAATTCCACAGTCCTGCATTCAATCACAAGTTCTCAAAATAAACCCTAAAGCTCTGTATGTGTCATATACTAACCATTCACTGAATATGGTTGTTGCTGACAGAGCCAAGTTAGCTACTAAAATTTTAATATTTCTTTATATTCTGACACCATATTTTCTCCACACATGTAGCACTGGAAAAGATAAACAGGCAATTGCCAATCAAATCTCAATCAGAGATCCATTAGTAAAATCAAATTAGCTGTATCAAACTACTTCAGTACTATTTGGTAGATTTCATGAAGGCCTCTGAACAAGAGCCACCGAGGCTCATTAATCAATAACACCAATCACATCATGGAATTTCATTTTATCATTTAACATTTGGTATAGCATTCTTTTTAAATTAACAAAGCTAGCAAAATGATACAATCCTATGCTAGCTTAATGGTTGTCATGGGGAACAAAATCACAATAACACAAATGATTTTAGTAAATGATCACAAGAAGCTAATATTGTCTCAACTGGAAATTGCAGAAGACCTAAAAATCGATTGTGTTTTTTCTCTCATTCAAATTGGAAGAAAGAAAAAAGTGAAAACTTCACAATCAAAAGCCAGTTCAACAGAGACTTCTTTCTGTAACTGATGGACCATTCTTTACAATTTGTAGAGGACCATTTTTAACACATGCATAATGTTGCTGGTGTGTTTTCATTTCTCTTTACACTAGAGAATCTCATTAACAGTCAGAGACAATAGCCTTCTTGTAGCAATGGCACTCTATGTCAAACATAAACAAACTCACCACATTTGAAAGTTCAGAAGGTTGAACAACAATTGAAAGATAAATCACTTATTTTTATAAAAATAATGATATTTATTAATTTAATACATCAATATGCAGTCATCAGAAGATTTTGCTGTGTAACAATATTTGCTAAGAATTCAGTTTCTTGAATTTAAGAAGAAAATGTTTAGTTGTTATTTTTTACTGTGTGCACACTTGAATAGTAGTAAACTTCCATTCATTGATTCCTTGTTCTTTTCTTTCTTCTTTCTACTGCTGGACAGCCTTGGCGAAGGAAGAAAGTGTAAGTGAGAGAGATAGAGAGTGGCAGAGCCAATGTTTACTGTCTGCTGCTTTTTGTGATGGCCCAAACAAATGTTTTGTGGCTCTATGTGTATGTTCTTTCTTTTTCTTTTTGTTTTAGATGTGGAGAGAAAAGAGAAAATGAGCGAGTAAAAAATGTGTCCAGTTATTATGCACAACTCTTCCGGTCCCTTCTCCCTCTTCTCTCTCCCAAAGCTCTTCCTTTTATATCATGTTTTTTTTTGTTTGTAAGGGAACACTTTTGCTTCTGGCTCAAGATGCTTCTAGAATCATCCCAAATCTTCTAGGAAAGATTAGATTTCTTTCAAAACATCCCAAATCATAAGTACTTTATTTATTTATGTTTTCTTTTTTTATTTACTTTTTTATCCCATGTTATATATTACATAACATTCTAACCAAGTGTCAGAATTTTCAGAAAAAAAGCAGACTTTGATTCTTTTGACATATAGTTAAATCAGTTTGTTCAGATTTTTATGAAAAATAACAACAGCTTAAAAATTGCCTATAATTTTCTAATTACACACACAAGAATTAAGAGATGCATATGACATCTTGATTGCCCTACACATATGAATGTGTCCCGTAACAGTTGCAAGTACTGAATTGATAATTTTTTATGGCTTAGCAACCATTTGCAGGTTATTTAATGCCAGAAGTTAAATTTTAGATTACTATAATTTTTTTTTACATAATAATTTAGTGATACATAATTTTAGTGATAATAATTTATCTCTTATTCCCCATAGCTGGGGAAGAAGAGATAAATTCATACATAACAAACCTAACAAGAATTGGAACAAGAAGTAACAATTCCAAACCATTTATCCCTACACATCCAAGCATACAGCACCTGCTATTCCAAAGCAGTCACCCATCTAGGTACTAACCAGGCTCAACATTACTTAACTTTGATGATCATAATGGAAACTGGCAAGTTCTGAAAGAAGATTCAAGAAGCTGAAATTTATTAAAACATTTTACAGACTCACGATAGATGACAGCTATTTTGTCAATTTGAAAGAACAGGTGCCTGAAATCTGATCACCTTATTGATACTTTTACTGACAGAAAAGTTAATCAGAAACCGATAAGAAATGCATGTAGTGACTGAAAAGAGGCATGTAGTAACTATCTTTCATCTGATAATTCTAATTATCATACAAAGCTTTATAATTTTGTGCAATTCTATACAAAACATAAATTTTTAGATGTAGATGCGGTAAGAATTTGTCTTTTTTTAATACTTATAACCTGATTTCCATCAACTTAATTCATAATAAATGTGATTTTATGATTGCTTGTCATAAATTCTTTTCTGCATCAGTCACTTTTGCTGCTTTGCAACCACTTTGACTCAATAAATGCAGCATTTGCATGCTGCATTTATTGCCCATTCTAAAGTCAGATTCCCATAGGTAGGTGTCAAAAATAGTTTAGACCCACTCGGGATTCCCTACTGCTACAGATTTGTTAAAAGTTTCAAGGAAAATGCATTTAGAGAGAGGACCTAAAACAGTGAGTTTGGACTGGTTCGTACAGCCTCTTAAAAGCTAGTTTTCAATAGCTACTCGATTGTCTCCCCTGGATCAGACGAAGTCAGTTGAGGCGATGGTAAATTATGTAAAGACGTGACTGCAAAATGATTAAAAATTCATTCAAAACCAAAAATCGGCTATGAAAGAAAAAAAACTTACTTTAATTTTTTTTTCACTCTAAATGATTATATTAATATTTCAATCAACTACTTCTCATTAAGAATTCTTTATGAATAAAAATTTTCAACCAATGGTTGGTTCGAGTAAATTAAAAAACCTGTAAATTGGTTTCCCTTAAGTTGAACGGGACTTTGCAGCAAGTCGTCATCAATCAAAAAATAAATAAATAATAAATTATATGCCAAGCAACTCTTTCCTAAAAAAAAAAAAAAAAAAAAAAAAAAAAAATCAAAACTTCAAAAAGAAAAAGGCTCATTAACAACTGAAACTATATATAAAAAAAAAAACCAATAAACTTTTAAATATTTAAAATCCTAAGGCTTTTTTTTTTTTAGTGTTTAACTAGCTAATGTTGTTGATTAATATAAGTCTTTTAGCTTTTACTCTTGTCTACAAAAAAAAAAAAAATAGAAAAGAAAAACTTCCTTTTATTCGAAAACTTTAAAAAATAAATTACAGCTTTACCACTATTACTGACATTTATTTTTTACATATCGATTGAGTTGAGAACGATATCAAGAACAATATTGGGGAAAAGTGTATGACAAATAAATTGGAAAATAAGTTTTCTTGTGATGCGTTTTAGGTCTGATGAAGTCCTAAAAAGGACGACACGCGTCACACGGAAACTTTTTCTACTTTGTCATATATTTTTTCCCCAAACGATATTGATTGGGAATTTATGATTTATCTTTAAAACTGTTGCAACGCTGAAGCATGTTTTTCAAATTCTTATTATTCATTGTGCATTATTCATTGAATGAATGATTTCTTTGTACATTTTCTTCCAAAATGCCATGCGGTCGCTTCTACAGATCAAGTTTTTATTTGAATATCAGCTATTTTAGCTTCTCATCTCAATGCACCTCACAGACTATAAGTGACTATTATTAGTGAGTTAGTTCCTCACTGGGTGCAATCTGGTTTGGTTGGAGTCTTAAAGTTAATTAAACATAGGTATCACCAAACAAAACTATTTTTTTTTCAGAAATGAAAACAAAACATCGTTACTCTGTCTTTTGAAAATTTACAAAAAAAAAAAAAAAATGAATTATGATAATTCATTTTTTTTTGTAAATTTATTTGTAAATTGTAAATTTGATAAATCAATTATCAAATTTAAACGAAATTTTCAGTTTATTTCCTTGTTTATTAATGATAATTTCAACTGTAGTGAATGATAGGTCATCTCTATTAGAAAACTTTGTAGAGAAAAGGGCAGTTAAACACCACCCGCATTCGATATTTCGTGTGTACTTTTTAAGTTTTTTCGCGATTTTTAAAACTTTTTTTTTATTACAGTTGAGCTATATAGATTTCTGAAGATGTTATTTGATTTCAGTAAAAAAAAGAAGAAGAAAAAATGAAAAAGTCATGCAATATCAAAACAATTCTTTTTCGAGAGTTGGTGCTTTCAAAATAAAAACATTTACTATCACTTTCTCTCAGTTGACAAGACACTTCACTGGAATAATTTTTTTTAAATTACTTGTAATAATGATTTAAATGTAAAAAAATCCTTAGTGCGAGCTTGAAATTCATTCCATTGCTATTTTTGTGTATTTTTTTTTTAGATAAAAATATTTTTTTACATCTATTAAATTAATTTTACGTACAAAATTACAAAAAGCAAATTTAATTAATAGCTATCAGGGAAGAGAGAGATGGATTTAACCTTACCCAAGGATGTGAAAGTGAATGTCTGGAATTCGAACTCGGCTCTCCGATTTTTCTCATTCCGAGCCGATATCCATTTACCACAACACACGTCCGAAAGAAAGTCAATTAATAATTGTCACAGGTGATACACGCTTGGGCGATCATGTCTCTTTCGAGAGATGACACACTAGGGCCTAGTGACTAGGCAGAGATTTTCCCGCAGTAGGTTGCCATTGCTTTCTGCGGTAGAGTGTACTGTTTGCCAACCAAAGCTATAGAACCCAATCTGTCCGGTTATTCAACCAATAGTTGGAGAGAAAAGAGATGGATTTTTTAAAAATCCTTTCAGCAGGGTATTATTTGTGCGTAAGTGAATGAAACGAATTCGACTGGAATTCGAACTCGTCTGGTTAGTAGTAACCTTTAAATTAAAATACATTTTTTATGAATTCCGTGGTGGTACCTAAATTGTTGTTTTAATACAATTGAGAAATGTACAAAACAAGAATATTAAAAGCAGCATTTGATTAAAAAACAATTTAAAAAGGTGCATTCACTACTACTACTAAGGTTCGTTTCAGGAATGTCATCAGTTTCAGCTGTCTTAATGTCATATGAATAAAAGAATAAAGTCGATAATTCAGAATAGTCCATTTTAGCCTTTCAAACTATTTATCTTCCATTAAAACTTCATTTATCTCATTTAAATTTCTTGAATGATACTCATATATTGTGCACTCCCTATTTAAGAAGCCATGCATTCGAAATGCAACCCACTTTTTGAAGTGAAAAAAAGAAGACTAGTAATCAAATTAACTTTCTTGGAATGTAAAAAACAAAAGTATCTATGATTATCTTTCTGCATAGCCCCATGAACTTCGTTTCTTACCTTTTCTTACGCTCATACAACACCACAGAGTAACAATCTACCCCGAGTTGCTCTTGAGCCTTGTATTGGGTGAATGTTTAAAAAAATCTTTTAGCAAATTCCATTTTTAAATTAAATTACATTACATTTCAACCGGGACTTTTCATTTTAGTTCTGGTGCAGGGGGTCTGAGCTTTCTCTTTTTGTTTTCCAAATGAATACATTATTATTGGTTTTTAAAAAAAGTTGAATTAAATTTCAGTGTTTGTATAAAATTTAATTTTCAATAGTCTCTTCTTGTTTTATGAGACTGGTATGAAAAATTAAATACGTGAGATAACTTATATAAGGGAGGTAAATTAGTGTTTGGTACAGAGTTTGAAGCGCTAAAAAAAAAATGGACCCTTGTCATAAACGTATTAATTTTAGGATGAACAACACTTTTTAACTTGTATATTAACATTTTAAGTCGTATCTACAACTGGGGAAAAAAAAAAAGATTATTTTTGTAACTTAGACTTTTAGCAGGAGGTATTTAATTTTATTTCTATGGCTCTCTAAATCATTTTTACGTAGCAAACACTTAATTATCTCCCGTATATTTCCACTAGCCTCATATTCCCAGTCCTGTTTCGCATTTGAATTACCGTGTTCTTAGACACAAAGAAAAAATTTTGTGGATCTACGTACACACACTCAAAGTGTAGAATCTTCATGGAATCACTGAAAAAAAAAAACATGGTACTATCCAAGAATTGATAAGAATCGGAGGAAATGTTCGTTCATAGATACTCAAACAAAAAAAATGAACTTTTTTTCCCCTGCTTCTGTGATCTTATTGAGTATATTGACACACCCAAACTTATTTTCTTCCCATGTATATTAAAAATATCTATCGTTTTTTTTTTTGTTTTGTTTTTTGAGATTAAATTAGATTTCAGTTTTTAAAATAGTTGGAATAATAAATTGTTGCATTTATGATTTCGGTCTTTATTTTTCGCTTTTATTTTGGATAAAAAAATGACTAAAAAAATAAAAAAGGAGACCAGTTTAAAAAAAAAAAAAGAATGGTAAAGAACGTAATTCAATATTCATTTTTATTAGTCAAAAATAAATTTTTGTTAACTTAACAATATCCATTTTTTTTTTTTTTTTTTTTGTTAATGTTTTATTGTTAAAGTCATTTTTTTTCAATGATTCGTCAGGTTGAAGTATTGCGACAATAATAATATTGTACTGTATTTCATAAAATAACATTGAACAAAAATCTGTTCAATGAAATTGAAAATAATGAGGTATTTTTCACATTTATTTATAAAAATTAAGAGATTCTTTTTTTAAGCATCAATGCTTTCTTTAATTGTTAGTAAATACGAAAATGAATACGAAATTGATTGTTATTGACTATATTGAGTATAAAAAATGTTCTAATAGCAGAAAGACAATGTTGGGCACTATTTCTTTTCTTTTTGTGTCATTGATTGTTAAATGTTAATGTTAAAATAAATATTTTTACTTTAGTAACTTCGTTTTAATTTTCTAAATGTATTTGTATTTTTTAATTTATTTTTCTTGCTTTTTTACTTTGAGCTAAAACGTCGACGATTTTAAAAGATGTATTTAATTTATTATTTGGACTGTACAAAAAATGATCATAAAAATAAAAAACGAATTCGTTCCTTTTAAAATAAAGACCAAAAAACACTTTAAACTGTCGCTTATTTCATCCCTTTTCTTTTCTTTTTGCCAACATTCAATAAGAAAGTAAAAAAGCGAGACGAACCAGCTCAGGATCAGTAGATGGGAATTGATAATAAATGCCAATTATTCTTGTATAGGATTCCCCTTTTTTTCTTTTTATGTTTTTTTTTTTTAATTAAACGAAAACGT